>OY282641.1:96840257-97175062 GCA_958299015.1 Tetanocera ferruginea | reverse complement strand
ATTGTGCTCGTCATCATCATAATATGGCACTCTGGTAACAGTCATCAGACGGCAGTACCTACCAACACAGCTCGTAACACTCCAGCAACAATTGCAGATAGCGACAGCAATAACCGTGCAATAACACAATTATTGCAATCAACAGCACCTTTGCACAGACTAGCAAATGCAACAATTATAACTACCCCACTGACAAAGTCTACACCTGTAATTTCAACAACAACAACTCCAGAAGCTACAACAACAATTACCAAATCAACAACATCATCGACCAACAACGAGCAAAAACCTACATCTGCCGGTAAGGTGACTTAAGCAAAAACAACAACAAATTCATCATCAACAAGAACTACAGCAACAACATAGATAATAACGACAAGAACAACAACAACAACACCAACAACAACAACAGCATCATCAAGAATAAAATCAAGAACAACAACAACAACAACAACAAACGGTAATATATACAAAACTATACACTTAGCTTCTTGCACGGTTGGCTAACGATCGGGTCGGTTTCTTCCGTTTTCTTCAGTTTTACAAACAAGCCATAGTTCCAATACTAACGAACTTGCGAACATGGTATAAAAGCTAGCGGTATCTACGACAAACATATTAAGCGCTTTTAACAAATTGTCACTAGAAGTTGAAGCCCTAAAATCACAAAATAATTTCCGATCACGGTCACCAGGGAGAAATAGGATAAACTCAAGACCGACATCACGCACACGTAGGCCAAACTGGTTATGCCGATACCACTACAAATTCAGTAGAGGAGCACGCAGATGCGAACAACCGTGTGCATATGCACAAAACGACACCACAACACAAAACAACTCAACACAATAAACTAAATGACTCCATTGTCGCGACGACTGACAATGGATCTGTCACACTAACACGTAGTCTCTTTATTTATGACCCAACAAATAAATTAAACTTTAAGAAGACAGCGGAGCCGAAGTATCAGTACTTCCCTCCTCCAAATTCAAAATTTAAAAACAGAAATCTGATCTCACTTTAACAGCGGCCAATGGCACTCAGCATCTCAGTATCTCAGCATTTACTGAAACCACATTAACAAAATTATTTTCAGTCGACAACAAATACACAGAATTACTAAAAAAATTTCCATCACTAATAACAGAACCCGACTACACTGTACCTGTCAAACACCAAACAGTACATCACATTTTCACTGAAGAACAGTTACCATTTACAAAACCGCGACGTCTAGACTTGCCAAAATTTAAAATAGCTAAAAATGAATTCGACTTTTTAGTTAAATCTGGAATTTGTATACGTCGAACTCACAAAATATTCTGCACTTCACCTAGTACCTAAACGCGAACCGAACGACTGCAGGCCATACGGGGACTACAGAAGACTGAACACAATAACAGTACCAGACTGCTACCCGCTACCACATACACACGATTTCTCGAACAACTTTTTTTTTTACACATGCAATAACAATAGAGTTCAGCTACTACAGCTTTTTCGCACATTCTCAGCATTAATCTATTTGAAGCCACAATCCAGATCTCATTGAAATATTTCAATGTCATGAATTCCAGTGGCTCCAAACAAATTAACGTGGGAAAAATTTACCCACCACAGAATGGATTGGGCTCAGGGACAACAACAGGACATAACAACTAACCATGCATAAACAAACACAGATCTAATTACACAATAGCTTTCAATCTACTTTTGAGTTGACCTTTTGACAAACTAACATAGATAAGATAACTAGATAAATTAAGTTGTTAGCATTTCTACTACTTCTACGGTTAGAGTTAAAGTTTAAAAGAGAAAGTAATTCCGGACAATCGAATGCACCGGTTATGAGTTGGTGTAAATAGACGATATCCGCAGACTTCCTTCGTTCACTTAAAGATTGCATTTTTAAAAGTTTTAAACGATCCTCGTAAGGAGGAAGGTTCAAAAATCAATCCCACCTAAGCCCCTAAGAGCAAACCGAACAAAACGTTTTTGGATTCTCTCCATACGTTCAATATGCACACTATAACTTGGGGACCAAACTTGACTTGCGTACTCCAAGTGAGGGCGCACTTTTGCATAATACAACGTTGTAGTTGTAATCATGCTATTGAATTCTTTGGCCCAGCGTTTTATAAATCCAAGCATTGAAGATGCTTTTTTACAAATGTAATCGATATGATTGTTGAACGATAGCTTAGAATCCATGCATATACCAAGGTCTTTGACGGCCTCAACACGACTTAAAGCAGTATTTTTAATATTGTAGTCAAAAATTAAATTATTCCTTTTGCGCGAAAAGGTCATAGTTTGGCATTTAACAGGATTTAGAAACATATTATTTTTAAAGCACCAAACTTCAAAAGATTTCAGGTCAGCCTGGAGTAGGTTGGAGTCGTCTTTAGTATTTATTGTTCTGTATATTTTCATATCATCTGCATAAATTAACAAATGAGAGTGTTTAATAATGTGGGTAACATCATTAATGGCTAAAATAAACAGAAGTGGACCTAAGTGACTGCCTTGAGGAACACCTGATTCCGCAACAAATACGATTTAATCCAGCTGACAAAATATTGTGGAAATCCCAATAACTTGAGTTTAAATAAAATTAAATTGTGTGGTAATTTATCAAACGCTTTACTTTAAAGTCAGTGTAAATGCAGTCGACCTGGTTACCTGATTCAATTGTATTAAGGCAGAAAGATGTAAAATCGAGAAGGTTGGACACAGTGGATCTGCCATTAACAAAACCATGCTGACGAGTTGTTATGACTTCTCCACAATGAATTTTAACACGATCGTACACAATTCGCTCAAAAAGTTTGGGAATCGATGAAAGCTTAGCGATGGGCCTATAATTGATAACGTCATTCCTGCAACCTTTTTTATATATAGGACTTATAAATGATTTTTTCCAAAAAACTGGAAAATAACTTTCTGTAATTGATTTGTTAAATAATAAAGAAAGTGGTTGACATAAAACGGAACCGCATTGAGTTAGCAATGCGGCAGGAATTCCATCGGGTCCAGCGCCAAAATCTTCATCGAGTGTCCCAATATACTTTAAAATATCCTTAGAGGTGAAGGATATATATTCCAAAAAGACCCTGGATGAAGAGTTCATATAGTCAAAATACCCTTCATCAGGATTAAAAAAATCTGAACAAAAAGATTCCTTGAAAAGATTGACAAAAAGGCCACAAATTATAGAAGGATCGTCCGTAAATCCATCAAGAGTTTTGAAAGATGAAGGAAATCCATCAGATTTTTTCTTAGTATTTATGAACCCCCAAAATCTCTTTGGATCAGACAATATTCTCAGCTTAATATTGTCTAAATATTCATTATATAATACAGCTGAGAGATTCTGAAATTCCAGAAACAAACGTTTGTAGGTTTCTAGGTCACTTGAGCCCAAACTACAGACATATCTCTTCCAAGCCCTATTCCTGTTATTGCGAAGTGTTTTCAACTCTTTTGTGTACCAAGGGTACGCCGAATTTTTCGCAAATTTGAGGCTTTATGGTACCGACTGAGAAATTACAGCAAAGAGTTCCAAATAAAAAAATTAATGGATTCATTAAGATTATGTCCATTTATATATTCTAAAATTACGTTTACTTTACTATTAAGTAATTGATTCAACTTCAAAAAGTCAGCTTTTTTAAAATTGAATTCATAAACCTTGTCAATTGAACTCGAATTCACTATATTCTCTCTATCCAAATTATACCAAATACTCAATGGTGGATGATATACATCAATAGTAGTAAGAGCATGGAAGGCCCTCTTAACAATGACATTGTTACTGTCCGTAGTTAAGACCAGGTCAAGAAGTCTTTCCATACTATTATAAATACAACTCACTTGTTGTAAGTCAGAACATACCCAACCAGCAAGAAACACTCAAAATTTGGCTTATACAGCGAATTCTCTGAGCTGCTTTGCAGTATAAGCAGCCCAAAATTTAAGTAATTTTTCGTACTTTGAGGTACAAACAAGTACGTTGCATTGACAGTTAAGCAGCTTTCTGATCGAACTTCGAAAATTTTCAAAATTCTAAAATAATGGTCCAAATTCGAAAAGGCAATTTTTTTTAAAATAACATTTGTTTGTTTATTTCTAATTTTCTTTCTTATTTTTTAATTTATTTATTTTGTTCCTTTTTTCTTCCCTTTCCCATTATCGGCGTTTGCTCCCATCTTTTACCATCCGATTCGCAGGGAAAAAACATTTCTTGAAATGTTGCCTTTGCCAGGGTTCGATCCCTTGTCTCGCCGATTCGAAGTCCGACGCCTTGCCATTCTGCCATGTCGGTTTATATCGATACGTAGATTTTTTTCATTTATACAGCTAATTCCGTCGTAGGTACCAATAAGCAGCTTTAAAGTGCAAAATAAGGTACAATCGAACCATTAAGCAGCTTTAAGTTCAAAATAAATGTTAAGAAGATGTTCAAGCGGTACTACGGAAATCGTTTTGAACTTAATTATCTTAAAGCTGCATAGAAGCACAACTTGTAACTTTTAGAACTATAAGTTCTATTGCCTGAAATTGACACCACAAATCAGCTTTAGGTACGGCAACTTCTACAACGTACCTTTAAGCAGCTTTAGGTGTAACAAGTTCTTCAACGGACCATAAAGCAGCTTCGAAGTGCCACAGAACTTATTTTGCCTCTTTAAACAGCTTTAAAGGGAACTCATAAGTAGATTTCGACTCATTTTGCTGGTTGGGTATACTATCAACGAATATATGCTCTCCGAGAGTCTTTGCATTAGATGCACAAAAAAATGTATCATCGTCAGAAGAATGCCATTTTAAGTTAGGCAGATTAAAATCGCCCAACAATAAAATGTCGTCATTAACGTCAAGAATATTAAAAATAAAGTCTAGACTATCTGCCAGACTTGTATAGACCTCTGCACTACTGTTTGGTGGAACATATGCATTAATTATGTATACATTTGAGCTACAATGTACAACCTTTACGCATATTAGCTCAATATTAGAGGCGCAGGGAATATCAACAAAGGAACTGACAAAACAGTTCCTTACAGCTATAAGAACACCACCACCAACAGAAGAAATATTGCTGGAGTGTCTGTCCTTTCTAAATACTTGGAAACTATTGTCAAACAACTCCAAGTTGCGATAATATCTTCAGAACAATTCTGAGTCCACAGAAATATGTCCCGCGTTTTAGAACGCAATCCCCTTACATTTTTATAGTAAAGGGATAACGTATTTAGTTTTTTTGGGTCTGACGGGCGATGTTATTCGACCTCCTAGACTTATTTTTAGGTTTGAACTCAGAAACGAGAATATTATCGGCCCACTTATTAGAATTAAGAACAGTTGCAAAATCTTCAGCTGCAACTGTGAGAATAAAGGAGGCGTGGGTGGGCTTATTGCCAAGTTTTTTACATGAACGAAAAGCATTTTGGGGTAATAAATTACACTGTTCGACAAACGTCAAAATATTTTTAGTTGATGTGTCGGGTTGTAATCTTGAGATAAAAATGTTCTTAGTCCTCGAAACTGCCTTTAGAGTAATTAACTCAGGTAGAGGTTGAACAGCAATAGCTTGAGCTGCCAAGTTATCGCTTGAATTTTCTACTGAAGTTTCCGGTACAGCATTTTCATTTGCTGCAGAAGTAATTGAAGCTTCAGGTAAAGGAATATTCATCCGAGATACAATAATTATATTATCAATATCATTCGTATGAATATTGGAGGCCTGTGACGAGGAAGTGGGAACTGAAAGCCGCTTAGCCTGGGGACTAGAAGACCCACTTTGGTTGGCACGTTTGCGCTTATTATTTTTCTTCTTCTTATTCTTAGAGTTATTACTCTGTCTATGTGCTAAGCCCTCATCAGGAACATCGTTTGAGGATTGTTTCACTGAGACAAGAGTTTCAGAATCCGTCAAAGGAATGTTACTAATTGGCGAAGAAGTTTTTAAGCACTTAATTCGCTTAATGAATTCAAAATGAAAGTAAAATTATTATTCAGCAAGTTAAGGCTTTCCCCAAAAAGCTTAATTTTTGAATATAATTCTGCTGGGGAAACGACCCTGCACGTAGGGCAGTACCAACGAAGTCCCGAGTGTACCGAGAGTAAATCATGTACACACGAATTGGAAATGTTAGCACAAGACGCATGAAACATTTGCTCGCATGGGCCAGAACAATGAAACATAGTACTTAATATGTTCTGACTTTTGCATTTCCCATTTAAGGAACAAGCAGCAAAATTTTTGACTTGAAAATAATCCATGCTTTAAAACTTAATTTAAATAGAGCAAAAATGATCAATGCACGCAAAAGGGTTAAGCACACAGAGCTTAACAGTTAAATAACAAAAACAAACACTGTGTCTACGCTGTACAAGTACGGACACCGCACAAAGAAGAACACAAAAATTTATCAAAACAAGCACAAATTTAGCAGCAAACTAAGTGCGCTAAAAAATATTATTTTATAATTTAATTACTACAACGTTAAACACACGATAAATAAATTAAATTAATTTAAACGATTAGGACAATACTAAACACAATTACTTACAACGATTACTTGTTAGTTAATTTTGATAGTTAACACAACTCTAAAAAATATAAAAACGTTTAACAGAACACAGCACAACAACCGACAACGACCAAGGGACGAGATCAACTGTACAATACACATATCTACTCAAAACTTGATTTAGTCAGGGCCTATCACCAAATTCCCATGGCTCCTGAGGATAAACACAAAACAGCAATCACCACACCTTTTGGAATGTTTGAC
Organism: Tetanocera ferruginea; assembly: GCA_958299015.1. Lineage (NCBI taxonomy): Eukaryota > Metazoa > Arthropoda > Insecta > Diptera > Sciomyzidae > Tetanocera > Tetanocera ferruginea. The sequence continues at coordinate 97,168,259 of OY282641.1, read as the reverse complement.
TTTCTCCGAATGCCTTTCGGTTTGAGAAACGCAGCGAAACATTCCAAAGGTTCGTACATGAAGTACTACACGGACTAGACTTCATTTTTGTTTATTTAGCCGAAATTCTTGTGGCCAGTTACAATGAAGAAGAACACTTTGAACATTTAACACAAATTTTTCAACGACTTGACAAATACGGTTTAAATATCAAACCAAACAAATGCATATTTGGAGAAGACGACATAGATTTCCTCAGTTACAACATCTCTAAACATGGTATCAGACCATCCGAAGAACGAACACGAAGTATACAAGAATACCACAACCAATAACAGTTAAAACTAGTAAGGTATATCTTCGACTTGGCCGAAGTTAAAATACCCCCACGGACGATTCGCAATGGTACAAAATCTTAAATTGCAGCTCTTTTTATATGAGATTTAAAAATTTTACTATTTTGATAACGTCTAATTCATCTAAATCTAATCTTAGTCTTATTCATATCAAATTGTTTTCCTGCAAAGTAAAGAAAAGCCTTTTCATAAAGTTTTTAATTAGGGGTTGTATGGGAGGTGGAAGTGTTCTTGAGTGGTTGATGCCAATTTTTCTAACACGCCTCAATTTTGATATAATATACACAAGTACCCAATTTCAGGTCTGTAGCTTAAATATTAGCCTATTGATAGAGTTTTCAATATTATGGGTTGCATGGAAGGTGGGCGTGTTCATCAATGGATGACGCCCATTTTTCTAACACATCTTAATTTTATTATAAAAAGCATTAATATCTAATTTTACTCAGTCTTGTGCTTTCTCTTGAAGAATAAACACGCTTGATTAAACCTATTCCGTTTTGCAAATTTTCAATATACCTTTTATATTATAACATAAAATACTTTATACACTTTTCTATACATACCTAGATTGAATAGCTTCAATTTAAGTTATAAATCATTAAATTTGTTTCAATAAATAAATAACTAAACTTAACTTAAACAAACCATAGTGTGAAAAAAGCCACGTGCTAGTGTGTTTCATAAGTTTGGTCTTTTTTTTTAAAAGATCAAAAAATGAACAAACCACCTGATTGGAGTAGGCCACCGGGCACTTCACTCCCCGCACTCGAATTAGACAACTCCAAAACTCTAAAATTAATGACTCCGGGTCCAAAATATCTGATAATGACGCGCGTAAGCAGCAGTGATTCACTTAACAACGTTTCTCCATTCTTATTAAAAAAAACTATTGACAATGTATGCGGCGGCGAAGTCGAAACATGCAAGAAACTTCGTAACGGTACTATTCTTATAAAAACCAAAAATCATACTCAGGCTAATAAGCTTATTAAACTAACAGCCATCACTCAATTCATCAAAGTCGAAATGTCCGAACACACATCACTGAACTCTTCTAAAGGTATGATATATTCCAATGAGCTGCGTACTATGCCAGAACAAGAAATTTTTGAAGAAATAAAAGAACAAAACCAAAACGTAGTTGAAGTAAAAAAAATTCTTAAAAGATAAGGCGAACTCCTAAAAGAAACGGGACTGCTTTTATTACTTTTGCTTCACTGTCTTCACCAAACGAAATCAACATTGGATACCACAAAGTAAACGTACGTCCATACATCCCCCTTCCACTGAGGTGCAAAAACTGCTATAGATTTGGACACATCGGCAAATTCTGCAAAAACCCTCAACTGTGCTTTAAATGTGGCAACCTTTATCATATTAACACCGAAATAAATGAAGAATGCGAACTTGCAGCAACGTGCATCAACTGTAAAGATAACCAAATTATTAACTGTCAACACAGCACGTTTGACAAAAACTGTCCAACTTTCGTTAAAGAAAAAGAATTGCAGGCCATCAAAACTCTCCAAAAAACTGACAATAAAACTGCAATCAAAATTTACAACGAACGCCACCAGCACTCTCATCAAACCTATGCTTATACTCTCCGATCATCTCAAAACAATCAAACATACTCGTTACCCAACCCATTTGTCGACGATCCACCGCCAGAACAACAACAAAATATCAACAACAACACACATGCACTTAACAGTGCTGAATTAAATAACAACTCACAGCACACTCTCACATCTCCAAATTACTTACCTGAAGCTAATATAAACACGGAGCCGCTCACCAAGAGCAGGGTCACACTTCAATCACGAAAAATATCAGACACCAAGTTAAAGATCTTCCCTAGAAGCACTTCAAACCGTCTGAAATCTCAACTTAAGAATAAAAACAAAAAATAGCAACAACAAAGACGATAACTCGTCTAACACCAGCTCTATCTCAAACATCACTCTCTCTGACGATCTCACAATTAAACAAATTTAAGACATTACAAAACCTTTTCAAATCCTTATATAATAGTTATTATTTACACTTATTTACAACTTATTTGTTTACACAAGTTAATTTACTTAAACACTAATTGTTATCTTTTTATTTACCACTTAATATGACTTTAAATGTTATCCAATGGAATATAAATGGATATACTAATAACTATGAACACCTACAAATATTGATTAAAGAATGCAATCCTAAGATCATTGCGTTCAAAGAAACACACCTCAAAAGCGTTACCAACATACCAGTCCCAATAAATTTCCAAATTTATGCAGTAAATTCCCAGATGACTCGATTCGGTGGAGTTGCACTCCTAATCCATAAATCCCTTGAACATCTTATAATTACTCTTAACCCAGACTTCGACTCAATTGCAGCAACCGTTTATTCAAAAATAAAATTTAATATATTTTCTACATATATACCACCTAACAAAACTTTTAGCCTAAATAACTTACATAACGTCCTAAACGTTGATTCGTTACCATGTTTAATAACAGGCGACTTCAATAGTTGGCATAGAAAATGGGGCTCTCCTAGAAATAATCGAAGAGGAAACGCCATATCGAAGTTTATAGATCAAAGTTGCCTCATGCTGCTTAACAACGGCTCCCCGACTCACTTGAGTACCCACAACTCCTTAACACACATCGATCTTACACTCTGTTCCCCCCTTATAGCTATGCAATCTACCTGGAAAATAAAAGATGATCTCTTTGGGAGTGATCACTTCCCAATCCTTATATCACTTTTCCAACCCACTTCCCCTTGCACTACAAAACCTAAACCAAAATTTATTATCTCAAAAGCCAACTGGCCTTTATTTCAAAACCTTTCAGATAAATACAGCTCCGATTCAACACCAACCAACCATATAAATCAAGAAACAGCCAATATACAAAGAACAATTCTAAAAAGTGCTAATGAAGCTATACCCCAATTTCATCCTAACAAACATACAAGGAAAGTTCCCTGGTGGAACAAGCACCTCAACGATCTAAAAAAAGACAAAAATAGATTATGGCATGTATTAAAACGAAATATTTCAACAGAAAACATTTTAAATTTCAAAAAATCCAACGCACTTTTTTGTCGCACACTAAAAGAGTCAAAAAAACAATCTACAATTAAATTCACGTCTGACATAAACCCGACCACACCAACCTCAAAAATCTGGACAAACATTCGACATTTCTGTGAATTGAAACCTTTCCACACCATTCACTCTATCCAAACTCCCAACTCACCCTCCCCTTACACAGCTGATAAATCAACAATAGCAGAAGAATTTTGTAAGTACTGGTCCGATACATCATCGGACAGTAACTTTCCAAACCTTTTTCGTGAGAAAAAATTGACTTCAACTACCACAACACCGCTCTACTCTCCGTCCACAAAAGCTCTTCAAATAGAAAATAACATTAGCTTCATCGAACTATCTGCGGCTCTTAATAGCCTAAAAGGCAATACCCCTGGCAAAGATAGGATCTCCTACCCCATGATAAAAAATCTATCTTCGCACAATAAACACAGACTCTTAAAACATTATAATAATATTTTCAACAGCTTTATCCCAAAAATTTACAAAACCAGTACTATTGTTCCAATTTTGAAACCCAACTCTGACAAAACAATCCTTAAATCTTACAGACCAATTTCCCTCAACCTGTGCTTTTCCAAAGTTTTAGATAAAATTATTGCTAACCGGCTATGGTGGTTTGTTAATTCCAACAATCTAATCAATAGTCGACAGATGGGTTTTAGAAAAGGAAAATCAACATCTGATACTCTAGTTTACCTAGATTATTTGATTTCAAATTCTTTATCAACTAAGGGCCACATATCAATAATATCTCTAGACTTTGCGAAAGCTTTTGACAAAATAGGAATTCACAAAATAATCGATCAACTGTTAAATTGGAATATAGGACCCAAAATTGTTAACTATATAAGAAACTTCATGACTGGCAGAAAAATTCAAGTCCGAATTGGTTCTACCGTTTCCCATCCTCGGCCAATCTATAACGGGATACCTCAGGGTCGCCGCTATCAGTTATCCTATTCCTGATAGCGTACAATAAACTTAGTGATATTATTTCATCCCATAAACAATACGACTTCAGTGCATATGCCGACGATTTTTTTATCATCAAAAAGCTTAATAAAAATAAAAATACAAACATCGACATCAGCCACCTGATAAGTGATATCTCCAGCTGGTGCAACCTATCTGGTGCCGAGTTATCTACTTCGAAATCCAAGCATCTTCACATATGCCGTAAAAGAAATTGCCACATTTCTATTCTAAGCAATAACATAATCATTGAAGACGTATACCACTTAAAAATACTAGGAATCATTTTTAGTAACAAATATAAATGGAACAAATACATAGAATCCCTACATCTAACATTGTCGAAAAGACTTAACGTAATAAAATGTCTTTCAAACTTCAAATTCAACTGCAGCTCACAAACTTTAATTGCACTTACTAATTCTTTATTAATATCAAAAATTGATTATGGACTATTTCTCTACGGCTATGCTCCCAAATCAGTTGTTAATAAAATTAAAACAATTCTTAACTCTTCACTCAGAACCTCCCTAGGGGCTCTTCGGACAACTCCAATCAATAATATGCTATTCGAAACCAACACCAAAACAATTGAAAATAGAAGAGACTTAATAACCATGAAGCTGTTCAAATCATTCATACCAAGTGGCAAAACACCTTTAGCCCAGAAAATAACAAATACCTTCAACTCAAAAAAACACCCCAAACTTCCTTCAGTAATATACAAAACCATATCCTTATGCAAAAATCTTGATATACCTTTCAAACCAATAAAATTATCGCCCGCCAACCTCCCTCCATGGTTTCTGAATCAATCCAGCCTAAACTCGTCGCTTCGAGAATTTCCAAAAGCCACCACGGACCCATTCATATATCGTAAATGCTTTGCAGAACTACAAGAAAAACATACAAACTACTCTTATCTATACACAGACGGATCAAAAGTAAACTCTGCCACTAGCTACAGTATAACATACCAACAATCCATAATAAAAATCGCACTTTTACCCCACTTTTCTACGGTTTTCACAGCCGAAATAATAGCCATTTTCGAAACCCTTAACCACGTGAAAAATAAACCAGGAAACTTTGCAATTTGCACTGACTCCCTATCATCTATTGACGCAATTACAAACTTAAACAACACCAATTTTTACGCAACACTTATCAGAAATATACTTGTAGAATATCACCCTAAAATAACTATAATCTGGAACCCCGGCTATGTCCAAATCGCCGGTAACGAATTCGCAGATCAAGCCGCCAAATTTGCCACTAACTCTCCACTAACCACCACCGAAAACCTTAATTTTAACGATACTTACAACTACATAAAATCTGAAATAAATTATAAACACTTACATCTATGGACACATACTTCACCATGGTACCAGCACATAAATTAAAAAAAAACAAGTATTAACTACTTCCTTAAATTCCAAGACAATGACATTAAAAGACTTGACCTAATAAAATACGAGCGCCTTAGATTAGGCCACACTAAGTTAACACACTCTCATATTCTAGACAAAAACAACCCTCATCCGCGATGCCAATTCTGTAACTCCACCGAACCGATCACCATTAAACACATTCTATCTGAATGTCCATTTCACGAAAATACAAGAATTAATACATTCCCAAACTCGAATCCTATTCAATCCCTCTCCGAACCATCTCCATCCAATATTAAACTAATTTCAAAATTCCTTAAATCATCAATATTTACAATTTGATCTAATCATCAGTCTTCTTACATTATCATTCGCTTACATTATCATCTTAAGTTTATTCAATTTAAGCTCACTTTAGTTTTGTTTTTCTTAAATATATTTAAGTGAAATATTAAGTATATTTCACTTAAGATCTCATGTACTCCATTTAATATAATTTAACTTATTTTATTACTCTCATTTTATTACTTCTACTCATTATTAGCTGAAGGCCTACGCTGCCATAGCTTCTTTTTCTTTTGTACCATATTAGTTTATTTTCTTTATACTTAATATTAATAATAATAATAATAATAATCTAATTTTACTTTTGTAGCTTCGACAGAAGCCTATTTATATAGTTTTCAATTATGGGGTTGTATGAGAGGTGGGCGTGTTCGTTGGTGGATAACGCCCATTTTTCTCTCACGTCTCAATATTTATATTAAAATAATAAATATTTAATTTTATTTGTATAGCTTCAACACAAGCCTCTATATATAGGTTTCAATATTAGGGTTGTATGGGAGGTGGGCGTGTTAGTGGGTGGATGACACCCATTTTTCTTACACACCTGAGTTTTGTCATAGACTTTACAAATATCGAATTTAAGTTTTGTAGCGTAAATATTCTCTTCTTTATGGAGTTTTCATCATTGGGGTCGTATGGGAGGAAGGCGTGGTTTTCATCCGATTTAGCCCATTCTCGAACTTGATCTTAGTTTTTTAAAAAAAAGCTTAAATATCGAATTTCAGCACGATATCTTCAAAATTACGGCTGTAATCGTGTCCACAGACAGACGGACAAACAGACGGACAGACAGACAGACAGACGGACATGTCTAAATCAACTCAGGTGGTGATGCTGAGCAAGAATATATATACTTTTCTATACCTACCACGCCTCCTTATGGGCGTTACACACGTCGTGACAAAATTAATATACCCCTTACGCAGTACGCGTGGGGGTATAAAGACACAAAAATTTATAGGTATGACAAGTTATAACCACCGGTGCATTCCAAAACTAGCACACATGTTAGGTCCTATTTATGACATGGCAACAAACGCATCAAAAACCAAAGATAAACACATACAATGGACAGACACAACATTACATGCATTTACAACAATGAAAGATTGTTTTGCTAAGCAAACACTAATTAATCACATTAATAGTAAAGCAAAACTATCAGTTGCCGTAGATGCATCTAAAACCGCAGTTGGCGGAGTCTTACAACAAGAACACAATGGAATACTTCAACCTTTAGCATTTTTTTCTAAGACATTAACACAAACAGAAACAAAATACAGTACATTCGACCGCGAATTACTAGCAATCTATCTAACAATCAAACATTTCAGACATCATTTAGAAGGCAATACATTTACAGTTACACGGATCACAAACCATTAACGAATGCACTCCACTCAAAAACAGAACGCAGCCCTAGACAAACACGACACCTTGAATACATTGCACAATTTACTGACACAATAACACACATCAAAGGTACAGACAATATAGTAGCCGATGCACTATCGAGATCCGAAATCGAAGAATTAAAAACACCCGATATCGACCTGAAACAATTACACAAAGAACAAAAAATGATACAGAATTAAAAAATATCACGGACAACAAAATGTACAAATGAAAACACATTGACATTCTATTTTTAAACATAAGTATCTGGTGCGAAAATTCCACAGACAATATACGACCTAACATTCCACAGACCTTACGTAAAAAGATATTCGAACAACTACACAACATCTCACATCCTGGAACAAGAGCTTCCAGACGTCTTATCACACAACGTTAATTCTGGCCCAGTATGAATACACACATTAATAAATGGTCACAAGAATGCATGAACTGTCAGAAAGCAAAGGTACAACGACACACCAAAACACAACCTCAGAAAATACACATTCCACACGGTCGTTTTTAACATATACACATCGATTTAGTTGGTCCACTACCAATATCGAATGGTTACAGAAACAAATTAACCACCATCGATAGAACTACACGTTGGCCTGAGGTTTACCCACTAAAAAACACCGAGACTAAAACAATTATAGGGACTTTCAATAGAGAATTCATTTCACGCTTTGGTGTTCCGCGCGAAATTACTACAGATCCTCAATTTACTTCCAACACGTTTAAGCAATTTATTAAGAGCATAGGTAGCCACCATATTATGACCTCTCCATACCATCCACAAGCCAATGGAATTTTGGAACGCTTTCACAGACAATTAAAAGCCTCACTCATGACAAGTAACAACCAGAAGAACTGGTTTTCAGAAATTCCCCTAGTTTTGTTAGGATATCAAAACATCTCCTGCCGAAATGGTTTTTGGACAGAATCTGCGACTGCCGCGGCAGCTAGTAGTACATAGTGATCCAACGGGCAGCTCATCAGAAATTTTGTCAGCGCTTAAAGAGAAGACTAAAAACATTCAGTCAGATAGCAAGTTTCATATAAGATCAAATCAAGAGTTCATACCCCAGGCGTTGAAGAGTTGTTAATTCGTATTCATTCGTAACGATTCCATCAGACACACGCTTCAAAATCCGTACGATGGCCCGTTCGAAGTGGTAGACAGAACACCAAAATATTTCACAATTTTAAAAGGACTACTATAACAATTAACATAGACAGACTTAAACTAGCATTCTTAGATCCAGAAACTATACAAACACTCTCTTCCACACACAAGACAAAAATGGAAGAACACTTTAATTTGCTAGCGAACACAACAAAAACATATGGGGGGGGATAATGTGGTGTCTGCACATCACATACACATAAAACACATACATAAGTCACACAATATCTTATCACTTCCCAATATATGGAAGCCATCGTGGTTGCTGCGGCAAGGGAAAGGGGCATTGGCAGAACAAAAATGAACAATGCTAGCAACAACGAAGCGCATGCGTCTTGGCACTGGTAGCCACAACAACACACGAACTGACGATCATTTGAAAGTTGACGAAAATGTGGTAGCTGCGGCAATGGAAACACGAAGTTAAGTTCATTTGAACGCATGCACGATGAGAGCGTAAATGAGAGTGTAGGAGCCACTGCGTACAATTTCGATGCAAACACATTTTTATGCGATTTGAGTCCTCTATCTATTATATGCTCAGTGATCTTATTCTATTAAACGAGCGATATTTGTATATATATATGCAATTGCGTTCTAAAAAACGGCTCTAACGATTTCGATGAAATTTACAATATAGATGAAGCGGGGACTGATAAATCGATCCAGCCAGGTCTTATCTCTAGGAAAAGCCGTTTTTCCGAGTTTTCTCGCATTTAATAAATACGTTAATTTTCCTGCCGAATATCAGATGTTAATTTTGCCATTACTCATATAACAATGATAGCTCAGAGAATAGAGCTTCCGTCTAATAAATTATAGGATGTGAGATAGAATCCGCCATGCACATTATTTTTTTTTTTTTTGTTTTTATTTTTGGGCTTCACCAAACAGTGAACACCAGCGACAAGCAGCAACAACAGCGCACATGGTTCCTGCAGATTATCAATTTTTGCTTGTCGCTGAACATTACCGATTTGTTATATTTCTCATTTAGTTTCTTTTATAGAAACGTCTTTATCACAGTTTTGATGTACAAAGTTTTGATATAAAAAGAAATCTTGAAAATATAGTAATTTACTATAAATCTTAAAAAATTTTAAAAAGTAAAATATTTTTGTAAGAGTTTCCTATGCTAGAAATTCCTACGTTTTAAAAAAAAAATCTAATTTGCTCACACCTCAAAAGTGCACGTTTTTTGTGTCATTTTAAGAAAAAAATAAAGTTTCCAACAAAATAAAATTAATAAAGGCCAAATGATATGCTTTTCATAATCTCAATTTTTTCTGATATACATTTCACTTCATCGTTCATAACTTCTATACCGTTTGAGATATTGTTTTAAAATCTGGAGCAAATATGTTTGGTTTATAAGGTCAAATAATTATTTTGTATATAATAAAGGAATCTTGGACCATAAAACTGTAAAAAACTGGAACAAAATTTTTAGCTTCTTCACATTTATTTGCAGTAAGTTTACAAAATTTTAAATGCCTCATAAAAATTCGAAATGAATTATGATCAAATTTACTCTAAGATTTTTTTAATCGGTCTTAAACAAAAAAGTTTTAACATTTTTCAATCGGCCGTCTGGGGTGGATGAAGTGACAATTTCACAACTTGTACATATCTTAGAGTGTAAACATTATTACTCTCTAATGCTACGTCTACACAGAGAGTTAAGTTTGAGTTACCAGTACAAAGCTGAGTTTTCCCATTTAACGAGAAATAAACTCTTGCGTTACCAGTACAAAAATGTACGATTTAACTCAACTTAACTCATTATATACTCTGAGTTTTTATGACTCAATGTAAAAAGTGCCTAAAAGTACACTACAAAATAATATAAATGTTTATATTCAGTGGTATTTTTCATGAAAGAAACTTTTTTTACAAGAACTGTCAAAATAGAACAGCTGATTCGTTAATTATACAATTTATTTTTTTAACTATATGTTGTTATTTTCTTTAAAAAATGAGTAAAAGAACTTCGAAAAGGATTTGGGCAATAGTGGGGAAAGTAGTTTTCATCCAAATATGGGTAGAGCTTTCGCATGGCAAGAAAAAAACGCATGTGTACGCAGAGACACCAGCAGCATTGTCGGCAAATTTAACTCAATTCTGCTACGGTATCTCTGTGTGAACAACTTCGGTTAAATGTTAGTTAAAATTAACTTAACTCTCTGTGTAGACATAGCATAAGATATGAAGGGCTTATTGTAAAAACATGATATGCCACACAAAAAATATTTCGAAATATTCGACCACAAAGTTTTTAAAAAATGAATATTTGTATGAAATCATTAATATGCTTACAAGAACTAATACGTATACGGCCAAAATTGAGCGGGTAATGGTCGCAATATTTTTAGTGGATATTGATAATGCATCAAGGCGCGTAATGAACATAAAATATAAACTTTTAAAGCAGTGTAGCATATCATGTTTTTGCAATAAGCACTTCATCTTATTCTATTAAACGAGCAATATTTGTATATACATATATTTGCAATTGCGTTCTCGGAAACGGCACTAACGATTTCGATGAAATTTACAATATAGATGAAGAGGGGGCTGAAAAATCGATCCAGCTACGTCTCATATCTGGGAAAAGCTGTTTTTCCGAGTTTTCACGCATTTAATAAATAAGTTAATTTTTCTGCCGAATATGTTATGTTAAGTTTGCTTATGTTGCTATAGCGGTGATAGCTCAGAGAATAGAGCTTCTGACCAATAATATCAAGGTAATGAGTTCGAATCCCGCCGTGCTCAATAATTTTTTTTGTTTTTATTTTTTAAGCATCACCAAACAGTGATTTGGTGAATTTGTTATATTTTTCATTTATTTTTTTTTATAGAAACGTTTTTAGTACAGTTTTAATGTACCAATTTTTGATATAAAAAGAAATCTTACAAATAGAGTAATTTACACTAAATCTTAAACAAATTTTTAAAAGGAAAATATTTTTGTAAGAGTTTCCTACGTTTTGAAAAAAATATATTTGCTCACATCTCACAAAGTGCACTTTTTTCTGTAATTTTAAGAAACAAATTAAGTTTCCACCAAAATTAAATATAATGGCTAAATGTAATGCTTTTCGTAATTTCAATTTTTTCTGATATACATTTCACTTAATCGTTCATAACTTCTATACCGTTTGAGATATTGTTATAAAATCTGGAGCAAAAATGTTTTTCTTATTAGGTAAAATAATTATTTTGTATATAATAAAGGAATCTTGGACCATAAAACTGTAAAAAGCTTGAACAAAATTTTTAGTTCCTTCTTTTTTATTTGCAGTAAGTTTACAAAATTTTAAATGCTTTATAAAAATTCGAAATAAATTAAGATCAAATTTACTCTAAGAATTTTTTAATCGGTCTTAAAACAAAACAGTTTTAACATTTTTCAATAGGCCGTCTGGGGAGGATGAAGTGACAAATTCACATTTTGTAAATATCTTAAGGTGTGAACAGACCACATAGTACAACAACTTTATGGTTAAAAATCTTAGAGTAATTTTAAACAATACATTGAAATAATACATATGTTAATCCTTTTTTTAGAATTGATACGATTAAAACTACTAGACATTGACAAAACTCTAAAGAAGTCATTGACCTCAGATGCACCGTTCTAGTAGTTACCCTCGAGATCTCAGTTCCTACTATCCTAATGTGCCAGCCTTATATAAAAAAAATAAAGCTCTTTATATTTAAAGCAAAACTATTTTTAAAACATTTTTGGAAATTTTTTGCCGAATGTAGGGCTCCCTTTTTCATTTTCATCATACCTTCGGTATTAAAAGTCTGATCATATTGAATGACATAACGTTGTTTTTGTTTAAAAGAGACCAATTATTTTTCCTCCAAGATAAAAAAACAAATATTTCTACAAGTCCTTGCAAGGCCTTAAATTGATTTTGAGGAATTTTGAAGGTCATAAAAGAATAAAAAATCCGTATTGCCAATGCTAAAAGAGGTATCAACACTATTTTTGTTGTAATTTTTTATAAATACAATGTATTATTATTTTATTTTTTCAGCTTTGTTTTTTACTTTCGTTGATTCGCTTTTCACAGCCACATTGCAAATAGTCAAGCAATTTCAAACACTGCCTGTCGCAATTCGGTTTTCCCCGTGAAAAAACAGTTGTAGTTGCGTCCGTCTAATATTTATTTCAAACGCGAGCTTTATAGAGTTTTGATCATTTTCAATAAAAATCGTCCAAAAAACATTTAAAAAAAACATTTCTTATATTGCGAGTGACTTTAATAAAATCAAATTATCAACGGAGTTGATGTTATAAATTTTTTATTGAATCTGCGGGATAACAGTGAAAAAAGTTGAAAGTTGGATGTTTTTAAAAAAGAAGCTGTCAGAAATGTAATCATTTTGTGGCAACGCGCCGGCATACCAATTATAATCCTAGCGGCGTTTCGGAAACGTGTTGATGTGCTTGTGAATACCTTTCATACAATTTCTAAACATCAATTGAGATAAAACCTGAATGCTTGGAATAAATTGTTTAAAATTTCGATTTTTTTGAAATCCGGATTTTTTTATTCTTTTACGAGCTTTAAAATTCCTCAAATTCAATTTAAGACCTTCCAAACACTTGTAGAAATATTTTTTTTTGTATTTTGGAAAAAAAAAATAATCGGTCTCTTTTAAACCAAAACATCGATATGTCATTCAATATGATCAGACTTTTAATACCGAAGGTATGATTAAAATGAAAAAAAGGAGCCCTACATTCAGCAAAAAATTTTCAAAAAATTTTTTAAAAATACTTTTGCTGGAAATATGGATGTACTTCTTGACCAAAAGATTAATAATATTTTCAAAGCTTTATTTTTTTGATATAAGGGTGGCACATTAGGATGGTAGGAACTGAGATCTGGAGGGTAACTACTAGAACGGTGCATCTGAGGTCAATGACTTCTATAGAGGTCAAATTGGTATTTTTAAGACAAAAATGGATATAAATGAAGAAATATGTCAATGCGCGACCCCTAAGTTCGATAATAAAAAAAACAAAAAATTTTTTTCGTAATTGCCTTGCAAAAGTGAGTTATATTCGCTGGTATACGGCACACTTTTTTTTGAGGTACGGTCTAATGCATACTCATATATTCGCGGAAAGGCAAAAACGGTTTTTAGTTCTTTAAGTCAATTCCAGTGATTTTCTTCGATTGTCGACTTTAATTGTCGGCAATATAATCAAACAAAGTCAACAGTGGAGTAGAGTAGTGATGTTCAACATATCAGCTCGCGCTGCCGGTTCGGGCTAGCAGCAGCTCATCACATAAAACAATAACAAAGTAACGCGAACCTAAATTTGTATTCGACAATATTGCACAGTGCACAAAAGCGAAAATATGCGGCTTATATTTTATATTATCTTGCAGATTCATAAAATAAGTGCACGTATCGTGCTTGGTCAGGCTGTTTCTACAGTTTTTTGTATGTGATAACCTCGGGAAGTTTTATCTTAATTCAAGGCCTTTTAGTGAAAACGTTGGATGCCAAATTTTATTGAAAAAATTTTGCAAAAGATTGAATTTATTTCTAAAATTTTTAAATCGTTCTTATAAATATCTTGAATTAAAAGTTGAGTTTAATAAAATTAATTTCTCACCTTCAAATGTTAACACAGCACTTAACTTTTTAATTTTAACAATATACTCACTTAAATTTTATTTAAAACTTATTACAATTAGCAATATATTATTTTACGCACTTATGTCAGCATACTTCAAACTCACTTAACATATAAAAAGAATATTATTAAATCGAACTGCTTTCAATGAAATCTATTGCGCACCTGCATTGTCTGAACTTCTAAGAAATAACAAAATTTCCTCTGTGCTTGCTTGGTATCGAATTCAACAACCAAACCTTAAAACTGTTCCACTGTAAGCAAAACAAACAAACATAAGCAACCCAGCAAGAAATACAAACTGCAACCGAGTATATGAATTTGATTACTAATGCCTATAAACGCGTTTTCATAAATCATAATGCTTTATTTAATGTATCGTACAGCTGAATTGTCTACAGTTTTCAAAAATAATGCCTTGTCCTATTTGTATGCTTAAACTGCCTTAAACTTCACATAATCAAACTGCATATTAAATGTTAACTTTTTGCTTTGACTAATATGTTTACATATATGTAGCTGATTCCACACTAATGAGAAACGGAAGCATGAATCCTAAAATGCTTTCAATTGAAATAATTTTTGGTTCTCGCATTAAAATGGAGTCTTAACCCTTTCGCTACGACTTTTGCAGGGCGTTGACACAAACTTTATTTTCGACTTTTTGGAGATCCAATAAGACTTTAGGTGCGTAAAATTCGAATGAAGCATGTAACTTATACGGATAATGGTTTTTTAGGGTTGGACATATTTGTCCCAACAGTATGTTGGGTTGGGATATATTTGTCCCAACAGGGTTCAAACCACACGAACAAAATATATACAAAAATATAACCGTTTTTGTTAGTAACCTATTTATTGAAGTTAGGAATGCGCTATGTATACAATATGGCAATGTGCATAATCTATATATATAAAAATAAGTATGAAATTGATGTTCTCTGTAATGCGTGAACCGATTTTTTTTTCTGTAAATTTCACATGAAAGGTGACGTCAATACGACGGTTTTTATGTATAAACGGTCTTTGTATCTGCATTGGTTCATGAGTTATACGCATTTGAACATGTAGTTCTGCGTATAAGCCCAGATGAAGATAAAGAAAGGCATGCCGATAGAAAGAATGTGTCACGTTATAATTTTAATTCAAATCTCTATTACAACTTTCATCGTCGCTGGTAACAAGAACTTCTAATATTGCATCGACCATCACTCTACCTCATCAAGTGCCGTTTATTGTCACTCAATTCAAAAATGCGTGCAAAAAAATGATATCGGACAGCACATTCTGCATTGAAATTACCGCTAAACTACCAAGGTAATGAAACACCAACATGCAACATTTCAAAAACATCTGGAACGGCAAAATTACTGAAACGATGCTGTATGATTATTTGGGATGAATGCACTATGGCGAATAAGAAGTCCGTTGAAGCTTTTGAAAGAACAATGAAAGATGTACGGGATAATTCAAACTTATTTGGTGGTGCATTGATTTTATTGTCAGGCGATTTCAGACAAACATTGCCCGTCATTCCTAGATCGACAGCAGCCGACGAAATTTACTCTTGCTTAAAGTCTTCCTATTTATGGAGATTTGCTAAAACATTGAAATTGACAATCAACGTTCGTGTTCAGTTGCAGAATGATCCATCTGCTGATAAGTTCTCCAAGCAATTATTGACAATTGGGAATGGTGCGATGCCCGTTGATGAAGCTGGGTTGATAACATTGCCAAATGATTTTTGCCGTTTTGTACAGTCGAAGGCGGAATTGATTGAGAGTGTTTTTCCGAACATAGCACAACAGTATAAATGCCATGCATGGTTGAGTGAAAGAGCAATTTTAGCAGCTAAGAACAAAGATGTTAGTGAACTAAACACGGCCATACAATCCAAGATTCCTGGTGACATAGTTTCGTACAAGTCTGTGGATACTGTTACCAATGAAAAAGATATTGTGAATTGTCCAACAGAATTTTTGAATTCGTTGGATTTACCAGGATTGCCTCCGCATAATCTCCAATTGAAAGTTGGAGTACCTATCATTATGCTTCGCAATATTAATCAACCCCGTTTGTGTAATGGTACAAGACTTGCTGTTAAAAGATTGATGGCTTATGTTGTTGAAGCAACTATTTTAACGGGCAAATTCAAAGGCAAAGATGTATTCATTCCACGCATTCCACTCATTCCATCTGATATGTCATTCGAATTTAAACGACTTCAGTTTCCTATTCGTCTTGCGTTTGCTATTATGGTTACTATTAATAAAGCACAAGGCCAATCGTTAGCTTTTTGTGGAGTAAATTTAGAGTATCCAGTTTTCTCACATGGACAGTTATAGTACCCTGTTCGCGTGTTGGCAAACCATCGGTTTTGTATATTTACACCGAAAATGGAAAAACCAAAAATATTGTGTACCACAGAGCACTTCACTAAAAACTCTTATACTCACTGATTTAAATGAATTTGAAATTGATTTCTTATTTTTCTATTTTCCACTACGAAGTGTGCAGCGGGTTTGCTAATAGTACTAAGTAATTGACAGTCAGGTACGGTGACTGCTTCGATGCTACATTTTCAACATATAAAAATTACCAGAGAATAAATAAACCAATCCTAAAATACATTTACATGGTTAAATCATTTAGATTACCGTCAAATAAACAGACACACACGGTAGCTCTAAGGAATTGGATAAGGCGTAGCAAAGCACGCCGGGTAAAAGCTAGTGAAATATATATAAAAGTATACACATTTTATTTTTAGTAACTTAGGAATGCGCTGAAGCGAAACAATCTATACAAAATGGCAATTTACATGCTTCGCAAACAATTTTTGTTCGTTTTTCGATTTTTCGCTGGGAGCATGTGACGCATCGACGTCTTTTAGACTCTTCTATGGGCAAATGATCACCAACGTTTCGCATTGCTTTGCAGGCGTTCGATTTACTTCCCATCTTACGAGAGCGTTTGTACGCAGTAGATTCCTTCCCATTTCCAATTAGCGACAAGGAATTTCAAGAAAGGCTGTTTCTTTCAATTCAGCTCCGAATGGATAACCCAGCGGCCATCATCATGCCACGGTGAAAAACTTTTTTCCACCATTTGTTAGACTTTCGTTGGATGTCATACAAGCCCGACATTTGGTCTGCTAAGTCCACGCCACCCATTATAGCGCGGTAAGCCTTGACGATCTCAGGGCATGTAACTTCTTCCACACTGCCATCTTTCATTTTGCGTGTAACGGTGGACATTTCAGATGTGTGACAGTTACTGAGCAGCATAACTTCCTTGACGTCCTGCCACTTCACAGCGATGGTCCCTGTAATTACGAAAGATACGGATTTCAAAAGGAATGAAAAAGGAATGATTCATCTGGTGTGCCCCAAACAAATGTAGCTGCAGTTTGACGCTCAGCTTCATCCCGCATAGGTTGATCGTCCATGCCATCATTCGACCCACAAGTATTTCCACTCAATTGACTGTCCCCTGCATCACTCAAGGAATGATCACTGGCAGTGGTTTTGGCTGGCGGAGGACTTTAGTCATCATCACTGCCAGCACTGAAATCAGTTCCCGATTCACTAATGTCATCGTCGTCTTCTTGGAGCACTGCACTTTTTTGCTCAGCCTTCATTTTCGTCATATTTGCCAGCCTACAACGCACAAGGAAAATATAACTGTAAGTGGAGGGCACGCACAACGTACTGCTGGGACATATATACCCCGCTATAAAATCCGAATGGGACACATATGTCCCAGAATGTATTTTCTACAAATATCTTTTACATAACACTTATATAAATTGATTTATTTACTTACCGCTATTACTGCGCTATTTTTCGTTCGAATAAAAAACAATTGCTTTCAAATATATGCACTTTTTTTAAATATTCTGCACAAATGCGTTTCGATTGCAAACACTGCTCACAAACAAATGATGAAAACAAAATGCCAAAGGCGCAATTTTCGGCGAATCTAACTGTAAATTGCAAATATTGTTCGTTGCTACGGATTGGGACTTTTTGGTTAAGTTTTAAATGCGAATCCCAGCAGTAGCGAAAGGGTTAAGTCACTCTTGTTGCAAAATTATTTTTAGTTTTAATGCTTTTTTATGTTTTTTTTGACAATTTAACTAAACAAACTCCGAGTTGAGAAAAACTTAAAATATTTTGTTTAGATTTAAAACGTTGAAAACAACCATCTCTTGATGCACATTCAAAAAAATTAGGTAAGCAATGTTAAAAAAGTTAACAATTTTATCCAAGAACAGTTTATAACAAGGATTAGTTACTGCGCTAACAAAGAAAAAATATTTAAACTGAATGTTTTTTCAGTCCCAGAAAAATGCTATAGTTCTCCTAAGAAGCAACATGGGCTTATGAAAAGAATGAAACTTTCCTAAAGTAAGGATGTTGATGTTTTACATAAATTTGTTAACTTTTTTCATTCAATTTAATATTTTAATTCTTCATTTCCGTTACAAGAAGTTGGTCACACCCGGAACGGTTTTCAAAATTTTATTCTAATAATGAAATTTTTGCAAGTATATGAATAAATTCTTCGATTAAAACAAGTTTTGTAAATTCGTGTATAGCGAAATCATTTGTATAGGTATTAATTTTATCAAAAATTCATGCGAAAAATTGTTTGCAAAAAATGTTTTTTTTTTATATATATTTAAAAACCGAAATTATTTGTATAGGTATTAATTTGATAAAAAATTCATGCAAAAAATTTTTTTGCAAAAAAAAATATTTTTTTTTAAATTAATACATTAATTAAAAACATATTTTTTTTTGATTTAAGTGTCAAAAATATGTGATGGTTATTATACCCATTAAGTTCTTATACATAATTCCCACATCATTCGCACTCGTCACACCCGGGACAATCTTATGTCACACCCGTCCCATTTCAAAGTTTAAAAAAAAAATGGTTATCGCCATTTTTTCAAAATATTTTTCACTGGTATTCAACAGAAAATATATTAAATTTGAATATATGCAAGTCAAAAATGGTCTCATTGTGTGCAGATGATTGTGTCACTTGTGCTCGTGACACCCGTCCCAGGTGTTTAAGCGAATGTTATTATTAAACTAGTATAAATAATTGCATTAAGTTTTATCATTTTGAAACCTTGGGCATCTTTTAAAATACTTACTTACTTAGGTGGCCATGACAACCCGTTGACGGGTTACGGCCGACTTCATCAGTTCTCGCCAGGCGTCTCTGCTTCGCGCGCGCCGCCTCCAATCTCTTTCACCAAGCGCGGTAAGGGCTTCCTCGGCCTGGTCAATACATCGGAGGCATGGTCTTCCTCTTCGTCGTCGACCCTCGGCTTTCGCCTCAAACACCTTTTTCGCTGGAGCTTCTTCATTCATATGGAAGACATGACCCAGCCAACGTAGTCGCTGAATTGTTATACGCTGGACTATGTCAATGTCGTCGTAGAGCTCGTACAGTTCGTGGTTCATTCGAATGCGGTAGTCGTCGCCAACTCGAACAGGACCAAAGATTTTGCGAAGAACTTTCCTCTCGAACACCCCAAGAGCGGCTGCATCTGCTTGCGATAACACCCATGCCTCAGCGCCATAGAGAAGCACAGGTATGATGAGCGTCTTGTAGAGTGTTAGTTTTGTTGATCGAGAGAGGGCTCTGGAACCTAATTGCTTACTTAGCACCTATTAGCAATTGTTGTTCTTCGCTTTATCTCCAGGCTGACATTGTTGTTGCTGTTTACGGCGGTGCCAAGGTACGTAAACTCCTTGACAACTTCAAAGTTATATTTGCCTGCTGTAACATGGGAGCCTAGACGCCGCATTTCCCTATTTGCAGACAGCATATACTTTGTTTTGCCCTCGTTCACCGTCAAACCCACTTTGGCTGATTCCTTTTCGATAGCGGCGAAAGCAGCGGTTACATCTCTCTTGGTTCTGCCGATGATATCAATATCATTAGCATACGCAAGGAGCTGGACACCTTTGTAGAAAATGGTACCATTTCGATGTACACCTGCCTTTCGTAGGATCCCCTCCATGATGATATTGAAGAGATCGCATGATAGCGGGTCGCCTTGTCTGAAACCTCGTTCGGTATTAAAGGTTTCGGAGAGGTCATTTCCTACCTTGACGGAGCTGCATGTATTGCTCAACGTCATCTTGCAGAGCCTTATCAACTTTGCAGGTATACCGTGTTGAAATATGTATATCTACTGTAATCTAAACTACTCTACTTCTACACTTTTTACTTTGTACAATTCATCTTAGCTTTTTATTTTAGAAATTTTCTAAAATTTATTTTATCATTCTGAAATAAAACTACAAACCAATAGGTTATGGGCCTGCGCTGAAATTGTTAGAATTCTCAAAAAAAAAATTTTCAATTGAATATGACTGAAAAAGGTTTTTTCGCGATTGGTAAGCTGAACCAAGATAACTATTACAACTGGAAGTTCAAAATGCAGATGTATCTCACGAAGGAGGACTTGTGGAGCGTCATTGAGAAGGAGGCCGAAACTTCAGCAGCATGGAATAAGAAGGATCGAGAAGCGTTTGCCATCATAAGTTTGTGTGTAGAGGATAGTCAGTTGATCCACATAAGGAATGAAAAGCACGCAAAAGACGCATGGGCAAACTTGACGAATCAACACGAGCGCGTTAATCTCAGCTCAAAGGTACATCTCATGAGGCGCATATGCAGTATTCATCTGGAGGACGGAGATGATTTGGAGGCGCACATCAATACCATGAACGAGCTGTTCGACAAACTAAGGCTTATGGGCGCTAAAGACATTTCTGAGCAGTGGCAAGTTTCGATGCTACTCAGCAGCTTACCGAGCAGCTACGACAGCTTAATCACAGCTCTCGAAGTAAGACCAGAAGAAGATCTCACAATCAACATGGTCCAAGGCAAATTATTGGAGGAGTATCGCAAGAAGTCAGTACGAGTTGATTCGATGGAAGTGGCAGCGCTGAAAAGCACCAAGAAAACTATAAATCCTAGCAGAGAGTGCTATTTTTGTCACAAGAAAGGTCACGTGAAGAAAGAATGCCGAAAATATCAAGGTTGGCTTAAAGAAAATGTACAGAAAAGTTTCAAAAAGCATGTGAATAAAGCAGAAGAAGTCGAAGAAGAACATGTTTTGGTATCGCAAAGTTCAGGAGGAGAAAACGAATTACATTCATGGATAATTGACTCTGGAGCAACTTGTCATATTGCACATGATAAAAATCTCTTCAGTTTTATCAATATGACATCAGAGTCTCAATCAATCAACGTTGCAAATGGTGGCTGTTCAGTATCGCAAGGAAAAGGTACATGCATAGTGAAGATGGGTAACGCGACACTCAAGATTCAAGATGTTTACTACGTCCCTGACTTCAATTCGAATTTGCTATCGGTGAGGAAGATGACACAAAATGGGTACACGGTCAATTTCGTCAAGGATGAATGTATTTTAAAGAAGAACAACAACATAATATGTAAAGCAAAGTTGAACAATGGTTTGTATACTTTAAATACCTATTCAGAGAAAGTCATGTCTGTAAAGAACTGTAAAATAAATTGTATACACTATTGGCATCGTGTTCTTGGTCATCGAAATATAGATGCAATACGACAATTGGTACGAGAAAATTTAGCTCAAAACATTAAAATAATGGAATGTAGAAACAACTTCAAGTGCACTGTGTGTCTTCAAGGTAAACTAGCAAGGCTGCCATTTCCGACGAAAAGCGAAACGAAGACTACTGGGAAATTAGACCTTTGAAGAGGTGTTTTGAATGAATCAATATTTATTTCCCTAAGGTGCCGATCTATATGGCAAAATCTAAAAATGGCTTTACGCCGTACTTTGAAAAATAAAAACAAAAGAGTTCCTTTTTGTTTAACCAAAAATTAACTAACTTTATTAAAATTATTCTCTGCTATATAAATCAAAAATACCAGTATATTATTTTGCTGCTGCTTCCAAAACTCCTCCCATGTTTTCCAATGTAAGTAATAAAACTTTAGTTAACCAATAGATTGATCTATTGAGCATCTATTGGGAATATGATGTATCTACATGTGGTGTGGTATTGTATGCAAATGTGTAGTACGGAACCCATTTATCCCATTCTTGGTCATCCACAAATGATAATAAATATTCGTTCAGAACCCTATGATTTCTTTCTTAAGCTCCTATAGTCTGATGATGGTACGGAGTTGAGAAAATTTGTCGCGTGTCGAGTAATTTACATATGTTTGCCATTAACTCATTTTTAAATTCTGTGCCGCAGTCAGATCTAAGGATCTTGAAACATCCGTATTTAAGTATGAACTGTTCTACTAGAGTTTTTGCAATAGTCTTTGCTTCTTTTGTCTCAATAGGATGTGCTACTATAAATTTTGTAAGGTCGCATTGGATAGTCAAAATGTATCGATTTCCATTAGAAAATTTTAACGGGCCTACTGTGTCTATAGATATATTTTCAAAACTTGTTGTCGGTGTATTCGTAACTATTAAACCTTCTTTAATATGTCTGTTTACTTTATTTTTGTGACATTTTTCGCAGTTGTTTATGTAATCTTTAACCATTTTTCTAATATTCTTCCAGATGTATCGTTGCTTCAATTTTAAAATTGTCTTTCTGATTCCTAAATGTCCTCCTGTTCGAGTATTATGATATTCATCTATCAATTTGTATTGTTGCAGTGTACTTTCTATATGTCGTGGAGCTTTGTAAATTAATATCTTTATAGGCGAGGATTTATTCATTTTCAACTTGTTGTACTTTTCTTTGAATGCATTCATTTTAATATTCTCAAATATATAATCTTTGTCACAAAGGGCTAGCTCCTTTATCTGTGATCTATTTAATAAACAATGTAGTTTCTCCAACATCGAATCGAGTTTCGAAGGGTCATCGCTACATGTTATGTGCACTTCATTATTATTTATATTCATAGTAACGTTACTCTTTTCTTTAATAAAAAATTTTAATTTCATTGCCCTTCTTACGTCATTAAAGGATGTGCATTCCCAAATATAGAGGTGATCAGTCTCTTTATGAGATGGGCTGTTCCTGTTAACACGTTCTTTGGTACCCATAATCATTTCACTCGCTTGATTGTCATTTCTTTCCTCATTTTCGTTATTGCTCCTTTTACTTACTTGTTTTGTTTTGCTCCTTGTTATTGCTAATACTTCTTTTTCACTGCTCATAGGAATCATATTTTTTAAAATTTCGCTGTCATATTTTATTCTGGATAATGCATCTGCGTTAGTGTTCATTTTGCCTTGTTTGTATGTAATTTCAAAATCATAATCAGACAAATCTAATCTGATTCTGGTCATTTTGGACGATGGGTTCTTATGTGAAAATAGAGAGACTAGTGGTCTGTGGTCAGTCACTACTATAAATTTTCTTCCATATAGGTAGGGTTTGAAAAAGTTTATGCTCCAGTGTATTGCTAGGAGTTCTTTCTCTATGACCGGCTTGTTTATATCATGCTTTTGTAATGACTTACTAGCGTATGATATTGGCAGATCATGTCCAATCTCTCCTTGCGAGAGAACAGCCCCTAATGCAAAATCGGATGCATCAGTAGTTACGATAAATGGCTTCTCAAAATTTGGGTACTGTAGGACTGGTGAATCAACAAGTTTATGTTTTAAGCTACAGAATGCTTTTTCGCACTCCTCTGACCAGATGAAGGGTGTCCCTTTTTTGAGTAGGGAATTTCAACATTTTGCTACGGCCGCAAAGTCCGGTATGAAACGTCTGTAATAGTTACAAAAAGCCACGAACCTTCGTACGTCGTCTGCATTTTTTGGTGTTGGGTATTTTAAAACTGCATCACATTTAGCTGGATCTGTTTTAATACCTTTGTCTGTTATTAAATGGCCGAGGTATGTTACTTCCGGTCTGAGGAATTGGCATTTGCCCGCGTTTAGCTTTAAATTGTATTTTTGCAGGCGCTCAAAAACTTTTACTAGATTTTGGTTATGATGCTTAAGTGAACATCCAAATACTATTATGTCATCGACATAGAGGAAAGCTTCTGAATTCATACCGCTCAAAGCTATTGTAAGCATTCTTTGGAAGCTGTTTGAAGAGATCTTTAAACCGAATGGTAGACGTTTAAAATGGTAATGTCCGTCTTGTGTAGAAAATGCAGTTAACGGTCGTGAATTTTTGTCTAGTGGTATTTGATGAAAAGAGCTTGTCATGTCTAAAGTTGAGAAGTACTTGGCTCTTCCTAACATGTCTAGGACGTCCTCTAACCTTGTCAGTGGAAATTTGTCGTAAACTAATTTTTCGTTCAATTTCCTGAAATCTACTACCAAGCGCCATTTTTTTTTTGTCATCATTGCTTTTCTTTGGAACTAGTAGCAATGGTGCATTGTATGGGCTTACCGAGGGCTCAATTATGTCATTGTTTATTAAATTTTCTACTTGTTTGTTTATTTCTTCATATTGTGAATGAGGAAGTCGATAATTTTTTATATGGACTGGTGTTGTGTCTGACAAGTTTAATTTTTGTGTATAAAAATTATTAGTCGTTAAATTTTCTCCTTCAAGATGGAAAATAGATTGATGTCTTCTAAATATGTCTTTTAATTCGGTCTCGGTACTGTTGTCTAATTTCAATTCTGTCATTAACTTCTTAAAACGTTGTTCGTTTATTTCTTCATTGTGTTCATTTTTTGTTGTCAAGATTATGTATTCTGTTAGTTTTTCTGTTTTTGGCTTAATTTCATTCAAAATTACTTCTTTATCGTTTACGTTGATAACCTTGATGTGGCAGATACCTTTGGTAGATGCTAAGGAGTTAGATAAAAATACGCCTTCTACGAGTTCTTGATTCAAAATGACACAGTCTTCCGTTATTTCAAGGTTTTTTGGAAAGATCATTTCCGTTCTGGGTGGTATTGTGTAATATTCTTGCTTTGGTAGTCTTGTTGAGATAGGTACTACGTAATCCGTTTCGGCTATAGGAATCGTAATAGTGAATGTTTCATAGTCTATCTTACATGTGTATTTTACAAAGAAATCTCTACCTAGAATTCCGTCTGTAGTGATGGGAAAATCGTTATTCACTACGTGAAAATCATTGTTAGCACGGTTATCTCCTAGGCATAATGTTAATTTTGTAACGCCTAAAGAGTATATTTCATCTTTAGTTATGCCTGTTAGTTTGCATTTGTTATCAAAATTTATTTCAAAATTTGCGTTTATTTCTTTGCATATCGAAATGTCTGCTCCCGTGTCTAATAGAAATGTTAAAGCACGATTTGTTTGTGCGCATCTTAGTGTTACGTAATTGGTGAGATTCTCTGATATTAGGCAAATTTTCTTTTTATTTATTGTTGGCCTTCCGGAGGTGCTTGGAAATCTTCCTCCGGGCCATCCATGTTTCCCTGGTGGCTTATTACACGCATATAGTGTCGGTTACTTCCTTGATTGGAGTTCCTCTGATTGTTATTTCTATTGTTATTATTAGCATATCTTCTTCTATTGCTGTTGTTATATGACGAATGCCTTTTGTTGTAATTATTGTTGTCATGTACAACATTTCTGTTATTGCTGTAGTCAGTGTGGTTATTTCGTTGATATGTATTGTATCTGAAAGTGTTATTGCCTCTAGTGTTATTATATCTATTTATATTCTGAGGGTTGTTTCTGTTATTATAGTTGTTGAACTGTCGATGTTGTTGTCTGTTGTGGTGTACACGGTAGCTAAAAATGTGCGAGCTACTGTTTTGAGTGTCTCGTTCGATTTCCTGTGCAATATCCACGGCTGTGTTGAAATCCTTAGGCTGAGCTGCAAATAATGTGGTTTTCAAACGATTCTCTAAACCGTTTTTGAAAATTGTCAGAGCATATTTTTCATTCATTTTTCCTACTACTGCCTTTTGCTCGCTCGTTTCAGTGTTGCCTAGTTCATTTATTTGTAACCTATTAAGTTCTGATACTAAATTTAAAATCTTGTCTTTAAAATTTATTACTGTGTTATTCTTTTGAGTTGTTAATGCTAATTGTGTGTGTACCTGAGCGATTGTAAAATTGCTCTTGTATCTTTCTTGTAACCGTTCCTTGAGTTCTTCGAGTGTTGTTACATCAGGACCTAAAGCTGTTCGAACTGCCGCATTAAGCTTTACACTAGTCACAAATTCTATTAGGCTTATTCTTGCGTCAGCTGTGTAAGATCTGTGTAATAATTCTATGATTTTCAAAAATGGTTCCAGTTCTTTATATTGTCCGTTGAATATTGGTATGGCCTTAAGGGCTGTTTCTAGATTGAAAGCTGACATGTTGTTTGAGTAACTATTTTCCTCTTCTATTTCTGTTCCTGAACTTTCACTTTCTTGTCTAGGCTTCAAAAACTGGTCTATTGTACTCACTATCTTATCAAATGTTTCTGTCTCACTTTTGCTAGTCGTATTTTTTACTAGTGTTTCTCTAAGTACTGCTAAATGCTTTTTAGTTTTCTCTATAAATGTCAATGAATATTTTCTATTTGGAGCCTTACGCAAGTTTGCTAAAAGTTTTTGAACTGTATCTAATTCCATTCAAGTTTGATATTATTTCACAAACATTTGTTACAGATATATTTAGAGTTACGTTTTTCAAACATATTTTTCCCAATTTTTTTCTTACAAATTTCACATCTGAAACATCTATAATGAAAACTTTCCTTTTCATATGCTAAATACCTTACCTTACCTATATCTATAATCTTTTCTTTGCAATTGGCACAATATTTTTCAAATAGAATGCCGAAACACCCTTGGTAAAAACAATTTGTTGCTGATTTTGGCATAGTAATATTTTATAAAAATTGTACAATTACTATACTCAATATCTTAATGTTTTCTATCAAATTTTTATTCATTATTTTTGATTTTGCATCCGGCTTAAAAATTTTATAAATTTTTCATTAAATTGTTTTTATTTTAGACTGAATTGTTTATATTGCGCAACATCTGTTTGCGTACATAGTTCTTATAATATCTATTTATTATATACAATATAGTAATAGTCATGAAAATAACACTAATGATTCCTATTTTGTTTAAAAATCCACTTTCACTGCTGTTGCTGCTGCTGCTGTTATTATTGTTGTTGTTGATTACCTCTTTGGTGCCGAACCAACCCATTTTGGTGTCTGTTACTCGGACCGTAGTTGAGTTTTTCCAACTCTATTTGTTGTAGTAAACGCTGCTTTTGGGCCAGATCGTTAACCAGTGGTAGGATGTTGTAAATTTCTGCTACCCGTTGTCGTGCGATTACCCGCTTACCACCTCTAACTCTTTTTCGTGTTTTGTCGATTGTTTCTTGTGTGGTGTTACTTCCCTTCCGCCGTTGTTGTCGTTCTTTGTATTTTTCAATGCTTATAGGTTGTGGTCCCGCTGTCTTAGGTGTTGAAATATACACAGCTGTTTCACGTTGTTCTGCCAATGCTTGTGGCACGTATTCTTCTTCGAATTTCCTTGCGTTTGCTGCTGCTCTCTCAAATAGCGCGTTGAAATCGTCATCTGACATTGATGTTGTAGGCTTGAGAAAAAAATCACAGGATCACAGGATCAAAAAGCTGAATCGCTGGGGCTGTGTTGAGCAGGTTGAAATTTTGGCTCGATCAGATGTTGCAGGATCAAAAAAAATGTGCAGGATCGGTTTGCATCGGTTTGCAGGATCGGTTTGCAGGATCAAAACAATGTGCAGGATCGGTTTGCAGGATCGGTTTGCAGGATCGCCATGAAGAGGTGTTTTGAATGAATCAATATTTATTTCCCTAAGGTGCCGATCTATATGGCAAAATCTAAAAATGGCTTTACGCCGTACTTTGAAAAATAAAAACAAAAGAGTTCCTTTTTGTTTAACCAAAAATTAACTAACTTTATTAAAATTATTCTCTGCTATATAAATCAAAAATACCAGTATTTTATTTTGCTGCTGCTTCCAAAACTCCTCCCATGTTTTCCAATGTAAGTAATAAAACTTTAGTTAACCAATAGATTGATCTATTGGGCAACATCTTTTTGTTAAAGAGTTCTTTTCATTTCTTTCATTCACACTAGTTCTAATAATAATTATGCTGAGCTTGCAAAGTCAATGCAGTAGCATTGTTTCCGTCAGTCGCTATGTAATACAAATCGTTTGACCCAGTGCCGTTATGAATTAAAGAAAATAAACAAAACGAAAATTAGTTTATCAATTGCAATTCTTTAAATTGTGCCGAATTTCAATTATACCGTAAGCTTGTTGTGCTGTGCCACTACACCTTATACATACAGATATCTGTGGCCCCATATCTCCACCCACTCGCAGTGGTTTTAAGTACTTCATCACCATGATAGATGATCATACTCGGTACTGTAAGGTATATTTTTTGAAAAACAAGGATGATGCTTTCTCTAAAGTTGTTGAGTTCTGGAAATTTATGAAGAACAATTTTGGATACTATCCAAAAATAATCAGATCCGATCGGGGTGGTGAATATACGGGAGAAAGAATGCGAAATTTCTTTGCTAACTGTGGAACACAGGTACAATATACGACTCCATATACTCCACAACAAAATGGAATTGCGGAACGCAAAAACCGATCCCTCATCGAAATGGCTAAATGTATGGTTCTGGATGCAGGATTACCAAAAACACTTTGGGGAGAAGCGCTGCAACTAGCCAATTTAATGCAGAACTGTCTTCCTAGCAGAAGTGTTGCGAAAACACCGTATGATTTATGGACATCAAAGAAACCTGATATGAAGCAGTTTCATATATTCGGCAGTGAATGCTATGTTTACATCCCGAAGGAAAGGAGAATCAAGTTTGATGCAAAATCAGAACGGAGCGTTTTCATAGGCGTAGATGAAAACTCAAAAGGATATAGAGTTATGAATACCAAGACTTATAAAGTAACGGTGTCTCGAGATGTTGTTTTTTTGGACGTTCAAACCCACAATCAACCAGTTTCATCTTCCAAAATCGAAATTGATGACTCACAAGTATTTTTACCCTGCACAAGTAGTAAAGTTGAGAAAATTCCAGATTTTTCAAGTCAAATTGGATTATACTAACGAAACCGTGAACTCTACAGATTCGAGTAGCAGTAGCAGTGAAGACTTTGAGGATGCAGTGGAGCAAGAACCAATACGTCGTGTATCTGCAAGGTGCAACAAAGGTGTGCCACCAACTCGTTTTGAAAATTCAATTCATTCAGCAATCTTGACAGTTGATCCAACTAATTTCAATGAGGCTATTTCAATTAAGGAGGAGAAGGATCACTGGATCGCAGCAATGAAGGAGGAGCTACAATCCTTGGAGGAAAATAATACATGGACGTTAGTACAATTACCAAAAGGACGTAAAGCAATAGGATGCAAATGGATTTTCAAGAAGAAGATAGATGAAAATGGCAACATTGAAAGATTCAAAGCGCGTTTGGTAGCTCAAGGATACAACCAGAAATTTGGAATCGACTATGATGCAGTATTTGCTCCAGTGGTAAGACAAACCACAACACGAACGTTATTTTCTATAGCAGGAAAAACAGATATGGATATTTTCCATTTTGACGTTAAAACCGCTTTCTTGAATGGTGATCTAGAGGAAATTATCTACATGAAGCAACCACCCGGTTTTCAGTCGGAAGAAAGTGGAGACAAGGTATGTTTATTACGTAAGAGTCTTTATGGTCTTAAGCAAGCCGCACGGGCTTGGAATCAATGCATACATAATGCTTTGATTGAGTTCAAGTTTTGTCAGAGCAAAGCTGATCCTTGCTTATATACAAAGAGAGCAGGAGATGACATATGCTACCTTCTTGTATATGTTGATGATATACTCATCACAAGCAAAAACTTGGCATTTATAGATACAGTTTTTAAAGTTCTGAGTACAAAATTCACGATGAAGAATTTGGGACCAGTTAAACATTATCTTGGTATGGAAATTGATAGAGATAAACACGGAAATTATTTAATGAGTCAAAAGAATTACATCAATAAAATAGTAAATGACTTTGGACTTTCTGAATCGAAACATTCTGAAATACCTCTGAGTGTTTCTTATTCAAAATTTTCAAGCAGTGAACTACTTTTAGATAATAAATTATATCAAAAAGCAATCGGAAGTCTTTTATACTTGTCAATTAACACAAGACCTGATATTGCAGCAAGTGTTGCTATACTGGCTCAAAAGACATGCAAACCAAACAATAGCGATTGGACAGAAGTAAAGAGAGTTATAAAATATTTGAAAGGAACAGCAAATACAGCCTTAAAACTAAGTAGCACATGTATAAAAAACGAAAATCTTTTTGGATATGCGGATGCTGATTGGGGAGAAAACAACGAAGATAGGAAATCGAATAGCGGATACGTCATTTACCTTAATGAAAAACAAGATTGCGTATCATTGTCATCTACAGAAGCCGAGTATATCGCACTAACAGAAGCTTGTAAGGAAATTAAATGGCTTTATAGTTTATTGCAAGATTTTCAATACAATGTCAAAACTCCAATCAACATTCTTGAGGATAATCAAAGCTGTATAAAAATGCTCAACAATGAACGTTTCAATGCTAGATCAAAGCATATTGATATCAAATACAACTTCATCAAGGATTACATCTCAAACAAGTTCGTTCAAGTTTCCTACTGCCCAACGGATCAAATGGTCGCTGACATGTTAACGAAACCTTTACCGAAAGTTAAACTTAATAATTTTAAGAAATTATGTAATTTAAATGAATTTAACAAAGAGGAGGAGTGTTGAAATATGTATATCTACTGTAATCTAAACTACTCTACTTCTACACTTTTTACTTTGTACAATTCATCTTAGCTTTTCATTTTATAAATTTTCTAAAATTTATTTTATCATTCTGAAATAAAACTACAAACCAATATACCGAACTCAGACATTGTTGCGTACAGGCAATCCCGAATCGGGCTATCGAACGCAGCTTTGTAATCAACAAAGAGATGATGGGTGTCGATTTGGTTTTCGTGGGTTTTCTCCAGGATTTGGCGTAGTGTAAAAATCTGGTCTATGGTGGACTTGCCAGGACGAAAGCCACACTGATAAGGTCCAATCAGTGTTTTGGTATGCGGCTTCAATCTTTCACACAATACGCTCGAAAGAACCTTGTATGCGATGGAAATAAGACTGATACCTCGGTAGTTGGCGCAGATTGTCGGGTCTCCTTTCTTAAGTATAGGACAAAGCACACTGAGATTCCAATCGTCGGGCATGCTTTCCGCTAGCCATATTTTGCTGATGAGTTGATGCATGCACCTTATCAATTCACCGCCGCCGGTCTTAAACAATTCAGCAGCCAGGCCGTCAGCACCTGCGGCTTTGTTGTTTTTGAGTCGCTGTATAGCAACTTTAACCTCGTCATGGCTAGGTGGTGGATTTCCACTCCATCATCGTCGATTGGTGGTGTCAGACTGCATTCTCCAAGGGCGGAAATGTTGGTATCGTCGCCTGCAAGCAGATTGGAAAAATGCTGTCTCCATAATCTCAATGCGCACTGCGTATCTGTTACCAGATCACCATTCTCATCTCTACAAGTGGATGCTCCGAGCTTGAAACCTTGGGTTAGACGCTTAACCTGCTGCTAGAATTTTCGAGCATCCTTCTTGCCCTGGTACACCTCAATTTTTTCTCGCTCACGCTTTTCCTGCTCTCTTTTTTTAGGTCTGAAAAGGCATCTCTCTTCCTTCCTCTTATCGCGATAGTTTTCGTGCATGGCTCGCGTTGCAGCTGACTGCAGCGTCTTTTTATATGCGGCGTATTTTGCTGCTGTCGCGTCGTGACACTCCTGGTCATACCATTGGTTGCGAGGTTGCGGGCGCCGAAAACCAATGACTTCTTCAGCAGCAGTGCGCATGGAGTGGGATATATGCGCCCAAAGTCCGCCAGCGGTATCGAGGCAAGAGTAAGGTTGGTTGAGCTTAACCGAGAGTTGAGCGGAGTGGGCCTCGGCGGTCCGTTGTGATAGCAGCTTATCGACATCAAGCTTTCGTTGCACACCTGTGCGTACATTCTTCGCATTGCACAATCGCATGCGGATCTTGGCTGCAACAAGATAATGGTCGGAGTCAATATTGACCCCCCGAAATGTGCGCACATCCAGAACACTTGAAGCGTGCCTTTCGTCGATCACAACATGATCAATTTGGTTTCGCGTTTTGTGATCCGGGGCCAGCCAGGTTGCTTTTTGGATATCGAGGTGTTGGAATCTGGTGCTACTAACGACCATGTTTCGCGCCGCGGCGAAGTCGATCAGTCTTAGACCGTTGTTCGAAGTGGTCTCGTGGAGACTGAACTGACCGACAGTGGAGCCAAAGATGCCTTCTTTTCCGACCTTCGCGTTAAAATCGCCGAGAACTATTTTTACGTCGTGGGCCGGGCAGCGATCATACACGTCCTCTAGGCTCGCGTAGAAGGTGTCCTTGACAGCATCGTCCTTTTCCTCCGTCGGGGCATGTGCGCAAATTAGGCTGATGTAGAAGAATTTCGCCTTGACGCGGATAGTCGCCAGTCTTTCGTTCACAGGTGTGAACCGGGAAACAAGTTAGCGTAGTTTCCGACTTACGACGAATCCGCATCCAAATTCGCGCTTCTCCGCATGGCAGCTGTAGTAGATATCGCAGTCTGCTCTCTTAGAGCAGCCTTGTCCTTTCCATCGCATCTCCTGGATGGCGGTGATGTCAGCCTTTATTTTTTCGAGGGCTTCCGCCAGTTGGACAGTGGCACCTTCCCTATAAAGGGTCCGGACATTCCAGGTGCATATCCGTAAATCATTATCCGTTTTTCGTTTGCGGTGGTCGTCAACGTAGTGGGGGTTCATATCCGAGGCTGATTTTGTTTTCATTGGGAAGTTATAATGTGGTTGGGACCCAAACCCTACGCACATTCCATTTTTAAGGTCTTGAAGAGACCCCTCAAGTTTATAGTCTAGAGGAGACCTCGCCGCTCAAATTAGCCACCAAAGTTTATCGGGTGATAGTTTTTGACGTTTCCAGGAGACACCACGCGGAGGTTTTGAGTCGACTTGAGACGATTTCGACATGGATAATGCTGGCCTCGCCAAGTTGAGGCAATCAGACACGTTGCCATGTGAAGATCGCCCCCTTGTCTCCCATCTTTAAAATACCCTGTAGTAAATTGCTAAAATTTTAACCGGTTAATACCATTTTCAGCACGATAAAGTAGTCAAAACGTCACACTTAGAACTTTTTGCTTTGACTAATATGTTTACATATATAATTGAAATTTTCTATATTTTAGGAAAAAAGGCAATTGTTAAACTAAAAAGTTTCAATATGAATTTTTTTTATAACAAAAAACTATGGCGGGCGTAATTACAACTCACTGGGACATCGGAAAAAAAAAAAATCGGGGTTTTTATCAAGATCAAAACCGCCATGGAATGAACTAGAAGAAACAATTTTGGTTGAAAAATAACAAAATGGCGGCGTTTTTTTCGAAAATTGTCAAGTTTTTTGGACAAAATCGGCCAAAAACTCAAATATTATAAAACCGATTTTTCTGTCCGTAGTTCATTCCATGCATCGATAAGTGTAAAACAACATATTCAAATTTCAGTACGCCTACGCCCGCCATGATTTTTTTAATGATATTTAAAAAAATTCCAGTAGCAATTTATGTGATTAAAATAATAATAAAAAAATGTTTTTTGCGAAATTTTTTTACAAAAAAATTTGTATGTAATTTTTCAAAATGATATCTAAGTTTTTAACCGACTTCAAAAAGGAGGAGGTTCTCAAGTTGGTTGGTTTCTCTGTTTTTTTTTTTTTTTTTTTTTTGTGAATGTATGTACATCGATTACTCCTAAAGTTCTTGCCCGATTACC
Organism: Tetanocera ferruginea; assembly: GCA_958299015.1. Taxonomy (NCBI): domain Eukaryota; kingdom Metazoa; phylum Arthropoda; class Insecta; order Diptera; family Sciomyzidae; genus Tetanocera; species Tetanocera ferruginea. The sequence goes on along the minus strand of OY282641.1, from coordinate 97,133,963 downwards.
GTAATTTTTGTGAACATATAGAGACTATCAACGCAAAGATGCCCGTCTATGAAAGTAGGCGGTATTCGGCAAAGGGGCGTGTCTCTATAAGAAAAACACTGTATCTTAGTAAATATTGACACTAGGGTAAACAAATTCACAGTAAAATTACAAGGGCAAGCACAAATATTAAAAATGACGATCACATAAGTGGGCGTAATTCTAAAAAAGGGTGTGGCAATATTGTAAAAACTCTGTATCTCAAAGAAAATTTACACTAAAGTACTGAAATTAAGTAGAGAAGTAGGCACAATTATTGAAAGTTACTATAAAAAAAGTGGGCATAATTCGACAAAGGGGTGTGGCAATATAAGAGAATTACTGTGTCTCAAATAATATTGATACTAGGGTATAGAAATTTATTACAACGGTAGGAAAAATTACTACAAATTTTTGTTAAAAATGGGCGTTATTCGCAAAGGGGCGTGGCAATATTAAAAAAAACACTGTATCTCGATTACTATTGACACTACGGTACTAAAATTTAGTACAAAGGTAGGTACAAAAATAACAAATTACTGCCAGTAATGTGGGCGGTATTTGGTAAAGGGGCGTGTCACTATAAGAAAAACACTGTATCTCAGTAAATATTGACACTAGAGTACTAGAGTTAATAAAATTCACAGCAAAAATGCAAGGGTAGGAACAATTATAAAAAATAATGGTCAATTAAGTGGGCGTTAGTCGACAAAGAGGTGTGGCAATATTAGAAAAACTCTGTATCTCGAATAATATTGACACTAGAGTACTGATATTTAGTACAGAGGTAGGCACACTTACAACAAGTTATTGTCAATTAAGTGGGCGTCATTCGACAATGGGGTGTGGCAATATTAGAAAACACTAAATCGCATACTGACACTACTTACTGAAAAAGTAGAGACGTAGGCACAATTATTACAAATAACTACCGAGGAATTGGGGTTATTCGACTAAGGGGTGTGGCAGTGTGTAAAAAAACTGTATAATATTGACTTATGGGTGATACAATTCATTGTTAGAATGGGTAGAACTATTGAAAACACTATGACAAAGAGTGTGATATTCTCGACAAAGAGGCGTGTCACTATTATAAATACACTATATTTCAGTCAATATTGACATTGGGGCACTGATAAAAATACAAGAGTAGGTACTGATAAAGATACTGACAAAGAACAGAATAAGAAACGACAGAAAAGCATTTTCCATATTATGAGCATAAATAATTGGTGTTTAATTAATTTATACACTTTTTTAATATATATAATTTTCTCTAAAAAGAAAGAAATAAAACCTTTTTAACAAAAAAAAAAAACCTACTTCAATATCACTACAAAGTAAAAAATAATTTTTAATTACTTTTACTATTTATTTCTTGTTCAAATTTGATAATTTATTTATATTCATTATTATCTTGGAAATCTTATGATATCAATTATTCTGAATTTTTTTATTTTTTTTATAAATATATTAATTTTTTATGATAATAAAAGCTTCGAAGTCGGCGCTAATATAATCAGATTTTTTGTGCAGCTGCAACACACATATAGCATTTTAATTAAGATTTTATTTATTTATTTATTTATTTATTTATTTATCAACTATTAACAATTATTGTTATACAGTTACAATAAGTTCATAAATTAAACGTAAGTACATAAAATTAATTCAACATGACTTCGTTCTTAAATGCTACCCTATTTTGGGTGATCTCAATCGAGTTGCAGATAGTGTTGAACGTCTTAGTCACATTGTAAACTGGGTCGCATCTGCCATAATTTGTCCTTTTGTATGGTATATAGAACAATTGCCTTTGCCTAAAATTTCTTTCAGGTGCATACAATTTGAAAAGAGCTAGAAGTGGAGCACAATCAATGTGATTCATCACTACATCCCGGGCAAATAAGGCGAGAAAGTACTTTCGCCGGAACTCCAAAGATTTAAGTCCAAAGATTTAAGAAAAATTAAGATTACAAATTAATACAGCGTCACCTAAGCAGGATATTCACAAAAAAAAAAAGTCTTAAATAGAGTAAGGATGGCAAAAATATCATGATTTTATGTCAATGATTAGCGCTGACTAGAAGCTTTTTTTATCATAAAAAATTAATATATTTATGATAAAAATAAAAAAAATTCAGAATAATTAATTTCATAAGATTTCCAAGATAATAATGAATATAAATAAATTATCAAATTTGAACAAGAAATAAATAGTAAAAGTAATTTAAAATTATTTTTTACTTTGTAGTGATTTTGAAGTAGGTTTTTTTTTTGTTAAAAAGTTTTTATTATTCAACTTATACGCATTTTAAAACAATAAAATACAAAAATGTTTGAAGGTGTCACGTCCCCTTAAACTCATTTTTGAATATTGATCTTTAAATTAATATCAAAAGTTATAATCAATTAATAACCCCAAGCCCGTTTCTATTTGCGAATACAATCTGCGATAAACGTCAAAAAAGTAGTGATGGTAATATCGAATAAAATCATTCGGTTAAATCGATTGTTAAAAGTCATGCATAATTTATTATTCATCTAAGAGAGAGATGATTGATAGTCCTGAAACGATTTTTTTAGAATTAAATGACCCATAATATTAACAAATGAAATGCTCCACTAAATTTAACATAATACATTTTTACAGTTTTTCAATATAATATGTCAGATAGCTTACACTAAATTTAGAGATTTTTTTTTGTTTATAATAATGGGCTTTCCAATTGCTGAAATATTCGCATGAATTATTCAATTGTTGAAAGTATTCAAAAGTTAAATATCGAAAGATAAATGCTTTCCATATTGTTCATCACTAACACGCTGAATAATTACAATTATGAAGTTGGAGAGTTTCTAATGGCAGAGCAGCAGGCTCTTCAAAAAGGTGAGGTTAACGGACTGGGTTGCTATGTAGTTTTGAAAATTATAAATAGTCATAACTTCCTTTTTTGTCGACCGATTTGAATAACCTTTGAAATGATGAAAAGGTAATCGATTATAGAATATGTATTGGTATTTTTTTTTTTTATTCAAGGTTATATATATTATAATATATTTCAGGGTTGTTTAAATAAAAAAATCGCAAAAAAATTATATTTTTCGAAAATTCGACCGGCTTGAGCTACCTCTAAATCAATTCGGATAGACCTGAAACTTCTTATATTATCATTTTTCACCTATTTGCATATTTTTGGGGGGATCGATTAACAATGCTACTGAAAAAATGTATTACCATACAAGCAGTGGGGTCAGTCCGCAGAGATTGGTCACATAGTGGTCGCTCGACTGTTTTAAAAAAATTTTCTTTTTTTACCATAGATTTCGTTATGTTTCAGCACCTTAGAACTGCTTTAAAAAAATTTTTTTGTTGTATTTACAAAATGGCGGCCATGTTTGTCATGCAACCACGAGCGATTTTCGTATCTTATAGAGTTTGCGGTAATGATCATGTCTCAGCTCCTATTAAACATACAGTAATAAATTATAAAACTTATATTAATTAAGCCTATATTAATTAAAAATATAGGCTATTATCTTGCATATCAGAAAAATTTATTGGGATGTTACTTAATTTTAAAAAAAACTTTAAAGTTACCAAAAAAAATCGTAATTTTTGGTTACTTTGAAAAAAAAAATTTAATAGAAAGAAGCTATTGGCAGACCTATTTTTTTGGTATTAGATACGTCTTAGTAAGAACTTAAAATATAAATTTTTTAAAGTGACTAGATCATAAACTTTTTGAGTTACATCGCTTTGAAAAATAAGAAATCTCAAATTTGCCCCAACTTTGGGGTCAATTATCTTAAATGGGCACGGGTGAAAAAATTTGAAATTAATTCTAGAGGATTATTTTTAAATTCATGTATTTTATTACATGAGTATGCAGTAGCGTAGCAAGGGGGGGCGGGGGGGGCGGTCCGCCCCGGGTACACGCCAAAATGGGGTGTAAAATTTGGCAAAAGAACTTTTTACCACATAATTTTTGATTTTTTTAATAAAAAGAACACACCTCAATGACTTCGGTTTTATATTTGAATATCAAGAGGGTGCAAAAGTGAATGAAAATATTTTTTACCATCACCACGACTTCGTTTTTATTGAAACAAACTTAAACTTTATATTAAATTTTGTTCAATATTAACGCTCACACTAAAACCCAAGTCAATTCCATATGTAATTTTTCATTGGTTAGGGGTGCAATTTCCAAACAAATTATATTAAAATTTTCTTGATATTAAGATGGAGTACAAAATTAAAAATGTAAAAACCCTTTTTTTGCATTTCATTAAGTTTTATAAAAAAGCACTTTTTTACATCTTATATTCAGGTTAAGAAGTGTTCAAACTTGCTAGCAGAGTAGACATTTCTAAAACCATTAAGTTGCGAAAACCTGCATGATTTTCAGAGTATGATGAATGGAGGCGTCAGTTGTTTTGTAAGCAATACATTTCTCCGGAACTTTTCAGAAAAACATGTTCATGTCATAAATTTCAAAAATAAAAATATACTTTATGATTTTGTGATTACTAAGTTCTGAGACTATATATCATGAAACAAACCTCACTTACAGCTTTTAACCTGCTAGAACATAATTTTGAATAGTAATATGTTTTGGGTATACTTTTACATAAAACTACTAGTTTAAAAATCATTTATAAACTTTTAACTTGCTTAAAAAAATTTCTAAAAAATTAAATTGATTTAAATTCATTTAGTTTTTTATTTAAATAAAATAAATGGCGTTTAATGACAATTTTATGGCCTTCTAACGTTTTTTTTTTTTATTTTGTTTTAAAGATGTCCATTAAAAACTCTAAGATGATTTTCCGACTCCTTTATTTTGCTAAAATAATTATTGTTCTGTTCAAAAATTAACCAACAAAAACTAACAAAAATACAGTTTTTAATAGAAGATATGATGCATAGTTCCTTAAAAATTATTCTAATAATTAAAATTAAATTTTGTTCTCAATCAACGAATGTGAAGAAACACCAGATTTCTTGGAATTGTCAGATCTTTTTGAGCCATTCATGAGTCTTGACCTTGTTCAACCTGGGCAAGTTTGCTTTGGGAGTTATGTAGATAATGAGAATGAAAAAAAATTTCTGATATCAATTTGGTATCACTGTAATATTGTGATACTAAGATATTTATGGTGGTATTTATGGTGATATTTATAAAGCAGTCAAATGTTACAGACCTCAATCTTGTCTATAAAAGTCCAAGCGGAGATTAATATAGATACACTGAGAAAAAAAACATACTTAAAAATTAAACAAAAATTATTAAAATAGAAATTTAACGCCTTTGTTTTTCTACAAAACAATATTTAAAAAAAGTGTGTTTAATTTTTCATTTTTGTGGCGACCGTGGCATGCAGGTTAAGTGTGTGGCTTAGCATGCTAGGAGCCCGGGTTCGATCCCCAGCCGCGGCGAAAAGTTTTTTACAATAAAAAATTTTTCTGATCGTTCACCACCTCTCTGCAGACAATGGCAAACCTCAGAGAGTAATTAATGCCATGTAAAGCTTCTTGAGAACATGAACTTTAGCCGTTCGGAGTCGGCATAAAACATGTAGGTCCAGTTCTCGATCAATTGTGTGCAAACATTTAATAACACACACAACACAATTGATCATAAGAAGCTCGGTCAAAGTCCTTTCAAGGGCTGAAATGGCCAATTTGTTTTTTTTTTTTTTTTTTTTTTTGTGTTTAATTTTCACCTACCTATAAACTCCTTTCTGTTTTTATTTTTCTCTTATTATTTTTTTGAAAAAACAAACAAACATTTGAATTCAATGACAATTTTTGAATTTTTTGAATTGGTTTGACAAATATCGAACATATGATAAAATAAAAACTAATAAATTAAATATTAAAATATTTCAAATGCAAACTTCATCGAATTAAGTTTACATTTGGTATTCGGCAGGTCCCGTGGGTAGTTGGTTGTGAATCTGGTGCTAAAACTCGGAAAAGTTAATAAAATGGCATCGAAAAAAATATGCTTTAAAACATGAGTTTTTAATTTTAAAATGTTTGTTTTAAATTTGGTTTTCATAGAAAAAACATTGTTTTAAAAACAAAAACTTTTATTTTGAATTTAACTTTAAAAACAGCTCTGTTTAATTTTTTTGAATTTATTTCAAGCTCTATTTCAAAAACAAATTCGTTAGATATGAACACACTTTCATTTAATTTTAACACATTTTTTCCTCAGTGTACTATAAAGAAATTGATAAAAATTATGAAAAATGTTTATAAATGAATTTTAATATTTCATTTAAATTTTATATAGAAAATGGGGGTTGATTTCGAAAAAAAAAATTATTATATTAATAGTTATTCAGGGTCACTAGGGAAAATTTGTTAACGTTTTGCAGGTCCTATTTTTTCTTCAATTATGCAAAATTTTTCGTAATTTTTTCAAAGTTTTCTATATTCAACTAACTAGAGTTTTTATATTTAAACTGATATGTGTGGTTTACTCTTATTACATTTGTCTCTCACAACATATAAGCCCGGAGACAAAAATATTGGAACAATTCAGAAAAAATTCTTTAAGTTTCTGAAAATTTTAGATTCTTACTTCTTTTATCAAATATTCATGGATAGCATAGTTTTGTTTTTTTTTTAATCTCTTCTAAAATATGTAATTTTTTTAGAGGTTGATTCGAAAATATGTAGTAAGATTCATCGACTTATTGTATAAAAAAAAATCTTCTTAAGGGGTGCACAATTTAGTTTCCGCCCCGGGTGCGACCAACCCTAGCTACGCCACTGTGAGTATGAGTATTAAGGTGGGTCAATCCATATGGGGAAAAAAAGTTTGCATTTCCGGCTCCTAATATGAAAGCTAATGTTGAGAGGATTTCAGAACAATAAAAAATTTTTTTTGTGAACCCAAAATCTGCCCCAAATGGTCTTTTTTGTATAATTGTATAACTTCACCAGTTTTAGCCCGATCGTGAAAAGAAGTATATCGTTGGATAGGTCTCAATTAGTACAATAGCGTTTCGTCGTAAACTTTGTTAAGAAACTATTAAATTTCATTATTAGGAAAAAGTTATAGCGAATCAAAATTTTAGTGAAGTTCGTCTTCGCTTTTCGACTTTAGCTTTCGGTTTATCTTCGTTTGGCTTCGTATCCCTTCAAAATGATTTCGTTCAACTGCGGTTTTGTTCGTTAGTATTCGGTTCATCATCGTTTGGGTTCGTTTTTCATACCAAATTTCTTTACATTCGGTCCAGTTGTTCAGGCGTTATTGAGCCATATATATTTTAGTACTTTAAGCGCCCTCTATCGAAAGTATATTATATGAAAGTTTTCTATGCTTGGCGACACTTTCGGTACCTTAATGCTGAAGAAACAGAAGATACTCAATAACATCGCGATTATACGGTAGTTTTGTTAAGTTTGTGTTAATTTTAACGAAGCGCATTTTTTATGAATAGCAGATAGTTTGTTTTTAGTATTGAAAATATTTTGTTCGCTTGTGTGTGAGGTTGTGTGCCTTTCCTTTAGTTGCTGCTTTGCTTGTTAGGTTGTTTTTTTTATGTTATAATATGGCTGGAGCGATTTTGACCAAATTGTACGAAGATTCTTCTGACATAAGAATGCAAGATAGAAAAACGAATTTGATATGAAAAAAGAACCCAATTGAAGATGAACCAAATACTAACGAACAACACCGAAGTTTAACGAAGTCATTTCGAAGGGATACGAAGCAAAACGAAGATAAACCGAAGGCTAAAGTCCACTTGCGAAGACGAACTTCACTAAAATTTTGATTCGCTGTAACTTTTTTCCCTACGAATGAAATGAAATAGTTTCTTAACAAAAGTTTAATGATTTTTTATGAACTTTTGTTACATAAAAAAAAAATTTAAGTTTTGGGGGTGCTGAGGAAATACGACGAAAAATTTAAATATTTGAACAAAGATGGATTCCAAGAAAAAACTGTTATAAAAACGGGCTATTGCACTAATTGAAACCTATCCAACGATATACTTCTTTTCACGATCGGGCTAAAACTAGTGAGTTATACAAAAAAGACCATTTGGGGCAGATTTTGGGTTCACAAAAAAAATTTGTTATTGTTCTGAAATCCTCTCAACATTAGTTTTCATATTAGGGGCCGGAAATGCAAACTTTTTTCCCCATATGGGTTGACCCACCTAAATAATCATACCTCATGTAATAAAATGCATGAATTTAAAAATGCTGTATCTTTTTAATGAACCATAGAAGCCACTTTCATTCTTATATCATCAGAATCCTCTTAATACGCAGTTTATTTAAGATTAATTTCAAATTTTTTCACCCGTGCCCATTGGAGATACTTGACCCCAAACTTGGGGCAAATTTGAGATTTCTTATTTTTCAAAGCGATGTATCTCAAAAAGTTTATGATCTAGTCACTTTAAAAAATTTATATTTTAAGTTCTTACTAAGACGTATCTAATACCAAAAAAATAGGTCTGCCACAAGCTTCTTTCTATTAAAATTTTTTTTCAAAGTTACCAAAAATTACGATTTTTTTTGGTAACTTTAAAGTTTTTTTTAAAATTAAGTAACATCCCAATAAATTTTTCTGATATGCAAGATAATAGCCTAAGGTATAATTAATATTAGATTTTTCATTTATTACTGTATGTTAAATAGGAGCTGAGATATGATCATTACCGCAAACTCTATAAGATACGAAAATCGCTCGTGGTTGCATGACAAACATGGCCGCCATTTTGTAAATACAACAAAAAAAATTTTTTTTAAACCAGTTCTAAGGTGCTGAAACATAACGAAATCTATGGTAAAAAAAGAAAATTTTTTTAAAATAGTCGAGCGACCAAATTTGCTATTTTGTGATCAATCTCGGCGGACTGACCCAGGGGCCACCTTAATAAATATGCTTATCAGTGTGGCGTACAGACCTTGTTTGCACTGTTGCCAACTTGGTGCTTTTTCCACCAGATTAAGTGTATTTTGAATATCTCGGTGCAAGAAAAAAGGTGTTTGGTGCCTGGTGCATGTTATGGTGCTTTTTTTTAAATTTCAGTAGCACCAAATGTGCCTTAGTTGGAAAACATACACGTAAATACTATTTTTGTTTCTTTCTAAAAAGCTTTACTTTTCTACCGACGCACAGTGTAACGAGAGGGACAAAATGCAAAATATGGACTTGTTTATTTGAAAAAAAGTTTTATGAGGATGTGTTCAGAACATTCCAATTAAGCTTCGAAACAAAGATTTTCCATAAATTTGTACTTTTTGGTTGATTCATTAAAAAAATTGCCAAAATTGGGAAACAGACGTTAGGAGTAAAATTTTTTTTATAATATATTAGTAGTATATTTTAAAAACTAATAAAATTAAATTTTAGTGATTATTCAAACATTTACAAATTAATTTTAATAAAATTCTAAGAAAAAATAGAAAAAAAATGTTTGGAAATATGGAAAAAAACCTCACCTGCTGCCGCATTAGCACTTTGCCCCAATATGTCTCAAAGTATCTTAATTAAGAATAAAAAAAATTGGCTGCTAAAAACGTGCACTTTTTTTATAGATGATTTTTGTTTGAGCTCAGCATGTGTACAAACGCCAAATCGCACTTGAGAAGTGTGCGGCATACATAACAAATATTTCTTTGTAATTTTTATAAAAAATTCGCATTATAAAAATAGAAAACATTGTAATTACATTTTGTGAGTAATGAGAAATATAAGTCATTTAAAAATTAATAAAAGTGCTAGTTTTTTAATTATCCAAATATGCACAAATTACTTTAACTCAGCAACACTATTTTCTCTTTTGCTTATTATGTTTTGTGGATTGCCGTTACTTTTGAAAAGTATTCAATTTTTATTGGGCGTCCGCCAAGGGTGCAGGGGAGGAAAGTTTCCCCCAATGGCCTAAAAAGAATGAAGCGTCAACGCTTGTAACGTTGTATGTTTTTTCGCGGTTAGAAGCACTCTTCCAGATGTTTTAATTGCAAAACTAAAAAGCATTTTTAAGATTTATATTTAGAAAACCTTAATTTAAAAAACCTTAATATAACCTTAATTTTTAAATTTAAATTAAAAACCCTGTGTACTTCAAATATAAACTTTGTTTAAATTAATAAAATGCGTTCCAAACTTTATTTTTCTTGCCCATATGTAACACATATGATAGCGTTGAATCATTATATGGGAAGTAAATAAATAAATGGTAAATAGATTACGCCAGTTTTTTGTAAAGTCTAAGTTTTGATGTTATATACACACATACCAAATTGCATTCATGTAGCTCAAGTATATGCCTCTTAATAGAGTTTTACTCTTGTGGGTTGTATTGGAGGTGGACGTGGCTGTGGGCGGATCACGCCCATTTTTTTTACACACTTTTGTTTTGATGTTACATATAAACATACCAAATTTTATTGCTGTAGCTCAAATATATGCCTCTTTATAGAGTTTCACTTTTGAGGGTTGTCTGGGAGGTGGGCGAAGGGCGAGGCCGATCTTGATAAAATTTTGTGTGGTGTTTTATATTTTTGAAATAATGATACATGCCAAATTTCATGTTCCTACGATAACTCCTTCTATTTTTGTCCCTCATCCCATAGACGTCGTTACACTGTGCGACGCCATTCGATAAAAGTAGATAAGATGAGTTGAATATGGTTAATTTAAGTTTTTATACACCTGAGAAGTGAATTATTTTGAAAAATTTAAACAATTGCCAATCAACATATAATTTAATTTTTGAATTCAATGTTCTGTTTAATATTTTTTAAAGCCTTATAAATCTGGTGTATTTTTGAGGAAAAAGCGCAATTTTTTTGCATTTTTGGTGGATTTTAGAATTGAAAAAATGGTAAAAGTGCTTTCTTGATACCTCCCACCGTTCTATGCCGACACCAAGCTATTTTAAGTGCGAGCGGATATAACCATGTTTGCCTTGTTACCACAATGTTCTTTGCTGTTTAATATTCCTATAATATCTTAGTACCTGGGCGACCGAGCTCTGCTCAGAGTCCCACCGTTTATTGAAATGTTTTACAGTTTTTAATGTATCGAAAATGCCAACTTTATCTTAAAACATCATATAAGATCATGTTTTTCAATAAACTTTAAATGCATTTTTCCTTTATGATAATTTCGATTTTCAACTAAACGAAATTGGTGCCAAAGCCAAATGCAAGTTATTTTTCAAAAAAATTACCTCATGCTCCTTTTCCACTTATAAGAATAGAAATAATTTTTCTATATCGCCATTTTTTCTACATTTATCGAGATAGCAATTTTTGATTTAAGGAAAAATCTTGAAAATGGAGTCATTTTCAATAAATCATATCTCTGTGATCTGTTACCCCTGTTTTCGTAAATGAAGTATCGTTAGAAAGCAATTGAAAAGAGATTTTTAATAAAAATGATATATTTTTGGATTTTTTTTGCTTGAGTTGCCTACTTTTTTGAAAAAAGTTAGTTGTTCATATCTCAAAAAATGCATTTTCGGTTTTTTTGACGTAGAATTACGTCTTACAGTTTGTATGGGGTCGTATTAACAAATTTTTTTGAGGTCATGGAACGTTTTGTGACCTATACTTTAGGGTATACGTACATCCTTTAATATTCATCGTTCAAACATAAAAAATATATTAAAGTATCAGATATATCCTGCACTTAACGATTATTTAGCAAAATTGCGAAATCTTAGAAGAAAAATCTATATTTTTATATAAGAAAATCAATCATTAGCTGTTGCAGAGCTGTTAAAACATGCATTCAATTTGATTGCTTTAACAAAAATTTGAATCAGTGAGTAACAAAAAAAAATGCATTCAATGAATGCAAAATTGATCCATGAATAAAATTTTAAATTCACATTCAATTTTAAAAAATTGATTTATTATTAATTTCTATTATTTATTTTTCGTTATTCTGAATAATGCATTAATTTTTTTATTCAAATGATTGCTATTCATGAAAATGCTATTCACAAAGAATGCATACATTCATGTTATTCAATGTTATTCATTTTGCATTCATGCATTCATTTCATGCATTCATTTCTTATTCATTATTCATTTTTTATTCATTATTCATTTCTTATTCATTATTATTTTTTTATTCATTATTCATTTTTTATACATTATTCATATTTTATTCATTATTCATTTTTTATTCACACCATTGCTTTGTGTAAACTTTTCAACCAAAGTAGTATATTTTTACTTTGGTGCAGCAGTGTAGCTATCGGAGGCTTGTCCTGTGCTCAGGGTTGACTCATGGAACTTAAAAAAAGGTCCCATCTAAATAACTGAATATTATTTAAATTTTGTTTTCATGTATTATTACATGAAAGTATTTATATAAGTTATTTTCTCAAATATTTCATAAATTGAATATAATTTATGCGCAAAAATTAAATTTCAATCGTTTTTTTAAATTCTTCTTTCTATTGAGTTGCAATGCAGTTAAAAAAATTAAAAATATTCTACTTTGGTTAAACAATTAACTCAAAGCGATAGTATGAATACAAAATGAATGATGAACAATAAATAAATAATTAATAAAAAATGAATACTGAACAGGGACCGTACCGGTTATGGTTTTTATCGAAAAAGTCATATATTAACTGTTATTTTTTAACTTTTATTTTTTCCGACAAAAATAAAAGTTATTTTGTGCCTTAAATTTTTTCGGGCAAATATAACAGTTACTTTTGACTTATATTTTATCGGTCAAAAATAAAAGTTATTTTCTGCCTTTTATTTTTTCGGTCAAAAATATCAGGCAATTTGTGTTTTTTCAAAGGCTGTTTTACCGACTAGAAAACTATTGATACCATTATTTTCGTCTCACCGGTGCGCACAATTTATTTATGGTATCAATAGTTTTTTAATTGATCAAGCGGTGTTTAAAAATATGCAAAGTGCCTGATGTTCTTGACCGAAAAAATAAAAGTCACAAAATAACTGTTATTTTTGACCGATAAAATAAAAGTCAAAAGTAACCGTTATTTTTGTCCGAAAAAATTAAAGGCAAAAATAACAGTTAATTTTTAACTTTTATAGAATCAGTCGAAAATTTAAAAGGCACTTAATATTCGTGAAGCTGAGGCCATTTGTATCATAATGGTATGTTAGAAAAAGTCCTTCGACAATTTTTTCACTGTGTCTTTTTCTTTTAAAAATTGTAAAATAACAGTTATTTTCGGTCCCTGATACTGAATACAAAATCAATAATGAATAATAAATTAATAATGAATAAAAAATTAATAATGAATAAAAAATGAATGCATGAATCCAAAATGAATAACGATTCGTGAATTGCATTCTTTATGAATAGCATTCAATTGAATAAAAAAATTAATGCATTATTCTGAATAATGAAAAATGAATAATCGAAATGAATAATTAATCAATTTTTAAAACTGAGTGTGTATTCAAAATTTTAATCATGAATCAATTTTGTATATATTGAATGCATTCTTGTATCGTTATTCATTTGTACTTAAAATTTTGAATATGAATGAGAATTTTACAGCTCTGGCGGCTTGCATGTTCCCAATCAGCCATTTAGAAATAGTGCTTGGATTAAGCTTACATGCAATACAAAAAGCAAGCCTTATCCAAGCACCCTTGAAAAACTTTTGCCCAGGTAATAAATTTCCAAGTTCCTTTGTATAACTATTGCGTAAAACACAAAAAGCAAGTGATGTACAATAATACTTGCAAAGGCTTGCATCAAGTAAGTGTTTTGCAATCATACTTAGAAAACGCTGACAACGGTAATAGTTTTACAACTGTTCAAAGTTGTGATGCTCTCATATATACATACATACATTTATTTTATTTTCATTTTGTTCGCTCAGCAGCCATAAGGCTAACGGCAAGCTGTTAGAGTGTCCGACTCATATGCGGTGGTTCGCGCGTTCGATCTGGTGTAGCAAACACAAAAATTTTTGAAGGCATGCAATTTTTCATAAAATAAATATTAACAAACGAAAATAAAAAATAAATAAAAATAAAAATGATCCGGTTGGGAATTGAACCTTGGATGTCCAAATCACAACAATTCAAATAAACAAGTGACTTACCAACTGAGCCACGGAATAAAAATTTTTCGCGCGTGCTAATTGATTTGTTGAATGTAGCACACTTGGAAAAAGCTTATTAAAACACTTATATACAATTGTAAAAACAACACTTGGATTAAGCTTGAAGTAAGGAATATTATTCCAAGGGTTCACTTTCGTTTATCCTACAATTACATGTAAGCGTTCTACAATAGTAAATGAAAGCGTTATCCAAGCTTGAGGCTTACGTTTGTAAGCTTGTTTAAAGCTTATTCCAAGCTTGTTTGGCTGATTGGGTTGTGTCTGCTGCTTTCTTTGTTTTTGTTTTGTTGCTTTTGCTTGTGTTGGTTTTGTACGAACTGATTCGCAGCATTGGTTCTCTACTCCACGTTAAGAGGGTGATCCGATACGATTTAACTCTTATGAAAAAAACTGCTTGCATTATATTTCGTTGTATGCTATTACCCAATAGCTGGCGCTTTCTATTCGATTGACATGATGTATGGATCTAAAAGAGCAAGCGTTTGTTATTGCGTCAAGTAGAAAGTAGCAGAACCATTGAATAATTACAAATAGAAGGTGACACTACCGACGATAAAGCGACATTAGAGCTATGTCACAGATATTTGCACTCCACATAATTATCCAGTTCTATAACCCAAATAAATTGTCTTCGCTTATTTGTGCAAAATTTCCCTTGGTTTTTTTTTCACTTGTTTTGTTATTGTTATAGTCCTTTTCTGATTACCAGTTACTTTCTGCGATATTGTTTTGTGTCTTTTGTCAATTGCTAGCTTTTTGACCACTTTGTTTACTTTTTTATATGCATTGGTAGCGCGTAAGAGTTTTATTTATTTAAATAATTTGAAAGATCTTTTATTAACTTAAGTGTGTTGAAGTTTTATGATTACGTCGGGTGTGAAATAAAAAAAAAATGGAAATTCTAGATTTCTTATGCCAAAAGAAAGCTTTTCTTCTAAGTTGATAGAAGATGAAAAATTGTATATATGCGCTGAACACTTTGAAAAGAAGTTCGTAAATATTAGTGGCTTTAAGGAGGGACATAACATTCGCGGCAGAGAAAATAGACCTTTTTTAAAAAATTCATAACTCAGTCAAAAACAAAAATTTTTCCAAAATTTTATTATGTGTTTTATTTTTTCTTTAGAATCTTAAGAATATTTACTAAAATACAAAATTATAAAAAAGTCGATTTAAAACAACGGCCAATGTCATGTCCCTCCTTAAATCAAGACTTTAAAAAATTGCAGTGCCAATTTTTTATAGTAACAAAAACGAAGAAAATAAGTAATGAAACAAATATAGAAAAAAGACCAGTGTTAGCAAAAATAAATTTAGAACTAAATAATATAGAAATTGAAAAGAATGTTCACAGGGGCGAACGCAGGGGGTTTTGGGGGTTAAACCCCTTAAATGAATGAAAATAAAATGTATAAGGCAAAACTATTAAAATTTAAAGATTTGAGTAAAAATACTTATAGTAAAAACCTATTTTGAAAACTATTATGAACACTATTAATAAAAATAAAGGGGTCTTAAAACACAGGATTCAATTCTTGGAGTATTATACTCTTCAGAAAGAATTCCAGTCTAAAATCAAATGCAAGACAAATAAAATTTGTAAAGCAAAACGATTCAAATTATGAAGTATTTTATATTAGTTGTATTATTTTAAGCTATTTTTTGTTGTGTTGTTTTGATAATTAGCTATCGCTAAATATTTGTAGAAAGCACTACTTTAAAAAGTATTGCCACAAAATCAGCAATAGATTTCACGAAATTCAAAATTAAATGATGAAACGATAATAACAAATCTAGCTTTCAAGTGTTGTTATTCTATTTTAAATAAGTTTTCAAAATATTTTTTAATGTTATAATGAAATCTGAAATTTTTTTATTTTTTGTGACACATAATTAAGGTACTATTACAGTGTGAAGCTATTAAAAACAACACTTTTTTTATTAATTTTTTTTACATAGTATTATAAAATTATTCAATTCAAATTTATTTACATTATGTGCAGTTAAAGTTGAAGATATAAAAAAATGTTTTTTTTTTGTTTTTGTATTTGTTGTTTATTTTCTAGAGTTCGTTGAAGTTGGCGTGTTTCAAAAAAGGTTGTCAGTTGGTTTCTCGTCTCCAGCATTTCCAAGGCGTCGGAAAGTAAAAAATCAAAGTGCATTCTTCAGTAAAGGGTTGTAGTTGAGCACTCTACCTACGCAAATAAAAAAATAAGGCAAACAAAAAAAAATGGCATGCGTTGAAAAACAAATTTACAAAAAACCCCTCTTTTTGGCAGATATTCTTAGCCGTAAACAAACAAAATATAAAAGTTTCTCTGCTTTTTATAAGTAGAGTGCTTAACAGAGTCTATGAAGATTACAATAAATCAAGTTTCATCGAAATCGATTAAGCAGAACTCGAAATATCTTAAAAACCAATTCGAAAAAACTTGTTTCGAGAAAAACGCGATTAGATTTTCTTCTATGAACGATAATATATGAATAAATGCGTGACATACGAATGTAATGTATATCTTTTTTTTTATTTGATATTTTTTTCTAAAATTTCGTACACGTATTCTTAAGACCTTAAGGAACCAGATTCTAAAAAAAAAAAAAAAAATTTTAATTTTATACACACTGTAATAGTACCTTAAACAAATAAGTTTCAAACAAGTCGAAACGACTAAAATCTGTACATCAGTAGTCATTTTTTGGTTCTTTTTTTCAATTTCTTAACATTTTGTAGCAACACAAATTCAAAATTTCTTCCGAAAAACCGGATGCTCGATTTTAGGGTTAGTGTTTTTTGGGAAAAGATGGTCAGAATTCTCCGTAGAACATTTTCCGCGCCTACGAGTTTTTGAAAACAAAAATTGATCCGGCCTAATAAAAAAGGCTTGAGGCTACAAAGACTCAAAACATATGCAATTAACACATTTCCCATTGGATAACCCATATGGATAGAAAAATACTCATGAAAATTATTTTTTACAAAAAATCAATAGATCAAAATTTCTTAGACTACTTGATGTATCCTTGAAATTCTGCCATTTGACTAGAGTTACCAGACTACGAACACCATTAATTTTCCGATGGTGGAAATAACGGCAAACGAAAGAAGAAAATATTAAAAATTAAACAAAGCACAACAGAAAAATTTTGCTTTTTTATAAGTAGTTGTATAATAAGTTTATATATAATAATAATAATAATAATATAGTAAAAAAGTAAAATAGTTTTTATATAATAAGTAATTAACTGATTTCGACTGATTTGCGACTGGGTATCGAACTCGGGCTCCGAGCAAGCTAAGCCACACACTTAACCTGCATGCCATGATCACCAAAAATAATTGATACAGATTTCAATAAGCAGTTTTGTCGTTGAATACGCATTGCAATTATTTTGAAAAAATTCGAAGAAAAGTTATCACGATGGCCTAATGGGTTTAAAAGTACCCAATTAATATCTCAACTACGCATCTAGGTATGGAGCTGAATGTTTGAATATATATTTTATAGTTGAAAATTAAACACGTTGGCTTTACATTTTGTCTGTAGAGACGCAAATGCGTTAAATTTCTATTATACATTTTTTTTTGTTTAAATTTAATATATGTTTTTTTTCTCAGTGGTGCAGTTATTGACTCCCTAAAATTTAAACATAGCTATTTTGATAAACGTTTGCAAAAATTGAAGAATGCATTTGGTAAAATTTTTTATTACAAAAACTGCTTGTTCTGACATTACAATAGTGTGCTGACATTTACTTATTAATGTGTTAAAAAGAAAATGTAATAAAGTGTTTCATTGCTCAAAGCACTTTATTTATGTAAATAAAGTGGCACCAACAATTATACCGCGTACCCTAGGATATTCCGATTGAATTAATTTTTTATTTTGTCTATTATTTACTACTTTAATGTACATAAAATATTATATATAAACATGAAAACATTCATTTTGATATTTATAAATCGACATTATTTTGCTTAATAAAAGAGGTTATTTTACTGAAAAACTATTTTAACCTTCAAAACTCATTCTATTAAATTTTCATTTTACACAATTTGCTTAAAAACCAAATAACACAAATAAAACGAAAACACTTGTCAGCAGAGCAGCAGCTACTGACCTTGAACAAGGAGGGAAATTATTGATCTCTATTTAGGGATCAATTTAGGATTTTATTAGCTTGTGCACAAAGTAGGTGAAAATCTTTGGTGATAAGAAAAACAATACTAGAGACATGTGAACGGCGTAGCGGCGAATGTTAGCGGTGTCCATTCTATATTATAATTATTCAATGGCAGAACTTAATATGTGAAATGAACAATCCAGTTATTATATAAGAAATGAACCAGGTTTTGTTCCGGATAAATTTTTGTTTTTGTTTTCAATGCAAATTAATTTTGATGATCAACCATATACATCCCAAATCATTTTAGTGCAGATTCAAAGAATAGAGTCGTTTTTCTGACTCCAAACCGTCAACACGTTGCGAAAATAATTTCCGTAAAATTAAAAAATTACAACTCAATCAACTCAAAAACAAATAATTTAACCCAATTTAAATTTTCGACTGCTTTTCGTTAAACCGCTATTCTGCATTTTTCTACTGCGTTATTTGTGTAACCGCCGCACAGTGCTTTGTTCCATAGGCAAAATTAAAATAAAATAAAGTGCTTAGAATATTTAAGTAATATACATTTTTGTAAAGCTAACAAAGTACCTTAAATAAATTCGTTAATAGAATTTATCATCTCGTCTTTTTGTTAACAGTAGAGGGCGCTAAAGTCAGAAAACGTTTGAGGTAAAACTGTTGAACGGAAAAACTGTTTTTACTGTGTTACAAATTTTTTTTTTTAAAATTTCATTTTTTATTGTATTGCTTTGAAACGTAATAGTTTTGTTTATAACTATTGGTACAAAAAACCAAAAATAATTGTTTGTAAATATTTTATATAGAAAAGTTGTTTGTGCCATCGAAAACTTTTGCGATTTTTTGTTTGGAATTCCCAAAATGCAAAAGTTTGATAGAGTGTAAATTTTTTTTTAGAAGAATAGGTAATTTTTTATTTTTGATTTTAGTACACTTGAAAGGTCTTAAATGGAATAAGTGAACAAGTTTTAGATTTTTTACCCGGAAATAAAAAATGATATGAATTTTTTGAGACATATTTCCTAAGTTTCAGAAAAAGTTGCAAGGACCTAAGTTTATGGTACTGCCAAAATTAAAAAAAAATAAGTTTATACAATTTATTTGTTTTTTTTTTTACTAAAAAGAATCAAAGTTTGATGTAGTTTATCATTTTTATTAAATAGTGACAAAAACTTACCAAAAATTGAAAGAATATACAGTGCCGGACTAAAGTATAAGCACACTCTGCATAATAAAACAAACTGATATATTTTCATATTAAGAAAATATAAAATATTTATTTCATGAATATATTATAAGTGTACAACATATGTTTGTAAATTAATAACCATAAAACTGAAAAAAATGTTCTTCATAGGAGAAATAAAAGGAAAAATATATATAAAAACAGTTTTTTACTGGACAAAAGTATAGGCACAGACTTTATTATATAAGTATGTAAAAGTTTACTAATTCTTTGTCGGCAATCCTTTTTGTTTTATTACTGCCTTTAGTCTATTTGGCATAGAGTGTACCAATTTTCTTGTAATATTTTCGCTAATGTTGAGCCATTCTTGCATTAACGCTGCTTTTAGTTGAGCTTTATTTGATATTCTGCATTTTCGAACTCTTATCCCCAATTATTCCCATAAATGTTAGATGGGTTTAGGTCTGGTGACTGCGGGAGGTGTGGCAAAACATGTGGCATGTTAAAAGCAAGCCACATCTTTACGTCAAGAGCTGTGTGTTTCGGGTCATTGTCATGCTGGAATGTAAATGACTCAGGTAAGTTCAGTTTTTCTGCACTTTTCTTAACAATTTCCTTTAAAATCTTGAGGCAAACGGACGTGTCCATTAAACCGTCAATAAATACAGGCTCCCCACACCCCATGCAGACCCATACCATAACTCCCCCGCTACCATACTTAACTTTTGGAAAAAGATTTCTTACAAGATATGCCGTGTTGGACTTCCGCCATATCCTAGTATCAAGGCGAAAAATGTTAAATTTGCTTTCGTCTGAGAAAAGCAAATATCTTTAAATCTAACAAAATCTATAGTTTAATAAGAGCAATATTGTAACAAAAAATAATTATGATGCTCTTTATTATTCTCTAAATTGTAACTTTTGGTTGTGTCTATACTTTTGTCCAGCACTGTATTTATTTTTTTTTAGCGGAAACCCTAAAGTTTTGCAAACTTTGAAAAAATTAAAAAATTATATAAATAAAAAGTAGGCGATTTTTTATTATTCATTTATATACTTACTTACTTACTTAGATGGCTCTTACAACCGTTGGTCGGTTTTGGCCTCGTCTAAGAATTTTCGCCAGCCTCTTTTGTCGTGTGCTTGCTGGCGCCAGTTGGAAATTCCAAGCGTTGTCAGGTTATCCAATGCCTGGTCTTTCCAACGGAGATGCGGTCTTCCTCGTCTGCGTTGGCCACCGCCGGGTACCGAGTCCAATATTTTTTTCGCTGGAGCTTCGTCGTTCATTCTCTCGACATGACCTAGCCAGCGAAGCCGCTCTATTTTAATACGCTTGACTATATCGATGTCGGCATATAGCTCATACAGCTCGTGGTTCCATCGTATTCGGTACTCGCCATTGACGCAGATTGGACCATAGATCTTGCGAAGGATTTTTCTCTCGAACGCTCCCAAAGTCCTTTCATCAGAGCTGCTCATCGTCCAGGTTTGTGATGCGTATAGTAGGACGGGCATGATTATTGACTTATAGAGCGTCAGTTTTGTTCGTCGAGAAAGAGCTCTGCTTCTCAATTGCCTACTGAGCCCAAAGTAACACCTGTTGGCAAGAGTTATCCTTCGTTTAATCTCAATACTGATATCGTTGGAGGAGTTAATGCTGGATCCCAGGTAAACAAAGTCCTTCACTACCTCAAAGGAGGTGTTGTCAACAGTGACGTGGTTTCCAAGACGCTGGGACTGTTTGTTTGTTGACACAAGATACTTCGTTTTATCTGCGTTCACTGCAAGACCCATTCGTCTCGACTCTTTTTCTAGCCTGGAGAATGCTGCACTGACTTCGCGCGTATTGTGGCCAATGATGTCAATATCATCTGCATACGCCAGCAGCATAACACTCTTATAGAAAATTGTGCCGCTGCGTCTCAGGTCAGCAGCTTGGATGATCTTCTCCATTACTATATTAAAGAAGTCGCACGATAAGGAATCACCTTGTCTGAAACCTCGCTTGGTATCGAACGGAAGGGAGAGGTCCTTCCCGATTTTCACTGCACTGCTGGTGTTGTTCAGTGTCATCCTGCAAAGACGTATTAGCTTCGCAGGAATACCAAATTCAGACATGATGGCATATAGGTGACTCCTTATTGGACTGTCGAAGGCGGCTTTGAAATCGACAAAAATATGGTGTGTGTCGATTTGTTTTTCGAGGGTCTTTTCCAAGATTTGTCGGAGCGTGAAGATCTGGTCAATGGTGGACTTTCCAGGTCTAAAGCCACACTGATAAGGTCCAATCAGTTGGTTGACGATGGGCTTTAGTCTTTCACACAATACGCTCGACAGGACCTTATATGCGATATTAAGAAGGCTAATCCCACGGTAGTTGGCGCAAATGGTATGATCGCCTTTTTTGTGGATTGGGCAGAGCACACTGAGGTTCCAATCATCTGGAATGCATTCTTCCGACCATATTCTGCATAGAAGTCTATGAATGCATTTAAACAGAGCTTCGCCACCGGTCTTAAACAGCTCAGCCGGTAGGCCATCGGCTCCTGCGGCTTTGTTGTTTTTAAGCCGAGCTATAGCTGTTAAGACCTCGTTATAATCGGGCAGCGGAACTTCAACGCTGTCGTCCATAATTGGGGTTTCCGGGATATCATCTCCACTGGCGGGATTGTTGTCAGCGTCGCCATTTAAAAGTCTAGAGAAGTGCTCCCTCCATAACATCAGTGTACTCTGGATATCTGTCACTAGATTCCCATTCTCGTCCTTGCAGGAAGAGGCTCCGGTCTTAAAACCATCGGCCAGGCGTCTTATTTTTTCGAAAAATTTTCGAGTCTCATTCCTGTCGCCATGCATCTCAATTTTCTCGCACTCACGCATTTCCGCCTCTCGTTTTTTTCGCCTGAAAATGCGTCTCTCTTCCCTCCTCTTCTCTCGGTATCGCTCCATAACAGCACGCGTTACAACCGACTGCAGGGTGGCTTTGTAGGCGGTGTCCTTCTCTGCAGTGGCGTCGCGACACTCCTGGTCGTGCCACTGGTTTCGGCGAGGGCGATGGTAGCCTATCACCTCTTCGGCAGCCGTACGCATAGAGTGGGATATGTGCGTCCACTGTCCGCATATATCGTCGATCGGAGGAGTGCTTTCTTGAAGCAGGAGTGAGAGTCGAGTAGCGAAGGCTTCGGCCGTCCGTTTTGACTGCAGCTTGTCGACGTCTAGCTTTCTAAGTGTAGGATTGCGAGCATTCTTAGCTGCGCACAGACGTGTGCGGATCTTGGCTGCGACAAGATAATGATCCGAGTCTATGTTAGCACCACGAATCGTGCGTACGTCTAGTACACTGGAAGAGTGCCTTCCGTCAATCAAAACGTGATCAATTTGGTTGCATGTTTTTTGATCAGGGGACAGCCAGGTGGCCTTATGAATATTGAGATGCTTGAATCTAGTGCTACTTACGACCATGTTTCGTGCTGCGGCGAAGTCAATCAACCTCATTCCGTTATCGGATGTGTTGTCGTGGAGGCTGAACTTTCCGACTGTTGGACCAAATATGTTTTCCTTACCCACCTTGGCGTTGAAGTCACCAAGCACGATTTTTATGTCATGACGGGGGCAGCGCTCGTATGCATCTTCAAGGCACTCGTAAAAACTTTCTTTGGTCTCGTCATCTTTTTCTTCTGTCGGAGCGTGCGCACATATTAGGCTTATGTTAAAAAATTTAGCCTTGAAGCGGATTATGGCAAGCCGTTCGTTCACAGGAGTGAATCGCAGGACATGATGCCGTATTCTCTTGCCAACTACAAATCCGCATCCAAACTCGTGCTTCTCCACATGGCCGCTGTAGTAGATATCACAGGATGCTTGCCGTAAGCAACCCTGTCCCTTCCATCGCATTTCTTGGATTGCAGTGATATCAGAATTATATCTTTCCAAGATATCAATCAGTTGGATAGAGGCACCATCCCAATTTAGGGTCCGGACATTCCAGGTGCATATCCGTAAATCATTATCAGTTTTTCGTTTGCGGTAGTCGTCATCAGATTTGGGGATCATTCTTTCATTTATTCTTTTTCGTTTCATTGAAATCTTTTTTTATGTGGTGGGCTTCAAACCCAACGCACAACCTTTGCTTGATGGCCAAAGGGGAAGCCCGCCGCTCAAATTAGCCGCCAAAGTTTATCGGGCGATAGTTTTTGACGTTTCCAGGAGACACCACGCGGAGGTTTTGAGTCGACTTGAGACGATTTCGACATGGATAATGCTGGCCTCGCCAAGTTGAGGCAGTCAGACACGTTGCCATGTGAATATCGCCCCCTTATCTCCCATCTATTCATTTATATACTTTGTTAACAAATCTAACCACTAGTAAAAAAAAAATTTAAGATTTTTAACCGGAAATTTGAAATTTTGTATTTTTTGAAAACATCTATATTTTTGAGTTTTACAAAGACCAAAAATATGATAATATAATTTTTTCCAAGTAAAGGGCTCCAACGACGTTCATTGTTCAATTTAATTTTTGCAAGCTATGCAATTTTATTGACTGTAGGTCTGTTTGAGAACTTTTCGAGTTAAAAATATAAAGTAACTTTTACTGGGAGAGTAAGAATGATTTTACTCTCTCATTTAAAAATATCACAAAAAGTAAACGAACGACATCCAGTAAAAAGTATCAAGGAATCAACATTTGGTTGTAAATAGCTGATTCATGTTTTCCTTTTTGCTTTTCGTTTCATTGGTTTTCCTATGTTTCAACTCATTTACTCCGTGAAAACTTGTTATTTACATTTTGCTATTTTCCGTTATTTTTTATATTTGAGCAAGAGATGAGAGCATGTTTATTTCAGTTTAACGTGATTATTTTCTAATAGTTTGCGATTGTTTTGAAGTTTTCACCATTTTTGTATCAATAATATTTGAATTAATTGTGGAATTACCACTAAAACATTAAATGAATACCAAGTCAATATTGAAATAACCTCGTGCTGCAGTAGTCATTATAATCTAATAGTGAGCACTCGTGAGTTAAATAATCTCACTGGTTCATCTCTATATATGTATGCATATGCATAATAAAACTATTCTGTCAAATTTATTTACAAGTTGTGAAGCAATATTTTTCAGAAGTATATAAATTTATAAAAGACAAAATTGGGGATTCAAGTCTTGAAAAAGAAGTGTTGTTAAGAAAAATTAAATTGTTTGACAATAAAATAAAAAAATATTGGAGCGAGAGTAAATCCAATAGACAATTCTTCGATAAAAAGTGGTTGAATTGGAAATTTTTCGACGCAGACAATTTAAGTTGTATATTGATATTCTTTTTAATCTAAGTAAAAAAGTTAAACTTTAAAACTAAAATATTTAGTTGAGCAAATTTAGAAACAAATATATTAATAACCCTTTTTAAAGAGAATATTAAATTATTTGCATTCTGATCACAAATGTTGCTAAAATTTAGTTTTTGGTAAAAAGGATATATGGGAGATGGTCATGTCCTTGTATCGAATGAAGCGAAATTTCCCAGAGAGCCCAAAAATATAGTTTTATAAGTTGTTATAAGTTTTCAGTGCATTTTTATCACAAATGTAGCTAAAATTTAGTTTTTGGTAAAAATTATATATGGGAGATGGTCATGTCCATGTATCGAATGAAGCGAAATTTCCTAGAGAGCCCAAAAATATAGTTTTATAAGTTGTTATAAGTTTTCAGTGCATTCTGATCACTAATGTAGTTACAATTTAGTTTTTGAGAAAAATTATGTATGGGAGGTAGTCATGTCCTTGCACCGAATGAAACAAAATTAACCACTAAGCTAAAAGACATATTTTAACAGATAGTTACCAACTTTCAATTTATTCTATATACAATTATAGGTAAAATTAAACTTTTAAATTTAAAGGTGTATGGGAGGTAGTCATGTCCTTGCACCGATCTTTCCGAAACTTCGAATTTTTCTTAATTAACATATTTTGAACCAGCACACCAAATTTCATTTTTCTGCGATAACTTTTCTAATTTTGCCGATTCACTATATGGGGACAAAGCACTATGCGCCGTCCGCTGTTCGATTAACTACCAACCGTTTATAGTCAAAGACAAATAATTTAACCTAATTTAAATTTTCGACTACTTTTCGTTAAACTGCTACTCTGTATTTTCTGCTGCGTTATTTGCGTCACCGCCGTCCGCTGTTTCGATAAACTACCAAACCGCTGTTTCTGCATACGCTTCTTTGTTGCGATTTCTGCTGTTCTTACTTCTCGACCTTCCGCAATAATAAATAAAAGTGCTGTTTTGTAATTAAGTAAAAGTAAACTTACCACAAAATTAAAAAACAATATATATAAATAAAAGAAAACAAGAAAAAAAATTATAGTTAATAATGGAAAATTCATGTGGAAATCCCTCCTGTACATCAAACGGCAGTAATCCCACCTTATTGTGCAAAGGAAACTGCGGAAAGGTGTTCCACCCCACGTGTTGGCTTATCCAAGAGATGTACAACGTAGGGGAAGAGTGGCATGAAAGAGCCAGTTTTAAAAAAGTTACAAAATATATAAAAATAATTAATAAAATTATAATTCTTGTATCAAAAGTATTTTCTCAATCATTTATGAACGTAATACCATGAAATATTTTCCGAAATCAACAATATTCTTGGACCTGTAGCCATTTATAAAAAACATGAAATTCGGCTCTTTCATAACACATGGGCATTGAAAGAGCCAACCAAAGTTTTGAAAGAGCCATCTTCTTATTACAAGACTTAACACGAAAAATAACGAATATTTTATTAAAAATATTAATTGTTATTATAAAAAGTATTATTTTTACAAAAACAAATTAAATAAATAAAAAAATTCAAAACTAAAAACAAAATTTAGTTAAAAAACTTAAAAATATTTTTAGCAAAAAAATTAAATCGCTTTGAAGAAAATCTATAATAATAAGACCTATTCCAAAAACAAAATAAGAGGTTTAAAACACTTAAAAACATTTTTGACAAAAATAATTTAAACTTCCTTTACGCTTCTTCATACCACCGCAACCCAGCTCTTTCAAAACATATTGTCCAAAGAAACATAACCTCAAAAATTAGTATGAAATCAAGATTTTTCCGGCAAAATAAATATGTTATTGGTAGGCCTAATATATCCATAAAATTAACGTATAATAATATTACTGTTAGTTTTAAAGGTGAAGACATCACAAAACAAATAAAATGTTCTGAAAAACTTACTTAATGATGAAGAAATCTAAAATACGATACACCATCGTCGTTTATTATCAGTGAACTGTCAAATGTTCGAGGGTGCCATATGTCGAGTATTGCTTCTTAAAAATTATAATTTAAGAAGCATTCGTATGAAAACTACCGCGATAATCAAGATGGCTCTTTCAAAACTTGGCTCTTTCATGCCACTCTTCCCCTACCTGCAAGAATTCTTGGTCAATTTTAAATTCTACTGTGACGAGTGCAAAGATATATCATTGTCGCATGTGATGCTAGCAATACAATGCGCAAACGATTCTAATAACGCCATTCTCTCTGACAATAAGCTTTTTTTTAAAAAAGTATCAAAACAGCTCACCAAGTTCGATGACGTCATCAAAACTGCAGACAACAACAACTGTGCCATTGAAAACTTAAAGGCTGACTGTAACCTTCAATTTGATACTTTGTCTAAACAAATAAAATTGCTTCAAGAGAGGTTGTGTGAAAATCAACACAATGCGTTAAGCGAGTTTAAAAGTAGCCTGAGGTCTGAGATGGAATATCTTAAAAAAACTGACCTCACAAAGACTAACATGCAATAACAAATAGAGTTCAGCTACTACAGCTTTTTCGCACTTTCTCAGCATTAACCCATTTAAAACCACGACCCATAGCATAAAAGAAATTTTATGTTAAGGATTCCAGTGGCTAAAAAAAAGTTAATGTGAAAAAAAATTTACCATCCAAAGTTTGGATTGGGCTCAGGGACAACACAGGACATAACTACTAACCATGCATACAAAGATCTATAATTACATAATCTCTTTTAGTCTACTTTTGAGTTGACCTTTTGACAAGTTAACATCAAAAACGCTACAGTTGTTAACAAAGGTACTCATGCGGTTTAAAGGAGCAGTTAACATATAATTCGTTCTACTGAATGGTAAATAAATTAAGTTGTTTGCGTTTCTACTGCTTCTACGGTTAGTGTTAAAATTAATAAGAGAAAGGAGTTCTGGAGAATCAAATACACCGGTTATAAGTTGGTGTAAATAGACAATATCAGCAGATTTCCTTCTATCACTTAACGACTGCATTTTCAACAGTTTCAAACGATCTTCATAAGGAGGAAGGTTTAAAATGTCAGTTCCACTTAAGCCCCTTAGAGCAAACTGAACAAAACGTTTTTGGATTCTTTCAATACGATCAACATGCACATTGTAGCTTGGGGACCAAACTTGACTTGCGTACTCCAAATGAGGACGCACAATTGCATAATACAACGTGGTGGTTGTAATCATGCTGTTGAATTCTTTGGCCCAGCGTTTTATAAAGCCAAGCATTGAAGACGCTTTTTTACAAATATTATCAATATGAATATTGAACGATAACTTAGAATCCATGCATATACCAAGGTCTTTGACAACATGTACACGACTTAAAGCAGTGTCTTTTATACTGTAATCAAATATTAATTCGTTCCTTTTTCGCGAAAAGGTCATAGTTTGGCATTTATCTGGATTTAAAAACATATTATTTTTAGAACACCAAACTTCAAAGGATTTCAGATCGGTCTGGAGTAGGTCGGAATTATCTTTAGCATTTATTGTTCTGTATATTTTCATGTCATCTGCATAAATTAGCAAATGAGAATGTTTAATAATGTGGGTAACATCATTAATTGCCAAAATAAACAGAAGTGGGCCTAGGTGACTACCTTGAGGAACACCTGATTGCGCAACAAATGCAGACGACAAAACCCCTCGAAATCTTATTTGATAAGATCGTTCTGAAAATACGATTGAATCCAGCTAACAAAATATTGAGGAAATCCCATTGATTTAAGTTTAAATAGAATCAAATTGTGAGGTAATTTATCAAATGCTTTACTAAAGTCAGTATAAATGCAGTCGACCTGGTTACCTAATTCAATGTTTTTTAGACAAAATGATGTAAAATCGAGAAGATTAGACACAGTGGATCTACCATTAACAAAACCATGCTGACGAGTTGTTATGACTTCTCCGCAGTGAATTTTTACCCGATCATACACAATACGCTCAAAAAGTTTTGGAATCGATGAAAGCTTAGCAATGGGCCTGTAGTTAATAACATCATTCCTGCAACCCTTTTTATATATTGGACTTATGTACGAATTTTTCCAAACAATTGGAAAATAACTTTCGTTGATTGATTTATTGAAAAGCAAAGATAGTGGTTGACACAAAATGGAACCGCATTGAATTAACACTGCGGCAGGAATTCCATCAGGTCCAGCATTAAAGTCCTCATCGATCGAACCAATGTACTTTAAAATATCCTCAGAAGTAAAGGATAAAGCTTCCAAAGAAACTTTGGGTCCAGAATTCATGTATTCAAAATAATCTTCATCAGGATTAAAAGAATCAGAACAAAATGATTCTTTGAAAAGATTGGCGAATAAGCCACAAATAATAACGGGATCGTCACTAAATCCATCAATGGTTTTGAATGAAGAGGGAAATCCATCAGATTTCTTCTTTGTGTTTATGAATCCCCAAAATTTCTTTGGATCAGACAATATCTTCAGTTTAATGTTATCTAAATATTCATTATATAATGCAGCTGAGATATTTTCAAATTCCAGAAACAAACGTTTGTAAGTTTCTAGGTCATTTGAGTCTAAGCTACAGACATATTTCTTCCAAGCCCTATTCCTGTTGTTGCGAAGAGTTTCAAATCCTTTGTATACCAGGGATACGCAGAATTTTTCGCAATTTTGAGGCTGTATGGTACGGATTGAGAAAACATAGCAAAAAGCTCCATATAAAAAAAATTAATGGAATCATCAAGATTATTTCCATTTATGTAATCTAAAATAACGTTAATCTTGCTATGAAGTAAATGATTCAACTTCAAAAAGTCAGCTTTTTTAAAATTGAATTCATAAACTTTATCTATTGAACTCGAATTTACTATATTTTCTCTGTCAGATTTGTACCAGATGCTCAATGGTGGATGGTATTCATCAACAGTAGTTAGAGCATGATAGGCCCTCTTAACAATGACATTGTTACTGTCTGTAGTTAAGACCAGGTCAAGAAGTCGGTTAAGACTATTATAAATACAACTCACTTGTTGTAAGTCAGAACATATATTATCAACAAATATATGTTCTTGGCGGGTCTTCGAATTAGATGCACATAAATATGTATCATCGTCAGAAGAATGCCATTTTAAGTCAGGCAGATTGAAATCACCCAACAATAAAATGTCGTCATTAACGTCAAGTAAATTTATAATGTATTCTATGCAATCCACAAGGTTTGCATAAACCTCAGCACTGCTCTTTGGAGGAATGTACGCGTTAACAACATATACATTGGAATTACAATGTATAACCTTAACGCATATAAGTTCGATATTGGAAGAGCAGGGGATATCAATAAAGGAACTTACAAAAGAGTTCCTAACAGCTAATAAGACACCACCACCGACAGCAGAAATATTGTCAGTGTGTCTGTCCTTTCTAAAAACTTGGAAACTATTATCAAACAATTCCAAGTCAGTAATGCTACTGTTCAGCCACGTCTCAGTAAATGCAATAATATCCTCAGAAAAATTCTGAGTTGACAAAAATATGTCACGCGTTTTAGAACGTAATCCCCTTACATTTTGATAGTAAAGGGATAGCCTATTTAGTTTTTTTGGGTCTGACGGACGGTATGGTTCGTCTGGGACCTTCTGCACTTATTTTTAGGCTTAAACTCAGAAACTAGAATATTATTGTCCCACAAATTAGAGTTAAGAACAGTTGCAAACTCTTCAGCTGCAACTGTCAGAATGAAGGACGCATGGGAGGGTTTATTACTGATTTTTTTGCATGAGCAGAATGCATTGTGGCTGATTAAATTATTCTGTTTGACAAACGTCATAACATTTTCGGTGGTTGTGTCAGGTTGAAGTCGCGAAATAAATATAATTTTTCTTCTCGACACTGCCCTTAAATTTGAGCATAATTGGTTATTGGGCTCAATTGAAATTTGACTATTAGTCGATGGAGGAATATTTGATGTTGGCAAAGAAATAACGGCATTATTGGTTTCTAAAGGCGTATTTGAGGGATGCATAGCCTGAGAAACGTTTGAAGATGCCTTGCGACGCTTTCTATTATTATTTTTATTTTTATTTTTCCTCTTGTTTTTTAATTTAATTTGGTCTTCTTTAGGTTGAGAGATAGTTTGAGTTCCGGAAGAAACTGTCTGAGACAGAGAAGGGGAGATATTTTCCGGTATTGAAATTTCATCGTAAACACTGGTACTGGGTGCATCTGTAACTTCGCTAAAAAATGTAACAATTTCTCTAAAATTGTTATTTAGCGAGTTAAGACTTTCCCCAAAAAGCTTTATTTTCGAATAAAGTTCATCTGGGGAAAGGGCCCTGCACGAAGCACAGTACCAGCGAAGACCAGATCGCACAGAAATTAAATCGTTAAGGCACGATTTAGAAATACCAGCACATGATGCATGGTACATTCGCTCACATGGGCCAGAACAACTGAACATAGGGTTCAGGATTGTTTGGCTTCTGCAAAGCTCGTTCAAAGAACAAGCAGCAATATTTTCTGCAGTAAAATAATTAATTACTGTATTATTTGCAGAAATGAGCGAATGCGGTAATATGTGCTTTTAGGGTTGCGATGTTTGGCAATTTAGCGCACAGTTTAAAATAAAAACAACAATCACTACGCTAAGAATAAACAAAACACCGCACAAAGAGGAAACAAAAACAAAGCAAGCAGGCTAGCTATCATGCAAAACTAACAAATAACACTCAAGTGAGACAAAACAATTTTTTTTAACAAAGAATTGTAAGTAATTCACTAATTAATAATATTTAATAAATTAAATAAAATTTAACACTGTATACATACAAAACATAGACCACCAACAATAGCTGCTTATAACATCAGGTCAACACCAAATATAACACAAATAAAACAACAAAAACAAACACTTTAGTGACACTATAAAAAAGAATAACACTTCCGACACCGACTAATAGACGAGATCAACTACTCTGGATAATATAAAAAGGTCAACTCAAAAGTAGATTGAAAGCTATTGTGTAATTAGATCTGTATTTGGGTTATGCATGGAAATTGAAATATTTCAATGTGATCTGGATTGTGGCTTCAAATATATTAATGCTGAGAATGTGCGAAAAAGCTGTAGTAGCTGAACTCTATTGTTATTGCATGAAAAAAAAAAAATATCATAGGCTTAAGAAATGATATTGATATATTCTTGCAATCATCGACCAAAAAGAATAACCCAACACATCAGCAGCCGGATCCTTTGCTAGAGTTTTCGATCCAAAAAACTAGTGACATTAGCGACGAACTTATGATCACTCGCTCAGTTAGTCATAAAATAAATAAAATGAGTGATGACTTAGGTTCGCTTCGTACAGCACTTGCAGAAATATCTGATGTTGTCAAATCCGCACCTGAGGCTATAAACAATAATCCTGACTCCCCGCGCCGTAACTCATTTTCTATCTTGGAGGAAATATCAGAAGCAACTTTATTAACTTCTCCAGTTCGGTCTTCTGCTTCTTCACCTACCTCTCCCTGTGAAACACACAAGAAACTAACAAATAGAACTCCAGTTGCTGCACCACGTAAAATGGTTCATCATTTCGAAACGGCATGGACTCTAGCTGATTGGGAAAAAAGGATAAAAAAGCTATCGAGTGGGAACGCTATTGAAAAGACTGCGTTGTTTGTTAAGGGTCTGCCTTTAAGAACGAGTATTTCCTGGGTATGCAAGATATTCAATCAAAAGTACAGCATCGTGGTTCCAAATGAGGATTGCCAGGTAACGTCCACAAACCGCAGGAGAAAAGGCAGAAACTTCAAAATTTACGTGCCTTCGAAATTCATCTGGCTATTCTCTGAAACATCTAGCTTAGGCCATGGTAAAGCTGAAGTTTCTATATGGGTTGATAAAGCAAGGAGGCTGCCAAAGAATAATTATGATAAGTTAAGGTCTCAGTCTTCTAATAATTCCAATAATTCTAATTATTCTAACATGTACAATTCTAAGTCTAGTTCTCATCCTAAGAAAACTTCATATAAAGAAACCCCTACTTATTCTAAACCAAACAACACTCCCTCCGACGACTCTTTACCTAATTCCCGTCCTAGATCTGATCCCAATTGGAATCTTAAAACTAATATCTTTCCAATTTTCACTCCTCAGATTAATCATACCATTGATACAAAATCTTCTAACACGAATCGAGTTAACCAAACCCTTCAGACGTCTCATTCAAAACGTGTCTCTTTTAATCTAAAACCTAACTTGGACACACCACCAAATAAAAATGAGAGCAACATACTCCACACACTTTATCCTAATTTTGTTCATTCCCACACTATAAATCCACCCCCTTCTGTTCCAGTTACAAATGCAGCCCCTTACCAACCTGGCAGCCCCATTTCTTTCATCGACCCTCTTCAACCACCAAAAGTAAAACTAACTTTGAACTCCTGTGCTGACAATGAGAGCAGATACGCTCTCTCTCGCCTTAGAGAGAACAATGTTTATAACAATGTGCGTTTGTATTTAGCTTACATGCATAAGGCGCCGGTCTCTACTTGTATTGAAGGCAAAACCAAGACAAACCTCAAAGTTTTGATACAGCAAGAAGGTTTACCTACCGAGGTGAATGAATTGCGCAATCTATTCACCAGTTTCCACGAGCAACTTGGCTTGACGATCCATCAAGTTAAAGAGGATCTTGACACATATGGTGCTCACGTAAGGTCAAAACATGTCTCTTACCTTCAAAAGTCCCGTAAAGAGCAACAGCAATATAATTCCTAACCAGCTAACTCATAATATAAACCCTATTCCAAGCCCATTATTTGTATCTCTTTACTACCAAAACGTAAGAGGACTACGCACCAAAATCTCTACAGTGTTCCTTAACTCTCTTAAGCTTCCTTACGATATTTTTGCCATTACAGAGACTAATCTTACCCAGGACTTCAAGGATACTGAGGTCTTTGCTTCTGATTTCGTGGTGTTCAGAGACGATGGAATCGATAAAATCGATCTTACCTCAGGTCGTGGTGTCCTTCTTGCTATTCACAATCGCTTCGATCCAACATTTTTAAAAAATTCCCATACAGCTAACTTTGAATTTATTTGTGCCAAACTTTGTATTGCAAAACGAAACATATTCATTATCTGCTGTTATATTCGCCCTTCTCAACCAGTGAATGGTTATCAACTTGCAGTAGACGCAATCGATTCACTATTTGATCTTATTGATCCATCTGACACCGTTATATTTCTGGGGGACTTTAATCTTCCTAGCCTACAATGGATTCTGTCAGATGACGAGTGCTACTATTTTCCTACAAATGCCACATCTGAAAAAGAAATTCTCTTCACTAGCTGTCTTTCAGACTCCGGCCTTTACCAGTTGATTGGAGTAACTAACAATATTGGTAGGCAGCTAGATCTTGTATTCTCTTCAGATTCAGATAATTGTGTTGTCTCCGCGAGTAACCATCTACTTTCAACACTCGATCAGTACCATCCACCTCTATCTCTTACCCTATCTTACAATAATAACATAATAAACACACACTTTGAGCACGCGTCCAGTTTCGACTTTCGTAAAAATGATTTTGTAAAACTTGAAATGTTATTGAGTAGAATCGATTTTCAACATATTTTCGATAATGCTCATGGCAGTGTTGATAATACTGTTGCTCTCTTCTATGACAAAATTTTTGACTGCTTCGCACAATCAGTCCCCTTTACTAAGCAAAATAACTTTTCGTCATCTCCTCCCTGGTACAATAAAGAACTACGTTCACTTCGTAATAAGAGGAACAAACTTTGGCAGAAAATCTGACAACTACCCATCAACCCTTACTTTTTCAGATATCTCCTCAGACAACCCGGAAATAATTGCAAACCTATTCGCAAATTTCTTCAGTCAGTCATTCACAAGTCATAACGATGAACTAGACTATGAATACTTTTCTTCATTAAGGAACTGTGCTCAAACGTCACTGATTTCTGTTGATATAACATTAGCTGATGTCTTAGCAAAGTAACATAATCTTAAAGATGATTATTCTCCTGGACCCGATAGGTTGCCTGCTATTGTCATCAAAAAATTCGCGAACTTTTTGGCTCATCCCCTTTTGACTCTCTTTCAACTTTCTATTTCTAACTCTGTTTTTCCAAAGTTATGGAAGAACTCGTACATAATACCTTTACATAAAAAAGGACCTAGAAATGATATTTCTAATTACAGACCTATCGCAAAACTGTCATGTGCTCCTAAACTTTTTGAAAGTATTATCTACGACATTCTCTTCTTCCATTGCAAATCTATCTTTCCCCCTAGTCAACATGGCTTCCTCAAAGGTAGATCGACTACCACCAACCTCACAGAATTTGTTTCAAACGCTTTATGCTCGTTGGAAAATGGTTACGAAGTTGATGCAGTTTCCACCGACTTTAGTAAAGCGTTTGACAAAATCTCACACACTATCATCCTTCTTAAGCTCAAAGCCTTTGGTTTTCCACATCTGTTTATAACATGGATTAAATCTTATCTCGAAGAACGCAGTTATAATGTCATCTTTAGATTTTCCAATTCAAAATCTTTCACAGCTACGTCTGGTGTCCCACAAGGCAGTCACCTTGGTCCTTTGCTATTCGTCTTAACTATTGCTGATGTTGATGGTATCATCAATGATTCTAATCTTTCTGTGTATGCTGATGATATGAAAATCTATCGGCGCATACAAACCAACGCCGATTCTCGCAATCTTCAAAACGATCTGGTCAGCTTTTCCACTTGGTGTCAAAAAAATCTTCTGGAGCTCAACGTCAGCAAATATCAAGCTATAACATATTCTCGTAAGCGACTCCAACTTCCTCCGCGAACGTATTACATTCTCGGCAAGCCCGTTCCTTCTGTAAGCTCTTTACGCGACTTTGGTGTTTTTTGTGACAAGGAACTTAACTTTAGGCCTCATATTGATAATATCATTAGTAGAGCCAACTCTACACTTGGTTTCGTGAAACACTGGTCCAGAGAGTTCTCCAATCCTTATGTCACTAAATCTCTCTATCTTTCCTTTGTTAGACCCATCCTCGAATATGCCAGCCAGGTTTGGTCTCCCATCTACAACACCCATTCAATGCGAATCAAAGCCGTTCAACGACGATTCATTCGTTTCGCTCTTCGTGGTCTTCCTGGTTCTGACAGTTTCAACCTACCACCTTATGCCAACCGTCTTAAGTTGATTAACATGCAAACACTTGCAAAGCGAAGGGAAGTTGCCGATGTTCTCTTCATTCATCAACTTGTAAAAGGAACCATTAACTGTCCAGAATTACTCCAATTAATATCTTTTAATACCAACCCACGCAACCTTAGGTCTGTGTCTCTCTTCCACCTTAACTTTCACCGCACCGACTATGGATGCAGTGAACCCATAACCAGAATGCTTCGGGTAACCAATAGTTTGATCAACGAATTCGATTTTCATCTGAGCAGACCACTACTCCGAAATATCCTCCTTAACTCTCCAACACCACTTCATCCGCCTCTCTAATGTATTCTTCCACTACATGATATAATACAATTGTAAATTAAGATACTCCCTGTTAATTATAAATTTTAGTTTTTAAGTTTATGTTTTAAGTATTTAAACTGCTTGTATTAAGCTTATCCAAATAAATAAAATAAATAAATAAATAAAATAAATAAATAAATACATCGGATAGAGATAAAACTGGCACCCGTGGAAGCAAAAAATGTATTTCGTGGCTCAGTTGGTTAAGCAGTTGTCGATTAGATTCGATGAATCCTCAGCCAGACCGTTTCATATAATTTTTATAATATTCTTTTTTAATTTTATATTATTATAACCTTATTTTATTATTTAGTTAATGTAAGAACTGCATAGAGCAATAGTTTTATTTATTGGTAGATCCTGTTTTTTTGTATTATTTTGTATTCAATTTTTAACTTAAGGTACTATAATTCTATTTTTATTCCCAATTTATTAAATTTACGTACAGCTTTCACTAAAAAAATGTCTAGTATTTTTATTCGTATCAATTCTAATAAAAAAAGGATTAAAAAATGTATTAGTCCAATGTATTGTTTAAAAATTACTCTAAGATTTTTAACCGTGTAGTGGTTTTACTATTGTGGGCTTTTGTTGGATTTTTTGTATAAACTCTATAAATAGGTTTATATACCTAGAGCTACAGATTTCAATCTTGGTATGTCTGTTTGTTACATCAAAACTAAGATATGTACAAGTTGTGAATTTTTCACTTCATTCGCCCACTGACGGCC
The DNA here is from genome assembly GCA_958299015.1 of Tetanocera ferruginea. Classification (NCBI taxonomy): domain Eukaryota; kingdom Metazoa; phylum Arthropoda; class Insecta; order Diptera; family Sciomyzidae; genus Tetanocera; species Tetanocera ferruginea. Next base: position 97,096,899 of record OY282641.1, on the reverse strand, counting down.
AATTGAAAAAAGCTAAAACTTTTTGTTTTAAGACCGATATAAAAAATTCGTTGAGTAAATTTCATCTTAATTCATTTCGAATTTTTATAAGGCATTTACAATTTTGTAAACTTACTACAAATAAAAGTGAATGAAACTAATAGCGTTTTCTTATCTCAACGAAAAATTCTGCCCTCTTAAGATGCAAAATTTTTTCCATTTTGACCTGAACCCACAGAATTCTGACTTGTTTTTAGCTGAGAATACATCACAAAAAAAGCAAAACTTTGTTCACTGCTTGGTGAAGCTCAAAAAAATAAAAAAACTTAAATTTCATGGCGGGAGACGAACACACATCCTATACATAGAAAGGCCGAAGCTCTATTCACCGAGCTATCACAAACATATCACAAAAAGTAAAATTAACATTACATATTCGGCAAAAAAATAAAGATATTTATTAAATGCGTGAAAACTCGGAAACTTTTCCCAGAGATGAGACCTAGCTGGATCGATTTTTCACCCCCCTCTTCATCTATATTGAAAATTTTATCGAAATCGTTAGAGCCGTTTTCGAGAACGCAATTGCAAATATATATACAAATATTGCTCGTTTAATAGAATAAGATGTTGGAGTAAGTTGATTTGAAGAAGCTTGCAATTATGTTGGAAATAACATTGTCACAAGACGATTCCTCTTGATTGAATCTCATAAGGGATGGAAAGTTGGAAGCCTTACGTTTTGAATTAACAAAAGTATAGAAGAATTTCGGATTATCATTGAATTGAGACTTGATGTTGGCTATATAAGCAGAATAACACTGTTTATTTAATAGCTGGTATCTGCAACGACAAGATGAATAACAAGCAAAGTCTATATTAGAACCAACTTTTTTATATTTTTTAAATAAGCGATTTTTTAAATTTTTTAGTGACTTAAGTTCACTTGGTAGCCAGGGTGGACTTAAGGGTTTAGAATTATTTTGCTTTGTTGGGACGCACAATAAGAAGCACCTTTGCAAAGTATCATTAAAAAACTGTACCGAGGTTTCGACGTCATAATATGAATACGGTGGTTTAATAGATAGAATCGGTGACCAGTCAGTCTGCGAGAGTTAGGCGTTGAGTTTAACATAGTCTGTACTTTTGAAATTATATATTTTTGTATTTCGCTTATCAGGTGTAAGTTTATTTTCATTTTCGTGAGCAAGTAATACTGTTATTTCAAGAGTTGGATGATGTTCATCTTCCGGAAAAGATACAGGGTTTGAGCGATTGAGATATACAGTAGTGCATCTATCTACAAACACAAGGTCCAGCGTTCTATGGTTTTCATTAAAAGTATTATTGACTTGTTGAAGACACAGGTCAGATAACTTATCTAAAAAATCATTTATCCAATTACTAGTGGAAACAGGTGTGAGAAATGAAGAATCATCTGTCGAATTCCAAGACACAAAGGGTAGGTTAAGGGCCGTTTTATTCACTTTTTCTAACTTGAGCTAACTTGGGAAGTTTCAATAACTTTTGTCAACTTGGCTTTTTGTATAACTTGCGAAGTTTTGAATTTTAATTTCTCAAGTTAAAATTTGATTTTATTCAGTTTGGTAAATATCAAGCTGACGCTTTTTGAGTAGAAGTTAAGTCAAGTTATAAATATTCAAGTTATGAAAAAATCCCAGGGAAATTAATAATATTTGACAGTCATAACTTGAGAAATTAATTTAAAATATTCTAGTTTCAAATTGAATACAAGGAGCGCACAAATCTGCAAGTTCAAGAAATTTAACAAAAAAATAGCAATATATGAAACACAGAGCAGTAATAACTTACACAAGCTCAACTTGGTTATATTCTCAACATAAGGAAATTCATGTTTCTTCACAAATCGATTGGTGGATTTCTTCATTGGAATTCTGCATTACTTCAAGCAGCTTTATCATCAACGAGTCGTGGTTAAAAAGTAACTTAACAGAATTTGGACTCTGCCTATGGATAAGAACCAAAAGTGTCTAAAGTGGAATAGTTTTGTTGGAATAAGTTACTTGTTCATGCAAAAAGAGAAAGTGTTGCATTACACTATTTTTAAGGGGAACTGCAATGTAATGTCAGTTAATTTCAACTGACATCAACTACTGGTTGTTATTTTTCAATGTTTTGAAATGATATCAAATCGTGTATGTTCGGGTAAGCATACACTTTGGGGATCTTTACAACTCGTAAGCATGGTTTTTAAATGCTGATCCACTGTGAATATTATTGTCGGTTAGCTATGTTAACACTGCCTTTATTAAAGCACTTTATATGATATATAATTCCTCAATATATTGTTTCTTATTAAATTCGGTTTTTATGGATTTTGTTGGAGAGCCGGTGGGTGTATTCGGTCTTCTGGAACTTCTTTTATTTTTAAAGATTTTTAATCTAACAAATTTTGAATTTATTAACTATTTTTTAGAACAAACTACATGTAAACTACTTCTTTAAACTGAATTTGTAGTTTTTAACGTTGCGATGCGTTTTTAATGTGAATTTGTAGAGGGCCAACTTAAAATATACTAAAAAGTTATGTACATAAAGACAAATATGATTAGTTATTACTTCTAATGTTATCATATTGTGGTAGAAGACATGCAGTTTCACGAAGTACATTTAATACGCAATACGGATTGTCCTTGTGGTTTAATAACTTTGTTAATAACAAATATGACTATAATATATAAGTGGTAGGATAATCATGGTCTTAATAAAAAAACTTAGGGTCTAGAAAAAATGTTATATATAGCTTATATTTTTATTTTAATGCCCTTGTATTTGTTCTTTATTAAGATTTGACTAAGTTGTTTCTTAACTAAGAGAATTGAAATATATTCTTCATTAATTTATTATTGATACATTCCAACACCTTATCTTTTAATACATATTCTTTTGTTCAAAAAAAGTCAATCTAAACATACTAATAATAAATTTACCTCGATAGCATAACGTATGCGGAATTAAATTTCAACCGTGTAAAAACGCAAATAACTGCAATGATGCATATTTATCGATAACTATTTGAGAGACCAATGCGATATTGAAAAGCTGATAAAATTTTATAATGGTAACTTCTTTTGTGTATTCAAAATTTTGAAAAGAGAGAAGCAATCGAAGCGAAAATTGTTTCTCCTTTTTCTGAAGAAAGAATCAATTGCCGAACCATCTACAACATCTTGGTAACGTATGATTTCAGAAAAATTAGTGGATGACGAGTTATATTTCACATTAGATGGTAATAAGTGGCAAGGACGGTACTTTTCTTCCCCTCTTTTTGCCGCAAAAGTGCTTCTAAATTGCCGTAAGACCACACGCATTGGTGACAATTTTTTTCTGCATTAACTTTAAGTTAATAAGTTTCATTAAAAATAAAATTTACCAAATTTTATACTTTAGTTTTTATGAATACAAATTTTAAATTTGTGCAAATTTCATTCCGCATACGTTATAATGCAATTAAGATGAACGTTATATTCTAATTTTTCATTCATTCGTCAATTTATTGCATTGTTTTTATTTAAATTTTGTCTGCATATTTAAGCATATTTTGCATACTTTTGTAAATATTCGGCATAGTTCTTGCATGTAGCTTTGCATAAAAATTCGCTCTCAGGTCATAAGAGCTACGATTTCTTAACTCGTACATTCATACATTCGAATTTTTTTGTGATTGAAACAAAAAACATAAGTTATACCAAATATCCCAAGTTAGAACTCATAACTGCTCATATTTTTGGAAGTTAAGAAATGACAAGTTGACTCCAGCTATCGAACAAAAGTTATGTATAAATTTTAATTTCTAAAGTTATGTTTGACAACTTGAAGTGAATAAAATGAATAAAGTTGGAGAAGCCAAATAATCCCACAGTTATTCTTAAATCTTAAGTTATAAAACTGAATAAAACGGCCCTAAAATCGCCCAACACAATAAGAACATCGTTATATTTTAACATATTATGAACTTTCTCGATGGCGTTAATATGTCTTAAGTAAATTGATATATCACAATTAGGAGGAATGTAAGAACAGGTAAGATAAGCAATGGAATTATTTAATTTAACTGAAACACAAATAAACTCCAGTTCACTGGTGTCGAGAATTGTTTATTCATCAGATGCAAACGAGATATGAACAGCTATCAGAACACCACCACCGATCTTATTATAACGGTCTTTACGGAAAATTTTGATAATTTTTACACATTATTTAAGAATTTAGAATATTAGAGCGAAGCCAAGTCTCCGTGAAAATTATAATGTTATATTCGAAATGAAAACTGTTAATGAACACTGCAGAAAGTTTGGAATTAAGACCTCTTACGTTTTGGTACACAAGTTCTAATTTAGACTTGCGATTTGTTAATCGTTTTTTGGATGAGATTGCGGGCTATTTCGCGGGCGAGGCAAGTGTACTACATTTACTAATCGCGGATTATTTTTGATTTCGAATTCGCGTACAATTGTATTTCGCGGCCAGAAACTTACATCAACAATAGTATTAAATAAATTTTCTGGAACTGTCAATCGAAAGGAAGTAGTCGCACGTGCGTTAACGTATTTGAATTTATGAATAGAAATAGAAATAGTCGATGAACATTTCAACTTTGATTTAATGAAAAAATCTATATCATTATCTGTTATATCAGATGCTAAGCGCGAAACAAAAATTGATTTAGTTGTAGGAATAGCAATCAAAGGTTTAGGAACAGAAATGTCAGAAGTAATTGCAATTTGTTGGACATCAGCAACAGTAGGAGCAAGAGAAGTAGCTTGTGCATACGATATTTCAGGCAAAGCGAGGTGGAGCTGAAAATGGAAAAGGAGCAGACATAGACAAATTTGCCGAAGAAGAAAGAATAGGAGGAGGAGCATCCGTGTCCATGTCGTCAACGTTGTCTTGTTCTATAGAAGGTTGTGTTGGTGTCGAGTCAGTTTTCTGTTTGCTTCGAAGGGTCATATTTTTCTTTTTTCGCTTTGGTGAAGGAATTGACTCATCAATATATTTAAATTCATTGAAAAGAGTTTGATATTTTAAAAATTTATCAGAAAGTGAAGAAAGTTCTCTACTTATTTCCGAGAAACCTTGCTTCGTTTGCTTAAAAAGCTTATAAAAGTTTATGTCGGCCAACCTACACTTCTCACAAGACCAACACAACCCTTAACCTTCATCGATGGCATCTGCCACTCGACCTGACACGCCTGCACTCTTGATGTGAACAATATTGTTACATACCTAACATGACAAAAATCGTTCATTTTCACCTTTAACGGAGCAGCCAGGCTTAGCACAAATCAATTTTTTATTAATTTTTTTTTTTTTTTTTTTTTATTTAACAATTAATTTAATCTTAACAAAGAAAAAGAAAACAATAAAGTTAAAAGAAATAAAAAAAATAGTGGCGAAAGTTTAAAAACAAAGAGATAAAAACTCTGAGACACCCTGTGGCCTAAATGCCTAAAAGAAGTGCCTCCAGGTATGCAACGCTTTCTACTTAACTTAAGAGGAGCTAAGAAATATAATAGTGAAATGTCAAAAAATAAAAAGAACAACAAGAACAGAATTGGAAGAATAAAAATAAAGCACAATAATGTTTGTATGTTTTTGTTTTTGTTGATTTTTTGTTTTCACTGCTTATAAAAATAAGCACCAGTGTCAAGCACTTAAAACTTATGCAATTACAATTTTAAAGCCTAGTACCATAGTATAACTAACGAAGTAATAGCAGGATTGAACGTACTCTCTCTGTCAGTACCCTAAATGTCAAAATCGGCCATCTTGGCGAATGCAGACAAAGCAAACAAGCCAAAGCAAGCAAACAAATCTAAATTCAATGGAACATCGTGTTGTGTTAAGTGCAAATAACATTTAATATTTTCGTTGTGATATTGTTTTATTAAACAATAAACTAGATAAAATAAATATAATACAATAACTGAGGAATAACAGTGACTTCAAGGTGTTTGCAGCGAATTGTTCTAAGAGGTCCGAGTTTAAGCAGCAGCAACAGTGACTGCAAACAGCATCCAATGAATTGCAGTTTATTCAATTTGCACTTTTAATATTATTCATTATTACTTTAACAATAACAATAAAAATAATATACAAAGCGACAAATCACAATTTTCTACAATTATTTAACATAAACACGCGAGAGTTGGTAGCGGATCATTGTTTACATTTTGCCTATTCTTAGCGTTCTACTCGTTCGTAGATTTTGTATGAGCTCTCAACTTCGTTTTGACAATCACGGTAAGCTGCTCTCCTCCCTGCTATTACTTCGTTAGTTATACTATGCCTAGTACTATGCTCGATTGCGTGAAATTTCACTGGCAACAGCCATTTATTTGTTGCGTGAAAATTTTGACAGATATTTTGTTGCGAACGAACAGCTGATGATCAGCTTACAAATTTCGACAAGATGTAAATAAACAGCCACAATTTATTAGAGGAAAAGCAGAAAATTATTTAAGTTTTTTAATTTTCATATTTGTGATTATATAAACACAAAATAAATATTTATACAAGTATGCATATCCTTTGTTGTGGAGCAGAACAAGTCATTAGTTTATGGCAGTCTGCAAGCTGCGAAGTTTTGCGACCGCCAACACCGCGGAAAGGTGCATCCGTTTTTCCAACAACTGCAATTATTAATTGCAAAACTTTAGAAATAGTACAAAAATATCATTTTAATTAGTAACATTCTTCTTTTGCTTGCACTTTTTTCTTAAATGAACTTGCAACTGTCTCTTTTCACGGCAAAATAAATGGTCGGTTCAATTAAATTGCCGTGAAAACAATGTTGCTAGATGCATGTTGCGGAATATAGTACAAGATTTTCCGCAACGAAGCATAGTACAGCTTTGACGAAAAAGTTGTGAAATGTTCACGGTTGTTTCACAGCTGTCATTTTTTGTATGGAGATTTGAGTGGAATTTCACGTGAAGCCGAACAGAGTACTATGCTTACACGCGGAAATTATTGCAATTCGCGGAAACTGTGCACAATTATTAAGGACACAGAACACTCAATTGTATTAACGAATTAAAAGACCGAATTACGTATTAAAACCATATATTAAATAACAGAAATTATAAATTGAAAAATAATTAAAACACGAGCAGAAATTTTCGATGCTGAAAGTTCGACGGAGTTGCCAGACTTATTGACCAACTTATTCTTACTGGGCAATAACTTTTATTCCCTTTAGTGGGTGCAATAGCTTTTATTCCCAGGATTCCAATGATATCTTCAGACTACCATTTCAATTTAAAAGGGTAAATTTTCCTGTAAGAGTATGTTTTGCCATGACTATAAACAAAGCATAGGGACAATTATTCAATGTTGTTGGTGTTGACTTGCGTAATGATGTGTTCTCGCATGGGTAATTGTACGTTGGACTTTCACGTATTGGAAATTTTTCAAACCAATTCATATTACATACTTCCAAACGATGAATGTTGTACCAAAAACGTAGTTTATTCAGAAGTTTTTAGCAACTAAAAATGATGTTTTAACTAAGTTCTTTTATTTTTCCCTTATTTTCATACCAAAAGGTCCTTTTAGATTTGTTATTAACATTTCAAAAGTGGGCGTGTCAGTTCATTAACCTTTCATACTTCGTTTCTGCGCTTAATAATTGTATTTTGTATATACTCCAATGTTTGATATTTAATGTTGTCATGTACAAGTCTTATACAAGTAATATTATAAAATAATTTTAGGTGCGATAACTGGAGGACCTCCACCAGGTGCATTTAGTGGATTGAAGTTCCACACTATTGCATGCGATGTCTTTCGATGATTTTCAACTAGCTTCACGCCAAAAAAAAACTATTAATGCTGTTATGACACTAATGCTATTATAACACACTATTTGTACACTCAGAAAAATATCAACTGTTACATTAACAGTCGGCCGCTGTTATTTAAAAACTCTGTTAGATTGAATGATTTGCGTTTAAGTTAACAGTTTTCTTTGTTGAATGAACGTTTCAAAGTATTTTTGTGCTGTTAAAATCATATGTTGAAATAGTTTTGTGTTTTTGTTGAAATGTCCATCTTCTTCAAAATATAGCAATATTTTTTAAATTTGTTTTGCTATATTTATATTTTCGTTGACAATAGCTCAGTGGAAGTGCGCTAGACTGTCATGCGGGGGACGTGGGTTCGAACCTTAGCTGTGTAAATATCAAAAATTGTAATTTAATAATTGAAATAATCATTCTGTTTCATTAATTGGTTGGTGAAAAATAACTTTCAAAATAAGTTGCGTTATTATCTTAAAAAAAAATTTCAAAGTTCAGTTTTTATTAAAAAAAAATATTTTAAATAAAAAAACTTTTTTGGCCTTGCCGGAATTTGAACCCAGCACAGTCGATTACTAGACGCACACGTTAGCACACTTTGCCAAACATGAACTTTCAAAACATTGATAAAATAACAATAAGTAAGTTTTTATATGGGTTTCGTGTTCTTAAAACTAACAGTCAACCGACTTTTGATTTGAAAGTTGCATTTATTGGATGGTATTTAACAGTGAAATCTGTTATTTCAACCCATGATTGGTTTGATAAAACAGCATTTTTTCCCTGAGTATAAATAAAAAAAGTAAAGAACAACTCTAAAGTTGGTCTAAGCCGATTACCCTAAAACCTCCTTCTCCGAAAACGAACACAATCATATTTATTGAAGTTTGGACAGGACAACGTCTGTCGGGTCTGCTAGTTTTAATAATAAAATAATAAATAACAAATAAGTGCATTGTAGCTGCTACACAACTTTCCGGCTGAATGGTATGTAGCATAAACCGCTCACACAACGTGTTCCCTGAGCGGTCGGCATCTTAGGTAGCGAAAATATTTTATGCTACCTCGGTTGAGCGGTTTACGCTCACTTCATTTTGACAGATAAACAATCAGTTTGTTAGAAATTTGACATTTCGCCAAAAAACCCATTCAGCAGAAAGTATCAGTTTATGCTACTTCGCTACCTGAGCGCTTTTTCGGATTGAATGCAGTCATTATAAATGTAGATGTCAACAACAAGCAGATGTAATGTTTCTTTAAAAGCTGAGCCGTTGAGACACACAGGTGACAGTAGCACACAGGTTATGAGTGTGGCTTTGGATGCCCGGAGCCCAGGTTCGATTCCCACTCGTGGCAAATTAGTTTTCAATACATTTTTTTTTATCTGCATTAATTTAATGATACTTTTTGATATTTGAAGTGTTAAAATAACATTATTATGGGACAGTTATACATTTTTAAATGTAGGTTTCATAATGTAAAAAGTACATTAGTATATTATCAATTTTAACATTTTTTAATGTCGGACGACTTTTGTCAACTAAAAATGTAAATTTTACGGTTGTTTAATGTACTTTTTTCTCTGCGTGCACCTTCATACAATCCACTATAGTAAAAACGCTATAAAGAGGTTTACATGAGCCAAAAATATAAAACTTGGTATTGAGATTGTTGTATCAAAACTAAGATGTGTTGTTACAAAAAAATGAGCGGCATCCGCCTATGAACACGCTCATCTCCCATACAACCCACAATATGGAAAACACTATAAAAACTTTTATACTTGGCCTACGGAGATAAAACTTGGTATGAGATCATAGTATATAAAACTAAGGTGTGCTCACAAAATAAAGGCGTCATCCACCTACAAACGTTCCTTCCTCCCATACAACCTTCATTAGTTAAACCTATATAGTTCTATAAAGAATGCATGGATTTTAAACAAAAATAGGAAGTTACTTATATATGTTTTAGTATTTGAATATATAGTTTATTTAAATATTATAGGAGGTTTAGGGTATTTCATAGTCGGACTAGACTTTCTTTACTCGTTTTCTTTTAAGAACATATCTTATCGTTAGAAGAAAATTTAGCATGCCAGTTTGAATACGGTTTCTTTGCTTGTTTTTTTTTTTAATTGCGTTGTACTAAGAATTCTTTCTACCTCAGCGTTGTTTAATGCCAAATAATAAAAAAACTAAAAACCAAATCTGATAGCTCTTGGAACGGATCTTCATTCAATGAATCTCTAGCTTCTGCCCAGAATTCTGTTATGGAACTCTAGTTATTCCACTTGTGATTTAAAATTTCCTGCCATTATATTTCAATTATCGTTATTTCTTCTGTAGAGTAACTGGATTTTTCTTTCTCTATAACAGAAAAAATTTGGGTTTAACCACTTTGAAAGTATAAAAAGAGCAATAGAAGATTCACACTTTCAAAGTCAGAAAAATTGAATGTAGTAATGCATCTTTAAGCAATATATTAAAAAAGGCTAGAAAAGACTAGAAAAAAACAAAAAAAGGCTAAAAAAAGGCTAGAGGCTAGATGGTAATTTTCGAGGCTAGGCAACAAACAAAAAGGCTAGATCTAGCCTCAAAAAGGCTAGACTGGCAACACTGCTCATCAGTCAGGCTTGTTTCCATTTGTTTTGTTTGTCGCGTGCCTTTGAATAAATCGGTTGTGTGTTGAATAGAACTATGCAAAACAATTTAAAGTGTTAAAAATTATTACGCAAAAAGAAACGCACTTGAAACGGCGTGCCTTGCTTCGTTTTGTTGTTGTTGCCGCTTTGTAACTGTGGTATTTTTATCGGCTGATTCTGTTCGTGTCAAAGCAAATGCAAAACAAGGCACATGAAAAAAAACGGCGTCACTTGCATTGCTTTGGCTTTGTTGTTTTGTTGTTGTTATATTTCTCACTGTTGCTCAAGGTTGCCACTTGAGGAAGTCTGCATGATGTTTTCTGTGATGAATTAGCACAAAAGATGACCTGGTTGGGCACAAAGGAGAAAAAAAGCGGCCAAAAATTTAACTGTCGTTGCAGCTATCCAAGGTAATAAATGTTTGTAAATGCTTAAGTACATAAAATGTATTTGCTTGCATTTGAAAGTTGAAAACATTGTTGCGGAAAGCTTACGTTTGCATTGCAGTCTGCTTCATAAATTCTAATATATTCCAACTTTTCATTCGTCAATGACTTTATGCTTATGCATGTAAATTAATGCTATGTACTTGACACTTTAGATTTATAAATCTTTTATTTAATTTTCCTCTGGTGCATTTTAAAGGAAATATGGAATCGGCAGTGGGAATATCGCCAGTGGAGGACGTTGCGAAGAAGTTCTTCCACTATGCGAATGATCGCATTACGAAGAAGAAGAAAAGTGATAGTTAATATTGAATTATAAAATTATTTTCATATTCATATTTATATATTTTATCTTTATATAATTTTTATATCATTTTCATATCCATATTAATGCATGTTATATAATTAAAACTACAATAATTTTCCACGAATTGAAATAAAAAATCATACAATTAAAATTTTGCGTATTGTTAAAAAAAAACGGGTCCGTCGCGGATTCTCATTGTTAAAAATAGCATGTCCGTTGCGGATTCGTATTATTAAAAAAAACGAGTCCGTCGCGGATTCGCATTATTTAAAATAGCGAGTCTTTTGCGGATTCGCATTATTTAACAAAAAGAGTCCGTCGCGGATTAGCATTATTAAAAAAAAACGAGTTCGAAACGGACTCGTATATGAAGTCCGTTCCGAGTTCGAGACGGATCCGTGGAAACGGTAAAAACGATTCGAATTTTTGAGAGGAATTTCATACGAAAACGGAACCGTAACGGATCCGAAACGCAATCCGTTTCGGAAAAAATGTACGAAGAAGTGAGTCCGTTTCGAATTCGAAACGGATCCATATGGCACACTGGGAAGTAGAGGAACTAAATATGTGAAATGAACAATCCAGTTATTATTTAAGAAATGAACCAGGTTTTGTTCCGTATAAATTTTTGTTTTTGTTTTCAATGCAAATCAATTTGGATGATCAACCATATACATCCCAAATCATTTTAGTGAAGATTCAAAATCAGATTTAGTGCACATCGGACAGAGAGAAAACTGGCACCCGTGGAAGCAAAAATTGAATTTCGTGGCTCAGTTGGTTAAGCAGTTGTCGATTAGATTCGATGAATCATATGAGCCTGGTTCGATCCTCAGCCAGACCGTTTTATAAAATTTTTATAATATTCTTTTTTAATTTTATATTATTATAACCTTATTTTATTAATTAGTTAATGTAAGAACTGCATAAGGCAATAGTTTTATTTGTTGGCACATCCTGTTTTTTGCGATAGCATGAACAAAATGTAAGCAAAATACAGCTATTATTACCCTTTTAGTTATTTTGTATTCAATTTTTAACTTAAGGTACTATAATTCTAATTTTATTCCCAATTTATTAAATTTACGTACAGCTTTCACTAAAAAAATGTCTAGTATTTTTATTCGTATCAATTCTAATAAAAATAGGATTAAAAAATGTATTAGTCCAATGTATTGTTTAAAATTACTCTAAGATTTTTAACCGTGTAGTGGTTTTACTATTGTGGGCTTTTGTTGGATTTTTTGTATAAACTCTATAAATAGGTATTTATACCTAGAGCTACAGATTTTAAACTTGGTTTGTCTGTTTGTTACATCAAAACTAAGATATGTACAAGTTGTGAATTTGTCACTTCGTTCGCCCACTGACGGCCAATTGAAAAAATGCTAAAACTTTTTGTTTTAAGACCGATCTAAAAAATTCGTAGAGTAAATTTGATCTTAATTCATTTCGAATTTTTTAATGGCATTTACAATTTTGTAAACATACTACAAATAGAAGTGAATGAAACTAATAGCGTTTTCTTATCTCAACGAAAAATTCTGCCCTCTTAAGATGCAAAATTTTTTCCATTTTGACCTAAACCCACAGAATTCTGACTTGTTTTTAGCTGAGATACATCACAAAAAAAGCAAAACTTTGTTCACTGCTTGGTGAAGCTCAAAAAAATTAAAAAAATGAAAGTGCATGGCGGGAGACGAACTCACAATCGTTACATTGATAGGCCGAAGCTCTATTCAACGAGCTATCACAACATAGTAATATTAACATTACATGTTCGGCAGGAAAATAAAGATATTTATTAAATGCGGAAAAACGGCTTTTCCCAGATATGAGACCTAGCTGGATCGATTTTTCACCCCCGTCTTCATCTATATAGAAAATTTTATCGAAATCGTTAGAGCCGTTTTCGAGAACGCAATTGCAAATATATATACAAATATTGCTCGTTTAATAGAATAAGATATGATCATTTTTGTAGAAACTTTCTAAATACTTTATTTGTAAAAGTGTTTTAAAAATACCGTTACTTTTTATTTTCTCATATTAAAGTACGCAATTATATACCGTAGATGTACATTTTTGTTTTTTTTTTAACTAACATAAAGGATAATGTTCTCCCGAAAATTGTAAGCTATAAATCATATTTGTAGCAGGTTGAATACTTTATTTATTGCAGTTTAATCGAAAATACTCAAAACTAACTGCACAAAAGCTGACTTGGATATCTTACTAAAAAAAATCTAAAAAGTTTTAAGACTCAATTATCATAAATTTCACTTAATACAACACAAACAATGCTTTGTGCGCTTTTAACAAAATTTTCTAAAACCAAGTGCACAAAATAAATTTTTGCAATTTAAATTTACCTACACATTTCTTCCACAAATTTTAATTTTGCCTTATGTAGCATCGAGTTTAACAGACAAGTTTTACATGTAAGTATGCTGTAGCAATTACTAAATTTATTAAATGAAAGTAATGAAATAGGAAATAATTTGAATATGTCTGGTGCACCCTTTACTACAATATTGAAATTTAGAGTTACGTAGAAGAGACCACCATTATTCCCCAAGCATTTCTTTTCCGAAACGACCATGAAATCATTCTTGGCTTGAGGTAATATTTTTGTGAAAGCGTTCACCATGTTCATCTCTATAGTGGACTAAGACCTCTGGGAAAGATTCAAAGTGGAAATTTAAGAAATGCATGATGCTACTAACTACCATGTTTCGTGCCGTGGCGAAGTCGATCAGTCTTATACCGTTGAAGTGGTATCGTGGAGACTGAACTGACCGACAGTGAAGCCAAAGATACCTTATTTTCTGACCTTTGCGTTGAAATCGCCGGGGACTATTTTCAAATCGTGGGACGGGCAGAGATCATACACGTTCTTGACGCTCGCGTAGAATTTGTCCTTGACAGCATCGTCCTCTTCCTCCGTGGAGGCGTGCGCCCAAATTAGGCTTATGTTGAAGAATTTCGCCTTGATGCGGATTGTGGCATGCCTTTCCTTCACAGGTGTGAACAGGGAAACAAGGTGGCGTAGATTCCCGCTTACGACGAATCCGGATAGCAGCAGTAGGAAATATCGCAGTCTGCTCTCTTAGAGCAGCCTTGTCTTTTCCATCGCATCTGCTGGATGGCGGTGATATCAAAATTTATTTTTACGATGGCTACCGACAATTGTAAAAGTGCATAACCGTAAATCATTGTCGGTTTTTCGTTTGCGGTGGTCGTCAAGGTAGTAAGGGTTCATCCGAGACTAGTTTGATTTTCATTGGGCAGTTATAATGTGCTTCCACGTCCTAGCTGGTCACCCGGTACCTGCCCGGGACCGCAAAAAGCGGCTAACCTGTATATCTAAGGGTCGTTCACTATCCGCATCCTGTAACCGCTGTCCTGGTAGCTTGTAGCTCAGCCCCCGTAGATTTCCTTTAGAATCCACGGATACCGGATTGCAAATCTTATTAAAACTTGAAAATATGATTTAAATTTTATGATAATTTGATTTTAAAACTTTTTTAGCAAGGAATTCAAGTCAACTTTTGTACAGGTAGTTGTTAGTATTTTCGATAGAATAAACATAAATAAAGTATTTAACCTCCTACAGACATGATTAATAGCTTAAAATTTCCGGAAAAGGATTTTCTTTTATATGAGCTAAAAAACAAGAAAAAACTTAGCTTATAGTCAGCTTGATTCACAGTCACAGCATAAACTCTTGGTGGCATTCAATAGTGCAGCAAGTATTAAACGTAGTAAAGGCATTCTTGGCTGCAGTTTATCTCAGTATTTGAATATTCGAAACATTTCGTTTTTACATAAGCTTATGCACACACAAAGCCCTGAAAACCTTTTTGTAAAACTGTAATTTTTCCAATCACAGAGGTCATTTAAATTTGTTGTCCCTAGGGTAAACTATCTGAACAGCAGTCGATTCTTTTTTGTCCGCACCATTAGAAAGTGGAATGCATTGCCTAACTCCTTAAAACAAACTGCCTCACGAACTGGCTTCAAACGTGCAATCTTTGAGTACATTAGCTCGTTTAATCAATAAATGTATTATTCCTCTTTACTCTATTTTTCTATCATCTCAACTTCGAAATTCTTTACTCTATTTTCAGTCATATTTACAAATATTAAGTCATTATAAATATATTAAGTCATTTAAAATGATTGTAAGCTTATTTTATAATATGTTTTATCTATTTCACTTTCGCTTGTGAATTCTTCATATCATTTGTCTAAAATTATTCTTAGTTTTGAATCGATGTTACTTTTAATTTTAATAATTTTTTTAATTTATTTATTTAACAATGTTAACCTCTTTGTAGTACTATAAAAGACTTTGTCTTATTGTACACCAATTAACTTTAATAATAATAATAATAATAAACTACTTAAACACAATACTTAATTAAACTAGCAATGCCATTTCCGCCGCGCAAAAATGCTGTTTATATGTGTTCTTTGTACGCTGCCAAAATTGTCCAATGCAGTGAATAATCGTCAATCGCTCCTGCTTAAGTTGTGTTTGCTAAACTTAGATTCGATGGAACTTACCCAAACGTTTTCCACATATCAAAACATAATACGTTCATCCATGCAAATGCAGCAATAAGACAAAAGTACACAAAGAAACCTGTAAAAATATGAATATATGTATATATGTTTATATATATATATATATATATATATAAAACACAAATAAAAGTTTAAGATATAAATTTCTTTATTAAATTTAACACAAAAATTAAAATAAAAAATTAAAAATAACGGATATAATTTATACAGATGTACTTTTGGAATTTTTCAAAAAATGCATGTAAAAATGCACGAAATAATGTTAAAATATGCATGGAAAAATGCTCAACAAATTCTAAATAATATGGGAATTTTTATGGGTTTTCCATTGAAAAACCTTTCGAGACTAGTCATTTGTAAATTTTCCCAATTCAATGTCTATTCAAACTCAAATTGGGTTGTTTTTTTTTTTTTTTTTTTTTTTTAAATTTGTGATTTCAAAACAAGCAAACAAAACACCTACATAAAAATAAAAGACTACAAATATTTTCGTATATTTACACTTTATGCAGCAAAAAGAAAACAAAGGCACAAACAAAACAACTTTTGATTTAAAAATAAGTAAAACAAAAACTGCGCTAACTGTTAAATATATATGGCTTTCGACTTTTCGTATTTAGTTATTGTATTCATCCAATACAAGTCCTTTGTTGCAATGAACAATTACATGTTTCTTAAGGTTGTCGAACAAGAACGATTTGCGACGATCATGGAACACCATTTTGTAAATTGATGCGGGATTGTTTTCGCCTTTATTCTTATGGCAACGCTAATTGCGAATAAAAACTATTGATTGTGCCAACAGATAAACTTCTGAGTCTCTGTTCAGACGGTATGAAACATGTTTCGGCAACGCGTAGTTTGTCAAAAATGTTCTTTACTTTTCTCAAAAAAGTCCTTCTTTGTTTGAAAAATAATATTAAGCAATTAAACGTTGAAACTGAAGAGAAATTGTCAACAAATGCTCAAATTACTAAAAAATGCATGCAACCCCGAAAAACCGCGAAATATGCAAAAATGCATGCAATATGCAAATGCATGTTTTTTCGAGCCCTAGACATAACGTACATGGACCTGCTTCACAAACATACAGAAGATCCATTTACTATAAGGCTGCATGCATAGTAAACACCGATTCAGATAGACAGACAGACAGACAGGCCAGTGCGAAAAAAGTGGCTTCATACAATTTCATATAAACCTGCTCAAAGCAGGGTTGCCAACTTTTAAAAAGACCAGGCCCGGAGCTTTTTTTTTTTGTTAGGTAATAGTTTTTTATGGTCCGCTTTTAATTAAAAATGTAATTATTTCTTTGCTTTTTTGGACTGTTAAAATTTGTATTTTAAGAAACATAGTACATTTAGTGATTTTATTTATAAAATTATAATGTTAACACAAAATAAAATAGAGACCCAAATATTGGTATCATTTAAGAACAATGGGGGCAAAAAATTCATATTGTATGTGGTTTTTACTATAAATAAACTATTTATAAGTAATGCTTACAAATAAAAAGTAAATAAATAAAGATCAATATTTTATATCATAAAAAAAATATCATAAAAACTTAATTTTGTACTAAATACTTTTGAAGTTAATTAACTTATTAATTGCTTATACCACATTCATTTATTTTTAAATTTATATTTGGCTTCCGTCTTTGATGTTTTTACAAGCTCTTGTTGATCCGGGTGTTGAAGAAACGAAAGAAACTGCTGGTAATCCATATTAAAATTATCCGTATGGATAGCTCTGATTTAACCAAACTTGTGTTCAGTTTCTTTCTGTCGTTCCCATACCGACTCCATTATAGAGAACACCCGTTCAATAAAAGCGTTGCATACAGGAACGTTTAAATCTTTTATAACAAGTTGTGTTATTTCAAAATGTTTTTTTGTTTTAAAAATATGCACCGAAAAATCGCTTAAAGATTACTCAGTATCCCTTAATATTGGCAAAGCATTATTGATGAAGTTAATTTCATCAAAAAGATTGTCAACATCTAAATCAACATTAATTAGTTTAGAGATTTCTAATACACGTTCGAGTGTAAGCTCATGTTTCCTTATATTTAAATACCCTTGAACTTTCATGGGGCTTTCTTCAAAATCATAAAATTTTTTTAAATACACCAAGTTTCTTTGGTAAACTTAAATCAATTCACTTAGAAAATATTTTTGCTGGCATGGTTTAAAAATCTTTTAAGTGTATACGAACTTTAGATCCAAAAAACTTTTCCTTCAGTCTAGACTCCAACCAATTTATTCTTTAAATCTAACATGAAAAGTTCTGAAGACGTAAGATCATTTTTTTGCAATAGTAAAATTGTTTCGCTCATCACTTTAAAAAATGTGAAATAAAATAGAGATACAAGTCATTAATTGTAGGTGCACTAAGGTCATCTTCAATCCCATACTGCTGGCATTATACAATTTTAAATATAAAGGGATCACATTCTTCTTCACCTTGATTTAAAAAATAAGCTTTAATTGCAGGCCAAAAAGATATTTTTTATCAACAGCGTTCTTTGGAACATTTTTTACCATTTTTGAAAACTCCAAGTCTAAGAAGTCGAAACAAACTTTTAACTCTCTAATATTTACCATACTTGAGGAAAACTCTGATTTGATCTTATTTATAAATGTCTCTACATAAAAATGAAATTTTTTGGAAGCATATTTTGGTGTATCTCATCTTATTCTATTAAACGAGCAATATTTGTATATATATTTGCAATTGCGTTCTCGAAAACGGCTCTAACGATTTCGATAAAATTTTCTATATAGATGAAGAGGGGGGTGAAAAATCGATCCAGCTAGGTCTCATATCTCTGGGAAAAGCCGTTTTTCCGAGTTTTCACGCATTTAATAAATATCTTTATTTTCCTGCCAAATATGTAATGTTAATTTTACTATTATTATATGGTTGTGATAGCTCGTTGAATAGAGCTTCGGCCTATCAATGTATAGGTTGTGAGTTCGTCTCCCGCCATGCACTTTAATTTTTTTTATTTTTTTGAGCTTCACCAAGCAGTGAACAAAGTTTTGCTTTTTTTGTGATGTTAAGCTAAAAACAAGTCAGAATTCTGTGGGTTCAGGTCAAAATGGAAAAAATTTTGCATCTTTAGAGGGTAGAATTTTTCGTTGAGATAAGAAAACGCTATTAGTTTCATTCACTTTTATCCCTCGAACTGGCACATGGTTCTGGCCAGACATATTTCATTTTCATGCTTCAATTTAGCATATTTCTATTTTAGGTACATGGCTGTAATTTCAGGTAATCTCCCAAAATATTGTTGGCTTTCGATGTATAAATTAATAATTGAAAAAAGTCCTTGGAACAGGACGAAAAAGCCAAATAAAAAATCTATACCTTACTTTTGGTACATGGTGCCTGGCCAGACCCCTACGCATTTTGTATGAACGCATAGGCAAAGCGCATGGCACGAGTTGGAAATTTGTATTTACTTTATTCTTTCTTTCTTCTGCTTTTGCTTGTGAGTTAGTTATTCATTGAACGTTGAACAGTGAAGAAGTAATCTAGTTTTTGTGCGGTAATTTTGAGCTTGTGAATAATTTTACGCAGGTAGATTTGTTGCGTTTTTAGTATATTATGGCTGATGAACTGGAATATATTTATAATACACTCTTGCGTAGCGCGAATTTGCAACCCCAATTGTCAGGCATTAGTGCGTGATTTTCAAAGTCAGGTAAACTTGGGATTTTGTTGGCTTCTGGTCTCAGCAATAATAATATGCAAGACTCCAGTATACTGTGGCGTTCTGATTCACTGCCCATATTTCGTGCGGCTATGTCGCACAAACGATTCATTACTCTTTCCAAATATATTCGTTTCGATAATAGTCGTACGCGGGCATTTCGACAGCAAACAGATAAAGCAGCTCCTGTTCGGGACCTTTGGAATTTTCTCAATGAAAATCTGCAAAATTATTATGATCCTTATCAAAATATCACCATCGATGAGCAGTTATTTCCGTACCGTGGGCGCACAAAGTTCACCCAATATATCTCATCAAAACCTGCAAGGTATCGTATCAAAGTTTGGTGGGCATGCGATGCTAAGACGAAATTTCCATTGAAAGGAAAACTATACACTGGAAAGGAACGAGATGATCGAACAATTATTTCTGATAATTTTTTCACCTTATTGAATGGCGCTAAACGACTGGCTGCTATGGGACTGGCATTTGTTGGCACCATTCGAGCAAACAAAAGATTTAATTTAATCTTCAATTAATTTCAATTTAATTTCAACCGTGCATAACACGAAATATGTTGAAGGCGTAGCCAAGAAACCGGAAGCAATTTTATTTACAATTCAACTAAAGCCGGAGTCGATACGATGGATCAAATGCTAACTCATTACACAACAAAACGGTCAACCAGACGCTGGACATACGCGTTTTTCTGCAACATGATAGATGTGATGGCATTGGCAAGTCACATTATACACTCAAAAAACTGATTATTTTAATTGAGTTTGTGATAAATAAAATATATTTAAAGCAAATGCTTGATGATTGCATTTAATACTAATTAGTTATACGCAAGAATTCTACTTTGATTCAAACAATACATATTTGCTAATGATCAATGAAAACATGAATCATCCAATACAAACATTTTTTTATTATCAATAAATACATCAACTGTTTCAGTAAAACACTTTGAGCTAAATGATTAAATTAATTTCTCCCAAACACTTCAATGAGTTATGACAAATAATTATATTGCTTGCTGAACAAGCTCTTTGCATTTGACACTGCAAAACATGCCGCTTTGGCATCACTATGTCAGTATTTTGTCTCGTGTGTGTGTGAAAAGTCGCGTTTTTAGTAATTGAAGTTTCATTTATCATTTTATCTTATTATAAATTTAGTTAACAAAGTTTTAGTCACAAACAGCTTCTCAACAAATCTTTTATCAAAAAACTAAGTTATCAAAAAACAATTTATTACAGATTTGTTGAGAAGCTGTTTGTGACTAAAACTTTGTTTGCTTATCGAAAATAAACTATTGTTATTGAATGTTTTATATTATTGAATCTATTGAACTCAATAGATTAGCAATTAGAATATTTGCCAATTTATAAGAAGATAAACGAGTGATGAATAAGAAGCTGCTAATAATTGAATAATTGGTCATTCGCTTAGTCGCCTTTTTTTTATTTCACAGAGGAAAGGAATCATAGCATTTTAACAACAAAAAGCAAAGAAATTGTAAGCATGGCTGAATACTTTGTAGCTTTCCAAGTAATGTACAAAAATCAATTAGAAATTGTTCCTGATACTGGATTTGGAGATTTGACTTATGAAAAATATTAAGATGCTGGTATTAATTTATATAAAAATGTTGTTGAATATTTAACGTCATTTTTGTTTATAGTTTCTTCTTATTTTAATATAAATAAGAGTTTTAAATTTGTGCATGACCTTACTGGTGCTGAAATTAAAAGAGAATTTTTTGTTTCGTATGTTGAAAAATATGGACACAACTTAATTCTCTTAGTAAAAGAATTTGATGCAGACATTGATCTTCCAACATGCTCTTCACTATCAGAAACGCATTCAATTGAATCCTTAAATCGCCACTCTCAGGAAGATGTAGTGGTCATTGAACATGATCCTGAAAATAAATTAGTACATGAATCATATGTTGTCCAAACTGCAGCAAATAGTTCAAATGAATATATTCAAGTTTTAGAACCACCGCTCACAAAAATTAATGACAATTTTTCATTAGAAAACCAACATCCCAAATTCGAAGTAGATACTTTAAATAATCAATTTTCAATAACAATTTATTTTATTTAATACAGAAAATCCGCGATGTGATTCTTAGTTCTGAAAAGAAAATTCTATCTAAGTATTATAAAAATCCTGCATCTCTTAAAAATGATGGTAGAATAAAAATTTGCAAAACAATCATTAATTTTTTATTAAATTCTGATCCAGAACTTGTGTTAGTTAGATGCGTTATAATAAATATTATAATTATTGATTTTTGAATTATTTAATCTCTTAATAGGTTGAAAAGAAACGATTTTGAAAGCCTATCACAAATTATTTTATCGATTTTCAATCAAAATACGGAATGTGAAAGTATTTATTATAGCCCCGCACAATATGGGAATTCAGCCAAAGGAAAACTGTTCAATGCGTATTATAATAAAAAAAATTCTTTATCACAAGCTGGCTTGATAACGCGTAGAAAATTGGTTAAAATAAATCCAGCTTTAAACGCACATTCTATTAACTTAACAGCAGTAGACGCTAATGTTGAAAATAGCATACAATTTTTAGAAAGAAATGTATCTCCATGGGAAAAAATTCTAAAGGAATGGAAATATACTCATTTAAGAAGACAAGAGATACTAAAAATTTCAATAACAACAGTCGAGTATATCGAAAAATTTTATTGCTTATTGGAACCTCGTGGTTTTGAATTGGTAAAAGAATTGAAAATATTCAATATGAGTCCTTTTACTTTTATTTATAAATTTCAGGTTGAAATTGATTCGAAATTAAAGCACCCAGAGTTAAAACCGTTGGATGGCAAAACGTTCTCTATTCTATCTGAAAAGATCATCATTAAGGGTCAAGAATTCAAAAATCCAGCTGTTCAATCCTATCTGAATGTTTTATCAAATAAAAGTAAGTAAACTTCATTTCAAAATCGTCATAAATTGACATTTATTTAATCTTAATTTTTCAATAGATCCTAAATCACGAGAGATTTTAAGTTTATTAATTTTGCCATATATTGTCCCAACATCGTTTATTGCCAAAAAAATCAAGCCTAGCAAAGTTGAAGTGCAGGAAAGCTTTGTTCAACATTTTGAGGTAATTAAATACTTGCAATAATAATAATTTATGTTCGTTAAGATTTTTTTATTTTTTTCAGTCTGAAGCAGTTGCCGATTGCTGTAAGGAAATTTACAATCAACCAAGGGTCTTACTAATTGGAGATTTATGCAACTTAACGGCAATTATTGCAATTGCTGGTAAGAAACTATATTTTCAGAATCCATTAGCTGCTTTCGAAACCTGTTTTTATTTTTTTTGTGCTTTGGATATATCATATCCAGAGAAATCAAAGCATATTTGGGTATTTGTTGTAAGACAAATTTTTAATTTAAACATTTCTGTTATATCTTTGCCAAGCATTGATATATTAATTAAATCTCTACAATAACATCTCCTCAATATCATTATTTTAGGTTTAAAAATTATTATTTGTAAAACTTGCCAATTAGAGTTCAATTCAGTAAACATTTATATTAAACATATAAGAAATCATAATTTAACAGTATTCGTATGTACATTCGAAAACTGTGATCGAAAATTTTCATACATTCAATCATTAAGATGGCATTTAAATAAACATATTTTACATCAAACAAATTTAACTCAAAGAAATTCTGTATTGCAAAGTGCAGTAAGCACGGATTTATCTGTCGCTTTAATTAATTCTGATGTTGCCCGAGATGTATCAATGTCTATAAATGAATTTGCAAGTAGTTTAGATAATATCGATAAATTATGTGCAACTGTTGAAAGAGATATGCTTAAACTTATTGTTAATGTTTATAATGAAAATTCTGTTTCTAGAAGGGTTATTAATAAGCTGTTAAAACATCACTTTAATTTTTTTAAACTACAAATTACCAATATAATTTCTAAAATTGGTTGCAATAATTTAGCAACTAAGTACTTGCATGAACTTTATAATAGTTGCACTTTTTACTCGGAATTTGTATTATTTAAAAAATTAAATGAAGCTGGCTTCTTATCATATCCGGAAACAACATTAATTAAAACAAATATTTATTTCAAAAATACTGTAAACGGAAATGTTTTAAAAAATAAGAATACAACTATTCAACTAATTAATTTATCAGACTTATTTTCTAAAATTTTTAACAAAACAAGTATGCTTTCCGATATTTTAAGTTATATAAATGACCTACATAATGATGATAATTCATTTATAAGAAATTATATTCAAAGTTCAAACTGGATTAAAAAAGTTGAAAAAATTAAAGCAAATGAAGATACGCTACTTCTTCCAATTTTTATAAATTTCGACGATTTTGAGCCAAATAATCCTTTGGGATCTGGCAGTAACAAGCATAAAATTGGGGCTGTTTACGTTATGATTGCCTGCATGCCACCTTACCTGCAATCTAAACTGAACCAAATCTATATGGCAATGCTGTTTTTTGCTTCAGAGCGGAAACAATTAGGCTTGGAAGCAAACCACCGCATTTTTTCTCCATTAATTAAACAATTAAACGCTTTGCAAACCGTCATTATAAATGTTAATCATTTGAACTACAAAAATTTTAAATTAATACCATCTCTTATACGCGGTGATAATTTAGGCCTTAACCAAATATTAGGATTTTGTGAAAGTTTCAGAGCAAACGTATTTTGCAGAATTTGTAAATGCGATAAGAATATTACTAACACTTTGTGCTCGCAGAAGTTTGACGATTTAAGGAACGAAATTAATTATGCTCAAGATATTGAACTGAACGATATGAAATTAACCGGTATTAAAGAGAAATGCATTTTTAATGAGTTACATAATTTTCAAGTAGTCGATAACTTAAGCGTAGATATAATGCATGATATACTAGAGGGAGTTGCTCACTATGATATTATAAATATTTTAAAACAATTCATTTATAAAGATCGTTTATTTACGCTTAATGTTCTTAATGGTAGATTAAAATCGTTTGATTTTGGTAAACTGTTAAACAAGCCACCACAAATTAGAGAGGAAACTTTATTAAACGCAACCAAGTTAAGGTATTCTGCTGCAGAAATGAAGAACTTTATACTCTATCTAAACTGTTTAATTGGTGACTTAGTACCACCTGGTAATAAATTTTGGAATATTTATTTGAATTTAAGAGAAATCATATTGATTATTTACATGGGGAAAACCAATATAAATATTTGTAAATTACTAGAAAATCATATTGGTGATCATCATTACCAGTACATGTCGTTGTTTAAAGAGCACCTACGACCTAAATTTCATTTTTGTGTTCATTATCCTTATATAATGAACACGATTGGGCCTTTACTACACATAAGTTGTATGAGGTTTGAAGCCAAGCATCAAGAGTTCAAAGAAATTGGAAGAGGAGCTAAGTGTCGAAAAATTTACTGTATACTTTAGCTTTGAAAAACCAAATTAAAACTTGTTATACTTTGTTTAATTATAATGAAATAAGCGTTAAGTCTCGTTCTTTAAATATCAAAAGTAATATGGTCTTAAAAGAAGATAATGCATTTAAAAACAAATTTCAACTTCCGTCTCAATTTTTTTCATTTCTTAATTGGATAGAATTATATAATATAAAATACAAACCTGGTTGTCTAATAACATTTCAATATTATGAAGATGAGATACCATTTTATCAATTAATTAAGTATACAATCATAACAGATCATAAAATCTATTTGTGTCTTCAATCGTTTGAAACTATTACCTTTGATCCACACTTACAAGTTTTTTTCGTTAAAGAAATAAACGAGTTCTCTTCTATTTTATTTAAAAAATTTACCTAACAAAAAAATTTATAAGTTGCTTAACATTAAAAATAATTTAGCGGTCAATTGCTTATAAAAACTGTAGTGAAAATAATTGGTTGTTTTTTTATTAACTTCAGCATTAATTAATCGGTAAGATAATCTAAACATAATAGTTGGTTAAAACAAACAATAAAAGTGTTTATGAAAAACAAATAAACTGTTTGCCAAAAATAAGGTTAAGTGTTTAAGAGAAACAAAGCAGTTATGTTCCAAAAACATTTTAACTGTTTGTTATAAGCACTTTGAAATGTTTGTTATTAAGAAGATAGTTATTAAAGGCAAATATCAATGATAGATTGATACAAACAGTATTCCAAACACTCTAAGTGTTTCCGTCATTTATTGATTATGACAAACACTCTGTTTTTTGAGTGTATGTAAGCTAAATTATGAAAATACAAGAAAAGAAAGAAGACGCATATTTTTATATAAACTTGCAAAGCAATTGGTACTAGCCAACGTTGAAATCGCATCAATAATCCGCACATTGTGGCTCAACCAACAACTCGTATAGCATTTGAAGCATACTTTGGGAGACCTCTCAATATACCAAACCCTAATGTGGCTTCACGCAGTGGTCCAGACACATTAGCTGCCAAAAAAGATTGCAGAATTTGCCTGCAGCAAGTTGACAAAATACGCCGTTAAACACGTTTTTTTGCTGCAAATGCAACAATCCTGTTTGTCATCAACATTCAAAAGTTTATGTTGTTATGATTATTTATGTTTTTATTGCCTTCCGCAAAATTCTGATTAAAAAATTTCAATGCATTCTTCATAATAATTTTCTATTTTGTCATAAACATTTATTACTTTACCCATAATAAAGAGAAATATATATAGAAAAAAAATTGTTGCCCTTTTCATTCAAAAGATTTTTTCAGGTATATTTTTTCTTCCTCAGGCAGCTAATAACATAGTAAAAAGAAATAGAAACACAAAATATAACAAATATTTACCTATCTTAGTATAAAATTTAACGGCAAACAACCCTTACTTCCATACAAATGCATGTAAATGTATAGGTCTGGCCAGACACCATGTGCCAGAACTAAGGGCTCAAAATATGTGCCTGACGAAGGGTTATTTGTAGTAAGTTTACAAAATTGTAAATGCCATATAAAAATTCGAAATGAATTAAGATGAAATTTACTCTACGAATTTCTTAGATCGGTCTTAAAACAAAAAGTTTTAGCATTTTTCAATTGGCCGTCAGTGGGCGAATGAAGTGACAAATTCACAACTTGTACATATCTTAGTTTTGATGTAACAAACAGACATACCAAGTTTGAAATCTGTAGGTATATAAACCTATTTAAAGAGTTTATAAAATAAATCCAACAAAAGCCCACAATAGTAAAACCATTACACGGTTAAAAATCTTAGAGTAATTTTTAAACAATACATTGGACTAATACATTTTTTAATCCTTTTTTTATTAGAATTGATACGAATAAAAATACTAGACATTTTTTTAGTGAAAGCTGTACGTAAATTTAATAAATTGGGAATAAAATTAGAATTATAGTACCTTAAGTTAAAAATTGAATACAAAATAACGAAAAGGGTAATAATAGCTGTATTTTGCTTACATTTTGTTCATGCTATTACAAAAAACAGGATGTGCCAATAAATAAAACTATTGCTCTATGCAGTTCTTACATTAACTAATTAATAAAATAAGGTTATAATAATATAAAATTAAAAAAGAATATTATAAAAATTATACAAAACGGTCTGGCTGAGGATCGAACCAGGCTCATATGATTCATCGAATCTAATCGACAACTGCTTAACCAACTGAGCCACGAAATACAATTTTTGCTTCCACGGGTGCCAGTTTTATCTCTGTCCGATGTATTCTTTGAATCTGCACTAAAATGATTTGGGATGTATATGGTTGATCATCCAAATTAATTTGCATTGAAAACAAAAACAAAACTTTATTCGGAACAAAACCTGGTTCATTTCTTAAATAATAACTGGATTGTTCATTTCACATATTTAGTTCTGCTAATTTCTACTTGACGCAATAACAAACGCTTGCTCTTTTAGATGCATACATCATGTCAACCGAATAGAAAGCGCCATCTATTGGATAATAGCGTACAACGAAATATAATGCAAGTAGTTTTTTTCATAAGAGTTAAATCGTATCGGATCACCCTCTTAACGTGGAGTAGAGAACCAATGCTGCGAATCAGTTCGTGCAAAACCAACACAAGCAAAAACAACAAAACAAAAACAAAGAAAGCAGCAGACACAACATGCAAGCCGCCAGAGCTGTAAAATTCTCATTCATATTAAAAATTTTAAGTACAAATGAATAACGATACAAGAATGCATTCAATATATACAAAATTGATTCATGATTATAATTTTGAATTCACACTCAATTTTAAAAATTGATTTATTATTCATTTCGATTATTCATTTTCCATTATTCAGAATAATGCATTAATTTTTTGTTCAATTGAATGATATTCATAAAGAATGCAATCAACGAATCGTTATTCATTTTGGATTCATGCATTCATTTTATATTCATAATTAATTTTTTATTCATTATTAATTTTTTATTCATTATTGATTTTGTATTCAGTATTCATTTTTTATTAATTATTCATTTATTGTTCATTAATCATTTTGTATTCATACTATCGCTTTGTGTTAATTTTTATTAACGTTTTCTTCGACACTGGCCTCAACGACAGCAATATTTTCGTCTGTACGCACTCTTCTCATTCTTCTCGGTGGCTTGGAATCCAAAAGAGTGAATGTAGACTGAATTTGGTAATTACGTTCTTTATGGTGGTCTCAGACGGACGATTATGTGCACCATAAAATTCGCGAAGTGCTCTATAAACATTTTTAATTGAATACTGTTTTTGAAAATAAATTTCCACGATTTGGAAGCGTTGTTCTGGAGTTAACCTATTCATGTTGATTTGCCAAACAATACTGAGCAGGTGACCGTTTTGTCAGAGTGCCTTTCTACCAGAAGCATGGTGAAAATCTACTAAAATCTACAAAAAAATTCTGGAAAAACTACTTAAAATCTACCAACATTTTAAAGCACACTTTTTCAGTTTTAAGCGAAATTTATGGCTGTAAACAGGTTTGAAAATTTTAAACTGGATGAATGAATAAATACTTATACTGTTGCCCGTGTAATCAGTGTAATCAGTGTAATACACAGCAGATACAAGTAAACAGTTTGAAAGAAAAAATTTAAAGATTAAAAATTTTGTTTTGAATGACTTGAAGATATCAGACTTAACATATCGGACTTAAACATATCAGACAAATCGCTATGAAGCCGGTGAATCACACACGATTCAGATTGAAAAATTATATGTAACTTTTTTATGATCGGCAAAATGTAATCCAAAAATAAAAATAAAGTTGTGTTACGTCTTCTGAAAAGCTTCCACATAAAAACTCCGCAGTTAAACTCTTATCTAAATTATACTGATCGTAAAAATTTAGTTTTAGTGCATGCCATTGTTCAACAATCCGATTGACGCACGCTTGCAACGAGAGCCACCTTATGACTTAAGGCTGCTTAGACTTTCAAAATTCTACTAAATCTACCAATCTAGTAGTAAATCTACTGAAAACGGTCACCCTGATACTGAGTAGAGACGTCACTTTAAACTGCCAAAACAACTGTCAGACAATAGAGTAATCCATATTGAAAAAAACCCTCATAAAAAACACCCTTTATATCATATATGTATGTCAAAAAGTATTACAGATGTATATAATATTTTCATAAGTACTGAATATAGCTGAAATATTTCTAAAAAATAATTTAACTGATGATGAAATAATTGAAGTAAAACAAACTATTGGATTTTACATTGTTTGAATTTTTTTTTTTTAATTTATAAATTGAAAACTGAAAGTACAAGCACGTATTGTTTTTTTATGGTAAAATTCGTTGGCACATAGGTTGCAAAAAAGTTTGGCAGGTTTTCAGTAAAAATTTTCGAAGAATAAAATATTTTAATAGCATCTTTCTGTAAAACGAACGTAACGTGCATTTCACGAAGGCTTCAGTCAAAAGCCGAATGTCAGCTGTTTTCGCTTGATGTAAAAATAATTCCGTTGTCAAACGAGAACAGCTGATTCAGAAATGAACGATAACGTAACAGCAGTGTAAATTTGGCTTTATGTAGCAAAACAAACTGAAACGAAACGTCAAATATAGACGATAAAAATTTTCTTATCGTTTAGAAATGTGTTGACATGGAAGTTGCTGTAAAGAAATCGTAATTATAATTTTATTGATAAATACAAGAATGAAGAATAAATTAATTTATTTTAAGCACAAAAAAAACCACAAGCGAGCAGCTTGGAGTCCTGGTGCAACAAATGGAAAAAAATCCAGAGCTTGCAAGAGAACATATGCAAGCAGAAAAAAAAACATATGTGTTAAAAAATCAAAACAAGCAAAACAGCTGATGCAAATAGTATTGCCAGCATGAGATATTTTGCCAAATTATGCCCAACATTTTTAGAAAAAAAAGAGCATGTAAGGAAATTTTGTAACTTTTATAATCTGGTAATGCTGCTTTTGACAATTGCTTATGGTTGGAGAGTTTGAATAACGTAAGAAAAGTAAATGAGAACGATGACGCAAAGTAAAAATACAGAAAGCAAATTGTGAACGACATCGTTTACAAACGAACGAGGAGTTCAACGAAGCTTTTGTTTTACAGAAAGATGCTATTAATGTCTCTTAAAGAGCATCAACATTAAACATTAATATTATACAAAAATGATTTTAGATTCTAACAGAACAAGCTTAAAGTGCTAATAATATTTCTTAATGCTAATAATTTTTCCCCCCATTGTTAAACAAAGAAAAAAGATTTTAATAACTAGACTTAAATGTTAAAGTTATATAAATAACTTCAAAACAGCCATTTTAAAGCGCACTCTATTATTTTCGGTTTTTATGGACTTAGGTAGCATATTCCACAGTTTCACAGCACCAACGAAAAACATTCTAGATGAACTAACGGATTTGACTTTAGGGACTATAAGATTAAGTGTACGACTAGACAACGCAAAACGTAAATTACTAAACAAGTATTCGGGACAACGCGTATAAACTAATTTATGCAAAAAGAGGAGATTGCGTATATTTAGATAATTTGTAAGATCACAGATCGAATTTCCGTTTATTGAAAACATATCTTGCACAGTTGTTTATCACAAATTGCAGCTTTCTTTTTGAAGCCGCATCGAGGTTTCCATAAACTAATTCACCATATGTAATATGGGGAATAACTAGAGAACGCATAAGTTTTAGTTTTGTTTCCAGAAGGTATAAAGTCATTCGTGTGCCATAGTTTTCTAAGGACACAGTACATTTTAGAAATAGTGAGGTTTACATGGTCAACACAGCTCAAACTACTATTTATTTTATACCCCAGACTAGTTACACAGGTGACAAATAAAACGTTAGCGCCGGCCATAACTATGGGCGGTAAGTTTTCGACGCTGTAACGTTGGCGCGAAATGATAAGAGCTTGAGTTTTGGAAGCATTTAAATTTAAAAGATTTTTAGCAGCCCAGTCTTCTATAGAAATTAAGTCTTCATTGATTCTACATATTAAATCCTCTGACAACCCTATTGGTCTTGAAATATATATTTGTGCATCATCAGCGTATAGGTGAATTGATGTGTTGTGGCAACAAGATACAATGTCGTTAACAAACATGCTGAAAAGAATGGGTCCTAATATGGATCCTTGCGGAACGCCAGAAAACGTACTTTTCAGTTGCGACGAGCAATTTTTATTAATAACCTGCTGGCAACGATTGTTCAAATATGTTTGCATTAATTTAATAGCACAAGACCCGAAACCAAAATAGTATTTAAGTTTTTGCAAAAGAATGTCATGGTTGACTGTATCAAAGGCCTTCGAGAAGTCTGGAAGAGCTAGGACGGTGAGCTCATCGTTATCATATGCCGGTCGAATATCCTCCATTATCTTTAGAACCGCGGTTGTGCAACTATGTCCAGTCTTATACCCAGATTGGTTTGCAGTCAGTAGCTTATTTATATTTAAATGTTCAACAATTTGTGTCGAAAGAATTTTTTCGAATGATTTTGATAATGCAGAAAGGATGCTTATTGGACGAAAATCTTCAGGACGAGTTGGGTTGTTTTTCTTAGCGATGGGTATTACATTTGCAATCCTCCATTGCTTAGGAAAGTTCGAGGACGTAATAGCGTAATTGAATATATGTGTAAGTGTCGGGGCTATATAAGGAAGTAGCAGTTTTACAAATTTAAGGTTAACATTATCGTATCCCACTGCATTTGACTTGACGGACAAGATTCATTTTACTACATTATACTCAGAAACTGTTTCAAAATAGTTATGAGTTTATGAGATTTGTTAAATGTTCTAATTTTTCTTCTATGTTAGAATAGTACTAACAATCATTCCATTGCAAAAATAAAGCTTCGTTAAATAAACCATCCGTATCAATGGCCTTAAAGTCGCTATGAAACAAATACGATTCAACCACCGATTGATTCAAATTTATGTTATAAGTAATGAACAACATATCATGATCTGAAACACCAGGTAACGAAAGTTGGTCAAAATGCGTTAGCAGCGTTTGATCAGCTAGACAAAACAGGTCAAGAAGACTGGGCTTACGATTAGGAGCGAAACGAGTTTTCCATTTATTTACTAGATTTAAGCCACAATAGCTTAAATAATTGAAAAAAGAACTTGCGCGCGAATCACCAAGAAGAAGATCGATGTTAAAGTCACCACACATCAAGATATGTTCATAAGAAATAACATAATCAGAAACAACAGCAAAAAGTGTATCTAAAGAAAACGATTTATGTGGGTTGTAAACACAAATAACAATACATTTCTGCAAACCGTCACCACATTCAACACCGAGAAATTCAACATTATCATCATTATTAGATTTAAAAATAATTTTGCATTGTAGAAATTTTCTAAAATATATTGCAATCCCCCCCCTCTCAAGCCATTATCACGATCATTTCTTATAATATTGAAATTTTCAAGTGAATACACATCATCTTCAGTATCTTTTTTAAACCAAGATTCCGTAACGCAAACTATGTCAACACGAGTTTCGGAAAACAAATAATTTAAATAATCAATTTTTGACGAGTTTAAGCTTCGACCGTTTAAGTGACTAAGCTGAAACCCTCGATAAGTTTTACTTAAAATACCTAAAATAGTTTTAGCGGAAGCACTGTGACTCGCTTGTGATTCAATCATTTATACACGTGATAGGAAAAAGCGAGCTATTAAAATGGCAGATTAGATTAAAAAATCACAAAAAATGTTTTATGAATTACCCTCATTTAAAACTAAAAATAAAATAAAATATATAAAAATAAAAAGTTTTAGTAAAAGTATAATAACTATTTGCGTTGCTACTATTTGCGTTAGCTGCTACTTGCTCTTCGATTGGCGCTAGCAATTAGATCAACGTTCTCTTTTGAGACTACTTCCACCGCCTGTGCATTAAACTTTTCTCTTACGAAGACTTTACCTCGGATTGAGAAGGCTGAAGCTAATAATTTTTGACGCTTAAGTTGCGTAGCATAGTACATAATTTCACGGTTAGCTACGGAAAGGCTCTCATGCACAAATTTTTTACCTTCTCCATCTCCATCGATGTCAGAAAAGGATAGCGATCTTTTATTCTGCTTACAGAATCCAGCAACAGACTTAAAAAGCTGATTCCTTTCATAAGCCGAGTGAAGCTTTACCATGATCGGCTGCGTTTTGTTGCTGTTCGAACGTATACGAAAAGAATCACGCACTAAGGGAGTACGGAAACGTAAGGCTTTACATATATCAGAGAAGATCATTGCGGTGTTTTCATTATCTTGTGCTGGTACTCCATTTATTAAGAGATCAGTTGAGACCATGTCGTTCTCAGATTTTTCGAGTTGTTTTTTCAAAATGTTAATTTCGCTCATAGCTGCATGCATCTCTTCAATAGATTGCTTTTCAATTGTTGTAATACGGCGGTCTAAAGTTTTTACAGCTAATTTGACATTTGCCAAATCAGCAACCATCTCACCCATACGCTGCACAAGTCTCTCCTGGGATTCCTTCATTACATTCCTTAGTTCTTCAACGATGCTCATTCTTTGCTGCTTGAATTGTTCTTCCAACAGTAACATCCAATTATCCGGCGGGATTATGTCGCGCGAATCGTTCATGCGCCGGTCGTTCGCGAAGCTAATCGGAGTTTGTGGTGAACGGTAGACAGAATAACATTCAGACGTAGAATTCACAATTGGTTTCAATTGCAAAGAATATAAGAGCGCGCAACCGGCTCGATAGAACAACAATCTACTTCTAGGTAAGTAGAACATTGTTCAAACTAAAGTGATACGGCCAGATTGTGCTGATTACTTTAATTTTTTGTTGCACTCCACTAGAGTAGTCCGGCCAGTTTTTGCTGATTCTAGTCATATTTTGCCGCCCTCTGCTCTGCATGGCTTAATACATAGTTGGCAGCTGAGCTTACCTCAGCCATCGATAAAACCACCCTCACAATGGCGCCCGAGCATGGACCTATATCCAACAGCGACTGTGGAAAAAATACAACAACCACCAACGACAGCGGAGTAGGTCCGACGCAGAACAGCACACATCAGCAGTCAGACACAGCAGTTGAATCACTCACTCAACCACCAAGCCAGAATGGCTACCACCTAACTACGGATTCGATTGGGTGGGTATACCTTTTGAAGAAGGACAGACTCATCAGCGAATGTCAGAAGATCGGATTAGAAACCAACGGCTGTATGGTCCAACAACTACGTCGTCAGCTAAGCGACTTCATCAATACCAAACGTAATCGGAATTCGACCGAAAATCTATTGAATGATCTAGAAGAAGAAGTCACTAGGGATGAGAAAAACTCCGTCCCGAGAAGAGAAAAAGTTTTCCTCAGCATTCCATCCATATCTAGACCAAGCCCTTCCCTAGTCCGCGGCTTAGAAGCAATGAATATCATCCAACATTGGGACCTCCACTTCGACGGAGGAGACAACCTCCCAGATTTTCTCGAGCGTAAAGAGGAGCTCGCGGAATGTTACAACTTGCCTCAAGATATGCTACTACCTTCACTCCCAACAGTACTACGGGGTAAGGCTTTACAATGGTATCGCGTTAAGAAGGAGTACATTTTATCTTGGGAAGTCTTAAAAACCGAAGTCAAGCGATTTTTCATGCCAAAAATGGAAGCAGGGGCATGGAAGCAGGGGCAACGTGAGAGAGCTAGGGACTACAAACTCGCGATCCAAACACTGATTCACCAACACCCGCAGCTTAAACATCTGATTCACACTGATCGTATCTATGACGGGCTACGGGTAGAGTACAAGTTGTTTTTGCGGCGGAACGATTTGTTTTCACTGGACGAGCTCATGGAAATGACCGACGAGTACGAGCTGTTGAAAAGGAACGAAGCCAAGGTCACTCGCCAACCGAACTACTGCCTTGGCGAGAACAGTCCTCCATACAACCGAAGCACTCACTGCTGGCGATGCAAGCGGCATGGTCATCAAAGACAAAGATGTAGTGGACAAAAAAAATTGTTCTGCTCCCACTGCGGTAAAGAAAGGGTATTTTCGAGAACCTGCGGCTGTCGAACAGCAACCGCCACTGTAGCAGCAGATAACACTCTCAATAGGTACTATGTTGACATAAACATTTACGGCCTAAAAATTGCTGCTCTCATTGACACCGGCACTACGCTGACATACATAAACAAAGAAATAAAAGAGCATCTTCTACGCCAACATTCTCGTAGTATTCAACTGCCCGACAAAACTAATTTCACCTGCTACGAAATTCTACCAATGGAGATAGAAATGAATAACCGCACAACTCGAAAATTGCCATCTTGTTTACCGTCATTCGCCGAACCAATAATACTAGGGATGGATTTATTAACCCAAAGAAAATACAGATAACATTTGATGGTGTCAACATCAGTAGCCCAATGACTAATCCTGCACCAACGATACTCCCCTGCAAGCTTTGACCAGTCGAGAGTTTTTAAACACCGAACAAAATCAGACCGCTTTCAACAACAATAACAAGGTCATTGCGACAACGGCACACAATTCACCAGTCGTGCGGTTAAAGAGTTCCTAACCGCTCTCGGGATTGAACACCGAATCACAGCTCCCTACTCACCGCACGAAAACCAACCGAAAGAACCAACCGGGTTGTCAAGACAATGACAAGCGCATTACTGACATTAAACTCTCCATTTGCTACTTGAACAATACCCATGGAACCTAAATCTCGAATATCTTCGTAAAAAGGACATTCGCACAACACATGTGACCAATCCTCAAGAATTGATCCATAGTGTCAGCCTTGCGCTGAGATTCCGCTTATGCAAAAATGCATTAAGAGAACCATGGCCAGTCAACAGGAAGCCCAGACTTAGG
Source organism: Tetanocera ferruginea (assembly GCA_958299015.1). Taxonomy (NCBI): domain Eukaryota; kingdom Metazoa; phylum Arthropoda; class Insecta; order Diptera; family Sciomyzidae; genus Tetanocera; species Tetanocera ferruginea. The sequence goes on along the minus strand of OY282641.1, from coordinate 97,060,972 downwards.
AAGAACCTAAAATCTGGACGACCTTCCACAAAAGTCACGTCACGTATAAACTGGTAGGTTACTCTACCATTCTGACTCTGACTCCATCTAGATTGCCATCTATATGTAGCGCATAGTTTAAGCATAGCCTTTATCTCAATCGAGCTCAAATTCATACCTAGCACGTCCGGAGCAATGCTGGTTTGCTTTACCACCAAATCCAAGGGCAGTACCCCATCAACACATGAAGTTCATCCGTAGAGACCGTACGGCACACCGGCATACATCCAATCAAAATCACTCTCTGACATAAGAGTATCTTGCGGTAGCCAACAGCAGAACTTACTATGTCGCCTCACACAGGCGAACCATCCCCAGTCACTCCTCAATATCCTACGTACTCGCCCTACCACAGTCAATAGACGCTCTCTTAACTTCTCTAGGTGCACCAAGAAGTTCATACTTTCTCTCATGTGAATCCCCAAGTACTTGACCTCAATCACATACCTGAGGCCCACACCCTCCAAGCCGACAAAAGGAGGTCAACCGCGTGATAATTTGCCCTTGAACAACATAATAGGGGATCCATCATGAGATTCCATAAAAATGGACCACAGATAGAACTCTGCTGACAGCCACGAACAACATCTATCCCTACTGTCTGGTTAACACCTATCAGGCATGCTTTCCTACCCGAGAAATAGCTCTGCCAAAGCTTAATATCCCGGCAACCCACCTCTCTTAGCCTGTCTATCACCTTTTCCCAGCTTAGATAGTCAAAAGCACCCATAAAATCAATAAATAACCCCAAAACATATTTGGAGCTACTCTCATTTACGGAACTTCTTACGTACAGCCAGGCATCTTCGACGCTCTTTCCCTTGCGGAAAACAAATTGCCTATCGCAAATTCACCCTCGCACTCCTGGAGCCGTTCCACCATGACCCTCTCCAGTACCTTTTCTAGCACCGGAAGGAGACTGATGCCCCAGTATCTTGCTTCCATGCGTCAAGGAAGATGCCTTTGCTTAAGCACTTACCATACAAGGCTTCCAGGCACTCAGGAATGACCTTCCAGATGGTCTTGCACATCTCGCCAGTCAAACCATCTATACCCGGATACTTTTCCCCCTGAGTTACGATATGCCATACTCCACTTCACCCACTCCCAATGCCGGGGGATCAACCACCTCCCTTTAAAGAGAAGAGGCCTCACCATCCGTCCTCGGAAAAAATTAGTTCAGCAGAGCATGAACACAATCCCGCCATTCTGTTAAAACAGTACCATTCTGGCTGATACCGTTAACACCAACAGAGCGACTCTGGCCACGCCATATTTTATATGCCGTACACCACGGGTCATCTCTATTGCCCCGGACAAAAAGCCTCCAATCCTGCTCTTTTATACGGACCAACAACTCCTTGTTTTCTCTCAAGCTTGGTCTGTACTCATCTCTAAGCTGAGACCACTGGCTATCTCCGGCCACCCTGGCCCACTGGACTCTGATCTTGAGACGCCTGAGCAACCTTCTTTTCAGTGTCAGGTCACGTGTCCACCACTTCACCCTACTACGAATTATCTTGCGACACCTCGCAAGCAAAGTGTCGTTGACACGTTCAACCCACTAATCTAACAGAGCAATCTGTCGACTAGTGTCTAGGTTACCAAACACGTGAACCAGGACATCCATGGCCATTTCATAAAGAAATACACCATAAACATTCAAGTCCACGCCGCGAGCACACCATCTTTTCAGATCTAGTGGATGACGTACCACTCTATCGTACGTGAGCACAATTTCTATTAAATTGTGATCACTCACGCCCCAAGCCCTTACCTCCCAAGTAAATCTAAATAAACTTAAGGCTATGCTATTGGCCATTGTTACATCAATGTCGCTAACCCCATTGGGCCCGTGGAACGTGTATAGACCACTTGGCAAATTAATCGCACTGATGCACCTACTGGCATCCATTTACTCAGCACCTCACCCCTGACATGGTTCCGATATCCAGTGGATACCTTACTGAACCACATAGGGGATGATTCATTCGCGTCGACGCCTAGGATCAGCGGAATGCTACTCTCGAGTAGTAGCACCGAGTCCAAGTACGTTAAATAAGGTTCAATGGGTTCACCGAACTTGAAATATGCGCTTGCCAGAAGCATCCTACCAAACGCCCCCTCCACCGCGACACAAACCCCCACTCACTAACGCTGACAATCATGCACTCAACATTCATGTCATTGATCAGCCCAGATCACACATTGCTGCAAACCCTGACAATTAAGTTGCAACTCATTAGATTCTGGCGTTCATCCGGGGTAGCGTTGTTGCAACGGCCCGCCTTGTGTCCACTCTGTCTACATCGAAGGCAGACGTCCTCAATCAGTCTGCTCAGCAACCGAAGGGGGTTCGTATTAGTGCCCCACCACCACGAATAGGTTTCACCTCGTGGACTCTCACCCCCAATGTGGGTCCCACCTTGGTAACCACCACCTGTACCACCTCTTGTGGACTCGCCTTGGCGTTTTTGCTCCTAACAACCAAGGACCATGACTCCACCGGCTTCACTGTTTTTAAAGCCGGCAAGACCGGCTGAGCGAAAGCCCTTGGGGCCAAAGCAGGACAATTTGAAGCACTGGGTGGTGCACTTCTCCCTGGCTGGAGAATGTCCAGATGCCCTTTAAACGCTTATTCTCTACTAGGAGACCCATGAGGATCTCCTCATAACGCCCGGCCAAACGGACAATATTACTGGCAAGATCGCCAGCAAAACCGCCGTCAAAAACGGCTTGCACCAAATTGTTGGTGACTGACTTCACACTCTTGAGGGCCGAGTCCCCCCCCAGCAGTTTTAACCCCGGAGTTGGGCTCAACTGACGCGAGTACTCCTGACGAAGGCCCCACCGTTGAGGCACCTCCAAACAACGGCCCCATTAACTCGGTGCCCCCTGTCATAGGCACCCCGGTTACAGAACCCCCAGTCGAAAGACCCCCCAGCAGTACAACCTCCCCGTTTTCGGGCATACCTCGGTGGCAGCCTCACCGGACAAAAATCCTCCCGACGACGGCCCCCTATTGAGGTCCCACCTGACAACGCCCCCCAGATTGGTGGACGCCAGTCGATGGACCCCAGGCGACGGAGCCCCTGTCGAAAGACCCCCGGCGTAAATACCTCCGCACCACAAAACTCCCCCATGAAGGAAGGCCCGCGTGACGAAGTTCCCCCTGACAAGAGCCCACGGTCGAGGAACCCACTGGCGAGGGCCCCACCAAAGCAGAACCCCCAGCCGCGAGACTCCCTGTCGAAGAACCCCGCCCGACGGACCGCCCGACGGACCGCCCGGTAGAACCTCCCCCTTATCGCAGGGAGCCACTGCGTTCACTTCGCGACGGACGGATGGATCTCCAGAAGGTAGTACCAGAAGCCCCCTTTGCCCCTATCGAGCGAGGTCGATCGGTACCTCACCTCCTTTTCCCTTAAGGCAGGGCCCGTCTTCTTCGCCTTGTCCTCCTTACAAGACTCGACCGACGCCTGGTCACTATTCACACTAGAGGTGTGACGAACCAGTGGCCTCTTCAGACCCTTGAGAGGTACCTTAGGAGGCATCCCTCAATCAACCTTTCTACTTAATTTAAAAAAAGGCAGCACCTACCTGGGTTTTCCGAAAACACCACGTCGTCCAACACCGGCAAAAGGGCTGTAACCCGGGATAAGTACCGAGGACAGGTGGCAGCGCTGAAGCAGTGGCAACAAGCCCGTCAACCAATAGCCCAGGCACAAACCTCACGCTGTCATGCTAGTGCTCACCAGATGGCAGGCTGGTGGTTCCGGCGCAACAATGGCGATGTACGACGAAGAGAGCACGTGAAGCCACGCGAACCGAACCGAAATCAGGCAAACTTAATCGCTTAATATTTAAGCAAGCAATCAACCGATTTGCACAAAATTTGACTCAACTAAAGACTATAAACGACTTTAAAACGCGCACTTTCGAATGATACCAAAATGGTAATTACCGCACTGATTCTAACCTGCAGAAAAAACTCTAAGCTTAAACTCATATGAAGAGCACGATGCAAACACGTCCGTTCACTTCAACAATCACAGCAAAAATCAGACTTCCAGGCAACAAAAGAAGTATTACAATCTACGTCGCCGACCCTGGAAACCTGCAGTCGGGTCCCTAGTGCTAAAACGAGACCACTCACTCTCATCCGCCAACGACCACTTCGCACAAAAATTTGCGCCGAAATTTTCCGGGCCTTACGTTATCACAGAATGGATTTCCCCCAACATCGCAAAATAAGAAGACACCACAGGACAGAAAAGACTATCTCTACGCGCACACGTTCAAAGGAAATCTAAAGGAGTTCATATCCAGACCAGCGTCAGGGGAAAGTCAAAATCAACCGGGGAAGTCAATATTTCTTTTTTTTGTTTGTTTTGTTTGTTTGCCTCCACGTCTTTCTCACCTTGTCTTATTTCTCTCCCTCATAAACCGATTTTTTTATGTTTGCCATGTCATTTCCCGCATTCATAATTTTTTTTTATCTTTTCTCTTTTTCTTCGTTCCTCCTGTTTTTCCATATTCCTCCTCCGTTTACTTCCTGCGACAACAGACACACCGAACAACCATGGAACGAAGGCGTACACAACCAATTCCGCCGGGCAAGGTAGCCGCCTTCTTAAGAAGCACCACAATGCCAAAAAAGGTGAACGAATACAGTCCGCCAATCGAAGCTGTGCCACAACCACAGACACCTCGAGCAAGGGTGGTGAAAATTATCTCGGTCGCAACCAGGGGACAAAGAAGACCGCTAGCCGACCTGAGCAAAGAAAGGGTGGTTAGGCCGGCTCTAGCGGAACTAGCGGCAAGCACCAGCACCAACCCGCTACATACAGTAACTGCGGCATCAGCGCCAGCCCCGGCCACACCTCGACCTTCCACTCCAGTTCTTCCATCCTTCCGAGAGTGACACCCAGCAAATTTGGGTAACAGCCAAAAAACCACAACAACAAAACCCACGATTACAGCCACCACCACCACGATCTTCGCCGTCAGCGTTACAACCAAAGCAACCGCCTCCAAACTCTCCGCCATCATCAGCGTTCGCCGAACCGGCACAACCCCCCAAAACAATTTTTTTTTTTTTTTTTTGCAAAGTAAGGGGAACTGTAACGTAACGTTGCAAAATATATTTACTTTATTTAAATATAAAATAATAGTTAATATAATATTTAGTTACCTTTAAGGTTCATATAAATATTCATGTATTAAATAATCTAAGCTACTAATGTAAACAAACTTACCTGCAGACCTACATGCAAGCACAAGACAACGATAACAACAACAACGACAAAGCATTTATTTTTAGATACCAGCCAACAATAACAGCACCAACAAAACCACATATAATAACCAAAACAACAACCACGACAAAGTACTTACTCACAGACACCAGCCAACAATAACAGCAACAACAAAACCCACACACAATAACCAAAGCTAGGACAACAACAAGCTAGGACAACAAAAACAGACACCAGCCAACAATAATAGTAACAACAAAAACCACACATAGTAACTAGAGCTAGAATAACAACAACAACAGAGTAGCAAGTATGACAACGGCAGACAGAATAACATTCAGACGTAGAATTCACAATTGGTTTCAATTGCAAAGAATATAAGAGTGCGCAACCGGCTCGATAGAACAAAAATCTACTTCTAGGTAAGAAGAATATTGTTTAAACTAAAGTGATACGGCCAGATTGCGCTGATTACTTTAATTTTTTATTTGACTCCACTAGAGTAGTTCAGCCAGTTTGTGCTGATTCTAGTCATATCTTGCCGCCCTCTGCTCTGCATGGCTTAATACATTGTTGGCATGGAGTGGCCTGGCCGGATTGTGCTGGGTACTCTGACGCCAGGTCACTCACAACCATAACTTTCTGCCGCCCTCTGCTCTGCATGGCTAAATATATAGTTGGTGTGGAGTAGCCTAGCCGGATTGTGCTCGGCACTCTGACATTCTGCCGCCCTCTGCTTTGCACGGCTAAGTATCTCGTTGCCATGGAGTTGCCTAGCCGGGTTGTACAGGCCGTTCTAACATCAAGTGACCGTAATAAATCATTGAATTCTTATACTAATGAACAATCTACTTCTAGGTCCAGTTACCAACCGATTACTTTACTGCTTACTATCTGGTTACAAGCTGATTACCGAACCGATTACCATCTGGTTACCAGTCAATTACCGTACCGATTACTATCTGGTTACCAGTCGATTACCGGACCGATTACCATCTGGCTATCCACCGATTACCGAACTGACAGCCATCTGCTTACCAGCTGACTACCACCTGATTACCAGTCGATTACCGAACCGATTACCATCTGGTTACTAAGCCGATTACCGACGACTACCGACTTCACACTCGCCTTTCTCGATACCCACCCACAACTGTCTGAGACTGCCTTACCATCTCGTGCTGTAGATATTTCTACTAAGTATAATAAGGAATTAATACTTAAATAAGTATAACAAGGAATTAATACTTAATTGTGATGTATTCTCAGCTAAAAACAAGTCAGAATTCTGTGGGTTCAGGTCAAAATGGAAAAAATTTTGCATCTTTAGAGGGCAGAATTTTTCGATGAGATAAGAAACCGCTATTAGTTTCATTCACTTTTATATGTAGTAAGTTTACAAAATTGTAAATGCCATATAAAAATTCGAAATGAATTAAGATGAAATTTACTCTACGAATTTTTTAGATCGGTCTTAAGTTTTAGCATTTTTCAATTGGCCGTCAGTGGGCGAATGAAGTGACAAATTCACAAATTGTACATGTCTTAGTTTTTATGTAACAAACAGACATACCAAGTTTGAAATCTGTAGCTCTAGGTATATAAACCTATTTATAGAGTTTATACAAAAAATCCAACAAAAGCCCACAATAGTAAAACCACTACACGGTTAAAAATCTTAGAGTAATTTTTAAACAATACATTGGACTAATACATTTTTTAATCCTTTTTTTATAAGAATTGATACGAATAAAAATACTAGACATTTTTTTAATGAAAGCTGTACGTAAATTTAATAAATTGGGAATAAAATTAGAATTATAGTACCTTAAGTTAAAAATTGAATACAAAATAACGAAAAGGGTAATAATAGCTGTATTTTGCTTACATTTTGTTCATGCTATCGCAAAAAACAGGATGTGCCAACAAATAAAACTATTGCTCTATGCAGTTCTTACATTAAATAATTAATAAAATAAGGTTATAAGAATATAAAATTAAAAAAAGAATATTATAAAAATTATATAATACGGTCTGGTTGAGGATCGAACCAGGCTCATATGATTCATCGAATCTAATCGACAACTGCTTAACCAACTGAGCCACGAAAAATATTTTTTGCTTCCACGGGTGCCAGTTTTCTCTCTGTCCGATGTATTCTTTGAATCTGCACTAAAATGATTTGGGATGTATATGGTTGATCATCCAAATTAATTTGCATTGAAAACAAAAATTTATCTGGAACTAAACCTGGTTCATTTCTTAAATAATAACTGGATTGTTCAATTCACATATTTAGTTCTGCTACTTTCTACTTGACGCAATAACAAACGCTTGTGTTTATTTGACTAAATTTCCAGTACTTGAACTGGGAATTTATTTTGTAATAGTTCCTAAATCTGGGTTTCTAGTACATGAACTAGAAATACCCGCCGCTAAATAAGAACAAGTTTGGTCTTTGGTTTTCTGACTTCAACTGACACTTTATTAAATTAGAATGATATTATTTATAATGACAAACAATAATACAATAAAAACGCATACAATCTTAATAATATATCAATAGTTAATAAAACATAAATATCAATAACATATATTAATATATATATAAAACATAAAATCACAATCAAAATATAAATATGTATAATAAACAAAACTGTATTTAATGCAATAACGCAGACATAGCATATTTGTGAAGTTAAATAAAAATTAAATCAACAGACGGAAATTCGCCAAAACAAAGGTGTAGAATTTCTGTACACATTTCTTAACCTTGAGTCGAGCAAGTGTAGTGAACTTTATTTTTTATTAGAATTGCTATGTCAGCGTTATTGACGAATGCATTAAAATATTGCTGGTTGACAACTGCAACATGACGTGCAGCAACATCCTCTCCCGCGTTGAACGAGTGTTCAATAATCCAGCCGTACTTTTATATGTCCACGCAGAAGCTGTTAGAATACCGAGGAGCTGCTTGTGGCTGGGCGTTATGAATTATCTCTGACCGTGAAAGTTGTTCCATTGGTAGATTTGTCGGTGTTGCTGGAGAAGCCATTGATGGAGCTCCTTCGTGCTTCCTCCCGTGCCGCTTGTAAATGATGAAAATGGCCAATGTGATGATAACAGTCAAGAACAGGGCCAGATAACTCACTGCAAAGCTATGATATTGATGAGTTTTCAGTTTATTGGAGAGATCGTTGATTTCGTGTGCGTCCAACATTTCTTGCAGCCTTGACAAATCTGTTAGTGAGGGCTCATACTCAATTTCTGTGGTGTCTAAGACTGGAACTGATGCTGGCTTTGTTACATTTACGTCGACAATGTGTCCAAATGCAGTGTAGGAAGTGCTTGTAAATGATGTTAGTATCGGATTGCTTGTTATCGTTAAGAGTTGATATTTTAATACACATCCTGCCGTTAATTCGATAAAACCTGATCCTTCCAATAAGACTCGTGAGACCTGGTGATCACATACAGCTGTTATTTGCATTGGCGTTGCTAGTGCAAACATCCATCGATTTCTGTCATTGACTTGTGTCCACACATGATCTTCCCTGTGCTCAAGATTACAATGGGATCGGGTTTCGTTGTTGAATAAACTTACTTCGCAGGCACAAACTTCTGATCCTTTGTTGTAGGTGGGCTGATTGTTGGCACAGAGATACAATTCGTTTTCCATTCTAAAACAAGATTGTAACTTTTCAACTGTGCTTGGAAAGTATTGATCTCGATGCGCGTTGATTGCCAGAATTGTTGTAAACAATTTTATTGCCACCATAGTGTTGTTAATTTTTGTGGGAATTGGTATAAGCCGATACAAGTTAAATTGATTCAAACTAGTTAATGGAATAGTTATCTGAAAAATTGCATGGTTCTCTGTTATCGCTGCCTTAACTTTCATTAACTTGTATATCGATAGGAGATCACCTTGATAACCTGGGATCTGCATGGCTGGTGCCAAATGTGCTGTAATTATTAAAATTTCATCGTTAAGTTGCTGTGGTGATATCAATTGAGGGCTGATCTGTCCGTTATGAACATTTGTAAGAACATTTATGAGTGCTGCTTGAACACGTTGAACGTTTGATGTCATAATAGATAATTGAAAGGCTAATGATAAGAACATCTGGAATGTATGCTCTTTCTGTTCTTCCTGTTCATTATGCCGTAGTTGATTTTTAATATCTGTCAATTTTCCTTCAAGCCTTTTGAAAGCCATTTGAGTTGTGGTTTGATCATGTTTGATGATGTTAATGGTTGAATCAATTACCGATATCTGTTTTTTCATCATGCTTGTCAAATGCTGTTCATTGTTGTTGATGTCCGTTATTGTTTGTGACATCTGAAGGGCATATTCTGAGTCTAGAACTCCAAACAACGAGTTAGCAATATTTCCAACAAAATTAAGTGCACCTCTTTTTCTACGATGGCTTCTTAACAAACCTTTATCAAGGTCCAGCTCTGTATTTGTGCGTTGAAACTGTGTGACTAGTTCATTGCATATTGTTGTTGGCTGTATTTGTTCGCACATGTGATTCATAGTATTGGTGCCATTTTTTAGTAGTTGAATTTCCGTACGCAATGGTTTGAGATCATAGTACACAACCATTTTCCATTCACTTGTAATGATTTTGCTTGATCCGATGTGTTCAAAGTGAATGCCTGCATTTGGATCAAATTTTGTAATTTTGATTGGTTCGCTCCATGCTATTGGCAACATTAACAGTACTGTCAATAATGTAATTAAGCTGTTATGCCGTGCAATTTTTGGTCTCTTTGGTGGCTCTTCATTAATTTTGTCCCTTCGTTTTCTTGCATTCTCATCATCCTTTGATTCTGTGCCAGTATCTGTGTCTATGGGTAGTCGAGCGAGTCGGTGGATTACACGTTTATATGTTCCCGTTGCTGTTTTTACTTCCACTACTCGACCAAGGGGCCAACGCATAACAGGAACATTGTCTTCCTTGATAATTACAAGTTCCCCGAGTTTAATATTATCGGTTTGCCTTGTCCATTTGTGTCTGTGTATTTTGAGATCGTTTAAGTTGCTCAAATTTTCTCGAAATGCTGTCCATGTGGCGTCGAGATCTGATGGTAGTGCTTCATCCCAGGATAACTTTATTTGCCATAGGTGCTATATGAATATTTTTGCTTTAACAATTACGGGTGCCAATAATGCCAGTGGATCAAACAGTCGTGCTAAATCGGAACTGATTGTTCGCTTAGTGATTGCCCGCACAGGATCCAGCGTTGTTCTGATGCAGAATACATCTGCCTTCGGTAACCACAATAAACCAAGTGTTTTTATTGAATCATTATTGTCCTTAGAGAAGTCCAAATTCACTTCCTGGTCACCTTGTGAAATATTTTTCAATAGTTTGGGATGATTCGCACACCACTTTCGTAAATTAAATCCATGTGTGTTCAGTTTTTCGATCAGTTGATGTTGCATTTCTGTGGCTGTAGCCAGACTGTTTGATCCTCCAAGCCCATCCACATAAAAATTGTCATGCAACATTTGAGCTCCCAGATATGGGGCTGATCGAGTACCATATGTGACGGTGTTTAATTCATAGTACTTTATTTCTGCTGTTGGATCCTCTCTCCAAATGATGATTTGATACTGTTGATCTTCTGGATGTATTAGGATCTGCCGATACATCTTCTCAATGTCGGTCGTAAAGACAAAACGTGGCAACCGAAAACGTAACAGTATTGAAAACAGTTCACTTTGAACTGTGGGCCCCGTATACATTATATCATTTAATGCATACCCTGTCGTGGTTTTGGCGGAGGCATCGAACACAACTCGCAATTTGGTAGTGGTGCTCTCGGGTTTCAAGACACAATGATGAGGAATGAAGTATTTCGGAGATGGAATTGAGTTAAAGTTCACTTTCTTCATGTGTCCTAATCTTTCGTACTCTCTCATGAATTCCACATATTGTTTCCGTACCTCCATGTTTCTTTGAAGTCGACGTTCAAGACCAAGAAATCTATTGTGCGCCATCACACTTGATTCTCCCAATACTGCTGGATATTCTAGAAATGGTAATTTTACGATGAAGCGTCCCTGGTCATTTTTGCACATATTTTGCAGAAAATGTGTTTCGCATTGTTGTTCTGCTAGCGACATACTCTTTTCAGTTGTTTCAAACTCATCCATCTTCCATAACTTTTCAATTGCTTCGATTAGTGGACCATCTTTGCTATCAGTATCCGTTTTTATCCCAAAAACAGCACATGTCAATGATTCTGCCGATGGTTCAGTTGATGCACATTTTCCGCTCACAATCCAACCAAGTGACGTGTTTTGGAGAATTGGGCCGGTAGTCATTAACTGTATATGACCAGGTATCATGATACTGAAATGAAATTCTGCACCAAGCAAAATGTCAATCTTATCTTGCTTGAAAAACTCTGGATCTGCAAGCTGTAAGTTGGCTGGAATCTTCCAATTTGAAGTATCAAGTTGAAGATTTGGTTGAGCGGTAATAATGCTTGGAAGTACAAATGCCTCCAAATTTGTTGTAAAACTGCCACTAGTGGATTGCATCTTGACATTAAGTCTCTGCGTGACCTTCTTTTGAGCATCACCAATTCCTTCAATGCACAAGGAAGCCTTGGTTGGAGATATGGATAGTCTCTTCATGAGACGTTCTGACACGATGTTGATCTGCGACCCGGAGTCTAATATTGCTCTAAACACCCCTGAATTGCCATTGGCCGCAGTGATTTTTATCCTTGCTGTGGCAAGTAGTACGTATCCTTGAGTTGACACATTACTTGCTGATGCTGATGAAACTGTTGCATTTGGAATATTGCTAATGGCTTCATTGCCTGACGGTATTTTTGCATCTGGTTGCCTTTGATTTCCATTTTCCACATGTAACAGTGTGTTGTGTTTCTTATCACACTTGCAGCAACATCTCGATTTGCAATTATTTGACGTGTGATCGTTTTTGAAACAATTGACACACAAACGTTGTTTTTTGACCCACGATTGGCGTTCTGTGGATGACAGCTTTAGGAATTTCTTGCAGTAGTACAATGGATGGCTACCATTATCACATAGTTTGCAGCTGTTGCTCGATGTTGTAATAGAAGACACAACTTTGTTCGACAGTTGTGGCAATGCAGCCTTATCCTTAAGTCCAATAGCTTCCAATGTATGAAACTGTCCTTCCAAAACCAGCAGGAAGTCATCCACCTTTTGTAACTCCTTTGGGTTCGTCAAAGATTGTTCAAATCTCATGTGTGTTGCTCGATCTAGTTTCTTTAGTAGCAAATGGAAAAGGATCGGATCCCAAGCTTTTGTATCAACCCCTAAGTTGTCTAAGGCCATGATGCATTCACGTGTTGTGTCGTGTAAATTCTTCATTGTTGCAGCAGTTGAGGTTCCTGATGGCTGATTCACTAACTTTTCGATTAGCGTAGCCACTATTACTCTTCTGTTGTTGTACCGTTCTTGCAATAACGTCCAAGCAGCTACATAGTTGTTTTCTGTTGATGAAAAATGATTGATTAGCTTTGCAGCTTCTCCTGTAACGTTGGCCTTTAGGTACCACATTTTTTGCACTGCTGATATTGGTTGTTTGTCGATCATTTGGGAAAATAGATCGCAGAATTGTTGCCACTTCAGGTAATCGCCATTAAACTGTGGGAGAGTTACCTTTGGGAGATGCACTGTACTTCGCATTGTTTGATCTTCTCTCATGGTTGGAGCAGCGAATCTGTTACTTTGACATTGATCTGCTCTTATAGAGAGCTCTATTAATTGGTATTGTACCATTTCATCCAGTTGGTCGTACACCGCTTGGTCGAAGCCTGCTACTGCAGGATCTTCAAAGTGTTCCCAAAGTTCGTCGTACACCAATTCAATTTGAGTCCAAAGATGATTTATGTTGTTTAGTTTAATTTGGTAAAACTGCACTGGCTGGTTTTCTTGGACTGCTTGTATGTTTTCAAGTGTTCGCCTCAATGTGATCATTCGAGAAGTCATCTTTCTTACCAGTCCGTGTTGGATGGAAGCTTCAGATGATGCTCTTAAGATTGGTGTCTTTTCTGCTACATGTTGAGTAGTTGCTGTCTTCACGGTCAATGGTCCTGGTGCGATGTTCTGTTGAGGAGCTATGTTTGGTATATTTTCCATTTTTTCTTCTGCCTTGAAACGAGTGGCTTCTGTTTGGAAGATTTCTCGATAGTTGGTAACTAGACTGCTGATTTTATCGTAGTACCCTGATATGAAATAGTCTTGTTGCATTGGCTGATCCGTTATTATACGTAGCCTTCCATCTGTTGCTTCAAAATCGTCCCAACATTGTTCCAACCGTCGTAACCGCTCGTTGTAGTAGGCTGACGTTGACTTCCGCTCTGCCGGGTCCTTTTTGAAATTCTTTATGATCCGTGAGATCTCTTCCCCGAGATCCTTCTGATGATCAACTAGCTCTGATGTCGATGTCATCTTTTTTTTTTTATTTTTAATTTTCCAGTACTTGAACCAGAAAATTACGTTGCATTGAATTCAAGTCAGAGTTTGTTTAATTTATGAAGATATTCTAGCACATAAACTAGGATATCTCGTGAAACTAGGATAATGCGTGAAGATATTCTAGCACATAAACTAGGATATCTCGCCGGGGCCTCCAAAATGTTTATTTGACTAAATTTCCAGTACTTGAACTGGGAATTTATTTTGTAATAGTTCCTAAATCTGGGTTTCTAGAACATGAACTAGAAATACCCGCCGCTAAATAAGAACAAGTTTGGTCTTTGGTTTTCTGACTTCAACTGACACTTTATTAAATTAGAATGATATTATTTATAATGACAAACAATAATACAATAAAAACGCATACAATCTTAATAATATATCAATAGTTAATAATACATAAATATCAATAACATATATTAATATATATATAAAACATAAAATCACAATCAAAATATAAATATGTATAATAAACAAAACTGTATTTAATGCAATAACGCAGACATAGCATATTTGTGAAGTTAAATAAAAATTAAATCAACAGACGGAAATTCGCCAAAACAAAGGTGTAGAATTTCTGTACACATTTCTTAACCTTGAGTCGAGCAAGTGTAGTGAACTTTATTTTTTATTAGAATTGCTATGTCAGCGTTATTGACGAATGCATTAAAATATTGCTGGTTGACAACTGCAACATGACGTGCAGCAACAGCTTGCTCTTTTAGATGCATACATCATGTCAACCGAATAGAAAGCGCCATCGATTGGGTAATAGCATACAACGAAATATAATGCAAGTAGTTTTTTTCATAAGAGTTAAATCGTATCGGATCACCCTCTTAACGTGGAGTAGAGAACCAAAGCTGCGAATCAGTTCGTACAAAACCAACACAAGCAAAAGCAACAAAACAAAAACAAAGAAAGCAGCAGACACAACATGCAAGCCGCCAGAGCTGTAAAATTCTCATTCATATTCAAAATTTTAAGTACAAATGAATAACGACACAAGAATGCATTCAATTTATACAAAATTGATTCATGATTAAAATTTTTAATTCACACTCAATTGTAAAAATTGATTTATTATTCATTTCGATTATTCATTTTTCATTATTCAGAATAATGCATTAATTTTTTTATTCAATTGAATGCTATTCATAAAGAATGCAATTAACGAATCGTTATTCATTTTGGATTCATGCATTAATTTTTTATTCATTATTAATTTTTTATTCATTATTAATTTTTTATTCGTTATTCATTTCGTATTCAGTATTTATTCTTTATTCAATTATTGTTCATTATTCATTTTGTATTCATACTATCGCCTTGTGTTAATTTTTTAACCAAAGTAGAATATTTTTAATTTGTTAACTAGATGCAATGCAACTCAAAAAAAAGAAGAATTTAAAATACGATTGAAATTTTTGCGCATAAATTATATTAAATTTATGAATATTTGAGAAAATAACTTATATACATTCTTTCATGTAATAATACATGAAACAAAAATTTAAATAATATTCAGTTATTTAGATGGGACCTTTTTTTAAGTTCCCTGAGCCAACCCTGAGCACAGGACAAGCCTCCAAGTCTCCGATAGCTACACTGCTGCACCAAAGTAAAAAGATACTTCTTTGGTCGAAAAGTTTACACGCAATGGTTACAATTACGCAATTACAAGCAATGGTGTGAATAAAAAATGAATAAAATATGAATTATGTATAAAAAATGAATAATGAATAAGAAATGAATAATGAATAAAAAATTAATAATGAATAAGAAATGAATGCTTGAATGCAAAATGAATAACATTGAATGAAAAATGAATAACATTGAATGACATGAATGTATGCATTCTTTGTGAATAGCATTTTTATGAATAGCACTCATTTGAATAACAAAATGAATACATTATTCAACTTGTGTGAAGTTAGCATTCGGCGAATTGCAGCATTCGGCGAAAAAAAACTTAACAGAGCTATGTTAGCAACATTTCACAACTTAACAGAGAAAAATTTTAAAAACTCTGTTACTAACATATTTCTTGCAATAGAAAGCTGTTGTAAAAGCTCTTTTTTATTTTCTACTGTATTTTATTTCCATGCAGAAATCAAAGACTACGCAATTTTTAAAAATTCTTGCACTGAAAACATTGATCAAGATTTTTTAAAACGTAATATGTGTACAATGGAAACACAAACTCTGAATTATCACTTCAAATACGTTATGATATGAAAGTATGAGATGAATAAGAACAATAAGAACTACATGATAGTGACAACTTTCAAACATTAATAAATTATCAAAATCAAATATTCTATTGAAAAGCATAAAAAACGCTGTAACCTTACAGATATGTTTCATGACCACTTCAAATTTGACCTAGAGAAGTATAATCAAAATATCCTAGTTCAGTTTTTTTTTTTAATTAGCCGCAAATATGTAACTTTTGTCAACTTTAGCCTTAAAAATAGACAAAACTGTTAGTACTACAGATTCCAAGAAATGAAATAAGAAACGATCAAACCTTAAAGATATGCTTCATGACTATTTTAGCTTTAACCTCGAGAAGTTTAATCAAAAAAATCGGGTTCAGTTTTTTTTAAAATGAGTCGCAAGATTTCAACTTTTGTCAACTTTAGCCTTAAAAATAGACGAAACTGTTAGCACTACAGATTCCAAGAAATGAAATAAGAAACGATCAAACCTTATAGATATGCTTCATGACTATCTTAGCTTTAACCTCGAGAAGTTTTATCAAAAAAATCGAGTTCAGTTTTTTTTAAAATGAGTCGCAAGATTTAAACTTTTGTCAACTTTAGCCTTAAAAATAGACGAAACTGTTAGTACTACAGAATCCAAGAAATGAAATAAGAAACGATCAAACCTTTTAGATATGCTTCATGACTATCTTAGCTTTAACCTCGAGAAGTTTTATCAAAAAAATCAAGTTCAGTTTTTTTTAAAATGAGTCGCAAGATTTCAACTTTTGTCAACTTTAGCCTTAAAAATAGACGAAACTGTTAGTACTACAGAATCCAAGAAATGAAATAAGAAACGATAAAACCTTATAGATATGCTTCATGACTATCTTAGCTTTAACCTCGAGAAGTTTTATCAAAAAAATCGGGTTCAGTTTTTTTTAAAATGAGTCGCAAGATTTCAACTTTTGTCAACTTTAGCCTTAAAATAGACGAAAGTGTTAGCACTACAGATTCCAAGAAATGAAATAAGAAACGATCAAACCTTATAGATATGCTTCATGACTATCTTAGCTTTAACCTCGAGAAGTTTTATAAAAAAAAATCGAGCTCAGTTTTTTTTAAAATGAGTCGCAAGATTTCAACTTTTGTCAACTTTAGCCTTAAAAATAGACGAAACTGTTAGTACTACAGAATCCAAGAAATGAAATAAGAAACGATCAAACCTTATAGATATGCTTCATGACTATCTTAGCTTTAA
The DNA here is from genome assembly GCA_958299015.1 of Tetanocera ferruginea. Taxonomy (NCBI): domain Eukaryota; kingdom Metazoa; phylum Arthropoda; class Insecta; order Diptera; family Sciomyzidae; genus Tetanocera; species Tetanocera ferruginea. The sequence goes on along the minus strand of OY282641.1, from coordinate 97,043,719 downwards.
CCTCGAGAAGTTTTTTCAAAAAAATCGAGTTCAGTTTTTTTTAAAATGAGTCGCAAGATTTCAACTTTTGTCAACTTTAGCCTTAAAAATAGACGAAACTGTTAGTACTACAGAATCCAAGAAATGAAATAAGAAACGATCAAACCTTATAGATATGCTTCATGACTATCTTAGCTTTAACCTCGAGAAGTTTTATCAAAAAATCGGGTTCAGTTTTTTTTTAAATGAGTCGCAAGATTCCAACTTTTGTCAACTTTAGTCTTAAAAATAGACGAAACTGTTAGTACTACAGATTCCAAGAAATGAAATAAGAAACGATCAAACCTTATAGATATGCTCCATGACTATTTTAACTTTAACCTCGAGAAGTTTTATCAAAAAAATCGGGTTCAGTTTTTTTTAAAATGAGTCGCAAGATTTCAACTTTTGTCAACTTTAGCCTTAAAATAGACGAAAGTGTTAGCACTACAGATTCCAAGAAATGAAATAAGAAACGATCAAACCTTATAGATATGCTTCATGACTATTTTAGCTTTAACCTCGAGAAGTTTTTTCAAAAAAATCGAGTTCAGTTTTTTTTAAAATGAGTCGCAAGATTTCAACTTTTGTCAACTTTAGCCTTAAAAATAGACGAAACTGTTAGTACTACAGAATCCAAGAAATTAAATAAGAAACGATCAAACCTTATAGATATGCTTCATGACTATCTTAGCTTTAACCTCGAGAAGTTTTTTCAAAAAAATCGAGTTCAGTTTTTTTTAAAATGAGTCGCAAGATTTCAACTTTTGTCAACTTTAGCCTTAAAAATAGACGAAACTGTTAGTACTACAGAATCCAAGAAATGAAATAAGAAACGATCAAACCTTATAGATATGCTTCATGACTATCTTAGCTTTAACCTCGAGAAGTTTTATCAAAAAAATCGAGTTCAGTTTGAATACTTTGTTTTTAACACATTTAAATATTTTTAATAATATTTTATACTTGCATCAAAAGCCAATGGTTAGTTGTGTGAGACTTTAACCCACTAAACCTACACGCTGTTCAGACGTTATTTGTCAGGATTTCAGTCATGAGAATAAGGCTCAAAAGTTAGTTAACGTCGAATCAGTTGTATTTTTGTATTTAGTTCAAGTTTTGTGGAATCAGCTTCTAGAGGTATGATCTGGTTCCGTGTATTGGATGTAAATTTTGATATAGATGAATATGGAGATGTAGATCTTGGTAAAGATGAAAACACAGATGAGTTAAATATGATGATGAATAAATATAGATGTAGAAGAAGATGAAGATGCTGGTGAAGCTGATGCAGTTTCAAAAATTTTGTGATAGAGTTCATAATATGTTGATTTCTTTGCAGTGTATTAGATATTTGTGATACAGTGTATTAGATCTTTGCAGTGTATTACATACGAATTGGTTATTGCAACCCTTACTCACGCAGGCCTCAGAATAAAAACAATAAAAACAACAGTATTAACGAGAACAGAAACTTCAAAATGAGAAATGAAAATGAAATTTAAAATGAAATTCGCAAAATTAATCTAATCTCTTGAAATTTTAACATAAACTTTCATCTGAAATAAGCTGAGTTTAAAATGAGAATGAAAATTTGGATAATTAATATGCTTATACGAAATGACGAAATAATAAATCCTAAATAAATACGATTTTCAAATTCGTTAAAGTCAATTAAGACTCAACTGAAGCCTATTAAAAATCATATATAGAAGGATTTATTCTCTTAAATTTTTTCTTTAATTTAACTCGTTTTGGCATACAAAGCAAGTAAAATTTTCTACAATCAAATTTACTGTTATAGGCAAATTATGACGCTCCAATATACATTGCGTATGTACCTGATAACTACAAACATCACATAAAACCCACTGTTGAAGTCCTCCAATGTTATCAAATTGGCTGCAACAATATAAACATTAATCCTCTCCGTTCGAATTCTCCAAGCAAATTTTCGAAAGATACTCTCTATACTTGATAGCATTAAAATTTCGTTGGGCTTTGTTTTGGTTCAAGAAATCTTCCGCGTATTTTAAAACAAAGTATCCGCAGCTCCAATTATCTTTTTGAAAGTATTTTAAGCGATGTATTTTCAGTGACCATTCCGTATTAGAAAAAATATTATTCCATTTGTTCTGAACTGACATTTCGACATTTCGCTATAAAGCTTCACAAATTGCTTAAATCCTTCAAAGAAGTTTGTGAATCGATAAGGCTGGGCGTTTAATTGCTGTGGGTCGTAAAATGTCAACGTACATTTTAAGATGTCCGCTATTGAAAGACACCAATGACTGTCTATATTGACGGGATATATTAAAATTTTGGTATTAACTTCAATTTCCATATACGATGGAAAATGAAGTTTTAAAATTTCCTTTTCCTTCTCCGATTTGTTGTGCAAATCAGTAATATATTTATGAGTGACCACCGCGTCAATGAAATAAACATTCTCCAATTGCGATTGTGTTTTAAATATGTCCAAAAAATAATTCATGTGGAAATCGTCCAACCATTTGAATGTATCATTATTCTTTTTTGTTACTAAGCATTCATACTCTCTTTGCTGTAATATACAGGAGTAAGCACGACCATTTGAGGATATTCCACTTCTTACGCATACTAAATAGTTTCCATCCAAAGTGTTCCCTTTAATTCTTGTGTATCGTTCTGTATTGCGAATTATTCCATTTTGATATTTTAATATACCCAATTTTTGAGTATTTTTTTTTCCTTCGATTTTTATAGCTTCTTTAGCTCTGTTTAGAGTAAGAGCTTTTTTCAACCTACTTTTATCACAATACCTTTGATGTTGAGAGGCTTTGGTAAGTTTATTTTTTTTGGACCAACACTCTGAAGCAGCTGAAATTTCTTTGGTTTTGGTTTTTGAAGAGCACCGCTTATTTGGAATATTGAATTCAGTTTCATCGCAGTAATATTCTATTTTACTCTTCATAAAACGTATAAATCTGCCTAATTTTACAGGAAGCTTTCCTATAGCTATGTTGGCTCCTAGACAAAATGATTTTACGTGGTTGAAATGTCCTTATATGCGTCCATATGTCAAATGTGCATTAGAATCAAAGTTGTAGGTTTTGCCATCATTAATCACATTTGACCATAGAGGTATATATGAAATATACCTTTTTTTGAAAATTTCTATTAACTCCGGACAATAGAAAGGGTTATTCTTGAAGTTTCCTTGTTTATCTTTAATTTTTTTTTTAACGTATTCAAATATATTTAGAAAGTCCTTATAGTAGGAGCTGTTTTTATATTGAACGTCAGTAATCTTCCGATTATTACTCATATTTTCTATGTCCTTATCAAAAATTTGCCTTTTACCCTCTGTGCACAGTGCCGTCAAACGTAAAAAAAATGTCTTCAGTCTCATAATCCATTGTTGGACTTAAAAGAAGCTCACAAAAATATTTGTGCCAAATTTAAATATTTTCATAACAATTTTCATGATAGAGGTATGCAACTATTTCCTTAATTTTATTTCCAAATGAGTTAGGAAGAAAATTATTAATTTCTTTGGTCACATTATGTTGAAAATGTGACACGCAAAGCTTTAAAATAATATGGTTAGAGAGTATGGATTGTCCACTTCTGACAACTTCATAAGTCAAATTAATGTAGCTTAATAGGTCCATTTTATTGTATGCAAGGCAGGCAGCATTGATAAATGCCATGCTGAAATCTGTTTTTACAGTTGTAAATACTGGCCAGGCATTTAATTCAATACATCTGTTGCGAAAAGACGATAGCCAGTAACAAATAGAGTTTTCATCGTGCCGGCACGACACTCTTTCAGCTATGGGGATCGTTCTTCCATTTGGAGTTTTTATTACCAAGGCATAATAGTAAATCGTTTTATTTGCTGCTGATAAGTCTCTCACGGTATTGCCAGTTGCGTCTAGATGTCCTATAAGATCTTCATTAGAAGATGCAAGTTTGGCTACATTTATTTGACGGTCACCGTACATATGAACGTCAAGTGTTTGCGAAGCTTGCTGTATGTACACATTCCCGTTTTTTCGCTCCTCGTCCATAAGAAGGAGTAGGTCTTGGAAGTCATTATTATCCAAATCTTTTTCGGAAATTGCTTCGCTACGAATTTTTCTTATCGTTGTGTCCGAACATATATCCTGCATATTTTTTTCCTTCAATAATAATTCCTTATCACACATCTTAACTGTTCCCTCCCTATATTCTTGAGGATATAAACTTAATAAGTTCGTTTTTAAAAGCTGTCTTTGCTTTCCTCGAATCTGGCCAGTAAGAAAAGATGTGTGACATTTTGTTCCTCTGGACTCAATCAAAAGCTCAACAAATTCAACACCAAGTGTTATTTTTGGAATATGCAGAATATATTTTCGACAATTATTATGTATACATACCAAGACTATTATGTAAAGATAGTCATTTGTTTTATCTTTAGCTTTGCGACAAGTATGCAAGTTGTAAAATTTCTCAACCACTTCCGTAGATAAAATAAATAGTCTTCCGATAGCTTGTTTGTATCTTTTTCAATTATCTTGTAATATTCTTAGATGTTAAGATGAAGACTAAGGTTGTTTGAACCTTTTGTTGGAAAAGTAGGGTTAAGTCTCTTTATCTTCGTTGGTGGCTCAAAATCACTTGTTGGACTCGATTGTTGTTGTGATTTCTATTTCAGAATTGGAGATGTTGGGAACAACTTGATATTTTTTTCATAAATACATTTTTGCGGTGATATCAGTTTAAGTGACGACGGTGGTTGTGTTGCTATCAATGAGAGGACTTGATTACTTTCAGTTGGCAATTTATATGAAATTGATTCGAATTGGATATCTTCAAGTGGGGTTTTTTCAAGTTTAGAGTGTAGTATCTGCGAGCTTAGTTCTTCATTTTTTAAAGTTATATAATTCTCTGATGATGATGAAATATCTGCTAGGGTTGAACTTAGTTCAGGTCCTAAAACTAATTTCTCAAATAAAGCTTTTATTTCTAAAAAATTAATTTTATAAAAATTCCTAAGGAATTTTAAATCTTTTTTATTTGAAACATTAAATGAATCTAATTTTTGGCATATACTCTTCACAACCTGCGTGTTAAGCGAAGTCAAGCTAATACAATTTTCATTTATATTTAATTCCTGCAAAGACAAAAACATATTTTTCGCGAACTCTACACAATTGAAATTGTTTTTCCGAAGTATATCCTTTTCCTGAAATAGTACAGAAGGGGTAATGCTAATATATTTTCTTCTCTGAACTTAAATAACATTATTAAAAGCACGACAGCTGCTCTTTAAATGAATAACTTTTAACTAGTTTATATTAAATCGACATCTTTATTATTCTGTTTACCTCATTATTTAATACCACTTGAATTTTATCTCAATTGACTTTTAAGGGATTTTATTACGCATGCGTATTGAAATCTTTACCTTTATTTGTGAATTTTTTTCTCAAAAACTATTCAATGCATTAAAATGATACTTTTCTTATTTATTATTCCAATTTTAAATCATATTTTCGAAATAAAAGCATTTAAAGCTTTAAATATACAATTTTACCATAGAAAACTTTCATATAAACATTGAAAACGTCTTACATAAAATTGTTAATCTAATTTTTCCACGATGAATTTTTCCTGCTTTTATACAGGGTGTTCCAGAGTTAGGAGACAATAATGCGGGGGGTATTCGAGCAAAAAATTGTATTGGTGAAGGTGGTCGCAAGCGTCCTCCCTAGCGAGCTTGAAGGGAAAAACAAAAGTAGATTTTTCGATCTTAGCATTTTTTTCGTCTTATTTTTTCAGATTATTTTAAATACTTTGATTTAATTTTGCTGTTTTTTATAGTGATAAACTAACTGAAATCATGCTGCTTTTATTATGCCCAATGTATAAAAATCTACTCACAAATTTAGCAGAAAAATTTGAAAGAAATTTAATCTCTCAATATGTTGTCCAAAAATGGTAACGCGAGTTACTAACCTTAGCTATTATTTCACTGGGTAAATATTATGGTACAACTGAATTTTTTAACCAATTTCAAACATACAGTACCCCTTATTTTCTTAAAGAGTGCTATTGTATTCGTTAATCTGAACAAAACAAATTTAAAGCTTAATTAAACTCCATAAAACATTTTGAATGTAAACCGAGTTACTATGGAATTACCCACTGTGTTTCTAAATGCAAGCATTTTGACTTTGATTATTTAGATTGCACTAACAAGTAAACCAGTTCGAGTAAGGTCGATTTTTACGAAATTTAGCAGCTCTGAAAAAAATACAATGTGTGACGGAATTAAATAAAATTGTTCAAAGGAAAACTTCGCCATAAAAACATGGTAAAAATTTTTTTTTTTCAATAAATTTGCATATTTGATTGAATTATTTTTAAAAAAAACTTATTATTTGACTTTAGGTGCTCATAACTTTTTAGTTGTTACTTCTGCAAAAACTTTGTTAAAAACTTGATATAAATTAAATTTTCTTTTTAAAGAGTTTTATGTTTGGTAATTGTTGAAGAGATTTTTTAGGTCCTAGGGGTACGTTTGCGACCACTTTCTTCCACTCATACAGTTTTTGCATCATGTCTAGGAATCACCCCCACATTATTTCCCACAAAGTCTGGGACACCCTGTTTATTAACATAAAGCGAAGTATTTTAGATTTAGATTAAAGTATCATAATTAAAAGTCCGTAGTTATTTACTCAATTTTCTTTTAATAATATATAAGGAGCCAGCTACTGTGCTTTCACAACTAATCTTACATCACTTAGAAATAATTTATCTGTATTCATGAGAAGAAAGTTGATTTATTAACAATGAAATTTTTTTTGTGAAAACAACTTTAGGGATCTTAAGTGATGTAAGGCATTTGTTTTGTTTGTTTATTTGTTTTATTTTATATGTTCCTCTGGTCTTACAGAAAAAACTCCTTTTCCTCTGTTTTGATTCAAAGGATTGGCTTCGTTCTAGGTTAAAATATAAAATTATAAAAAAATTAGGGTATTCACTTCACTGCTGAAATTTCCGAAATCGCAAATTTACGAAAATTTCAGTGCAATTGTTGTTGTTTTGGTTTTCCAAAGTTTGCTTAAATTTAATCATCTATTGAGTTGATGAAAATTAATCGTCGTAAATTTGCGAAGAAAAGATATGTTCAGTAGTCGTTAGTAGACCTGTTCGATTGATGTGAGTCATTGTGAACATGCAAAATATGATAAGAAGAAGAACATTTTGTCTGTTCTCATATAAATTCGTCAAATTAAGCATCATATTTAGTTTATCATGCAATAACTAAATTAATAAGTAAGAATAATTATGACGGCAAGCAATATTTTTTTTAATAAAAGGTAGACACGATCAATTGTTTTGTTGGCGTTCGATAAAAGCCAGCTATGGCGACTTTCATGCTGACAGAAGCATAAAAAAAATTAAAAACCGTCGCTCACTTCAACTCGTCGGAAATTTGCGATTTCAGAAATTTCAGCGTTGAAGTGAATACCCTTAATATATATTAAAAAATGTGTCTTATGCTTAATGTTACTTAATTTATAGCATAAAATTCATTATAGAAGCAAATTCTTTTAAACTCTGCTTCTATGAAATGATATTTGATTGCCGTTACTCTCGCCACTGCCAAAACTCTAGGCTTCTGAAATATTTATTATTCGACGCTAAATAATGGCAAAATGTGTTGAAACTGTAGAAGCTTTAAATGTCTTTATTTTTAAAAAACAAGTCTTAAATTTGAGCTAAGCGAACTTTGCATCCATAAAAAAAAGTTTAATCGGATTGGCTATAATGGCAAAATATACAGTATTGAAAAAAATTAGCAACTCAGCATTCTCATTTGAATAAAGTATTCTATTTTTTTAATGTGAATAAATTAATTTAGAATAAAAACTTTTTAACAAAAAAAAGCTACTTCAAAATCTCTACAAAGTACAAAATAATTATCAATGCTTTTCCTATTAATTCATGCTTTCATACTTAAATCATACTTCATAATAAGCTGTGTACGAAATTTCAGTTCCCTACAATTAGTATTAACCGATATACAGTAGTTTCCTTAAGCTGACACAGTGGCGTAGCGAGGGGGGCAGGGGGTGTCATCATGCCCCGGCTGGGCCTTTTAAAAATTAATAAACGCGATTAAACCACGCATATTTTACACATTTTTCCTGCACTTGTATCGTCCTTAGAACCATATAAAATCAATTTGTCTCTAAAAAACTCATATTCTTGTACAAAAAATAATTGTCCTAGTACTTTCATAAAAAAATCGTGTTTAACATCGTTAACGTTCTAATACATTTCTTCAATAAAAAGTATTCAGTTGGGGATGTTTCCTGATTTGCTCCAAAAGGCGGAAGTAATTCCTCTTTTTAAAAAAGGAGAAAAAAGTAATCTTAATAAACCTATTACAATTTTATCACTTCTTCTGAAATATTTGTAAAAGCTGTTAAAATAAGAATTCTGAAGAAATAAGAATCCTAAGCAAATTAAAATGTTTACACTTTAAACCTGAAAGTTCAGGGTATATTAACTTTGTGCAAACGTTTGTACCGCATAGAATTAAACGAGCCAGGTGTAGAAAAGTGTATATATTCTTGATCAGAGTTACCTCGTGAGTCGAGGTATCCATGTGCGTCCGTCCGTCTGTGTGTTTTCCGTAAGCATAGGATAAGAAGAAGGAGTCGAAATCATCCGCTTACGGACACGCCCACCTCCCATATAACCCAAAAATAAAAAACTTCGTACGTGTGATTTCTATAACAGACCAACGACGTTCTTGAAAAATGGACGTCATCCATCCACGGACACGTCTAACTTCCATACAAACAAAAAAATTTTAAATTGCATAAATAACTTTATGTTTGTCTTACAGAGATAAAATTTGATACGTATGGATTTTATAACAAAGCACAGATGTTTTTGAAAAATGAGCGTCATCCCATGACGGACACGTCTGCCTCCGATGTAGCCCAAAAAATTGAAAACTCCATAAATAAGCTTATGGTTAACCTACAGATAAAATTTTTTTACATTTGTTTTTATACTAAAACTAAGATGTGTTCAAAACTTGGGCGTAATCCGTAGACGAACACGCCCACCTACCACACAACCCACAATAGCGAAAAGTTTATAAAGGCATTAACATGTGAGCTACAGGAATAGAACTTGGTATGTGTAAAATTCTTCATCAAAATTTAAAGGTATTAAAAATATGGGCTTCATCCGCCCACGGATACGCCCATTTTCAACACTGTGACTGTATTTTGAAAAAGGAGGTTTAAGGTATTTCATAGTCAGCCTAGACCGCCTTTAGACTTTTTTTACTTGTTTAATGATAACAGTGCGACAAAATGGAATGCAGTTGAAATATCTGAGATAATGTTATTTTTCGGGTAGGTCTTGTCGAGCTTAAGAATGTTCTATACTTGAAGTTTGCCGGACACACCCAAAATCTGGACTTAAGGCCAAAAACCAATTTTTCCTACCTTTTCCCACTTTTTGGTCTGTAAAGTACCTGATTGCCAACCAATTTTGAAAATTAAATCGGATCTTAAAAGACGCAACTTTTACTTTTTCAACGGTATATATATATATATATTTTGTTTGTGACAACTTGAGAAAACTCTGCAAATACAACTTTTTAAAAATTTTTTCGACTTTTTCCAACTTTAACGATTTTTTCATACACTTAATTATATAGAGACCACACTAGTCCTGCATATATTCATAAAATATATTTAATAATGAAGCAGTGTTGTTGTATTTATTTACGTATCTTTAGTGTTATTTTATATTAGTACACAATAAGCTTTATTTGACAATGTTAACGAACACTTTCTTCGAAGATTTTTATAAATTCGAACATTTTTCAATTTATTTCAAAAAGCTCATTACTGAAATTTTCAATTTTTATAAAACATGTTGTTAAGATACCGTTTGTAGTTTATTTCATTTTTGAAACATTTTAAAACGTATAAAAGAGCAAGTATAGCTCATATGAATTCATTCAGCTTTTAGCATCTGAAAGAAAAACACGTTCGTCCGAATTTCCGGACAAGATCTTAGATTTCTTAGAAGCATAGTTTTCTTTAACCTGTACTTTTTTTAAATCAATAAACTGCGCTGATCATAAACCCACCTGTGTTTTAATGCGTAAATACTATTTACGCAGAAGGAAGACATTTCATTGGCACCCAACTCAGTGGCCAGCAGCAGCGACGATTCCATGGAGATTCCAGTTCCCAAGAAGAGCGCTAATACTAACACCAAGCGGTTAGACAACAAGGTTGACAACAATATTTCAGGTTGTATAACCAACAACAAAGGTGCTACTACAACGAGCTGCTTCAACTTCTCGCTTCAACTTTTTCAAACTTCAATATCGTGGTATGCCATTGTTGCTCGAAGAATACGCAGCTTCTTGGTGTCAAAGAAAACCTGCGTACGATATAGGAAGCAATCGACCTTTTACGGACCACCTTTTCTCCACCAAGTCCAGATTGGAAGATTTACTTAAGCATTTTCGAGCAAAAGCAACAACCAAAAGAGCCAACAGATAGTTTTATATGCAAGAAGCGACTACTGATTTCACAATTGAAAGAGCCCCTCTCTGAAACAGTGCAGTTGAGAATGGTGTATGGATTACTTCACATCAAACTGAGGGAGCGCATTCGTCGAGAAGAGTTCAACACCTTTGAAAGGCTAATAGCAAGTAGAAGAGAAGCAGAAATAATTTTATAAGAATCAATACTTTCGTTTTCGGTGATGGATAAATCCGAGACAAAAGCACAAATGTCATCCCTAGCATCTGTAGGATCATCGTCAGCAGTAGTAGCATCCCCAGCAACAGCAGGTTCACAAGGAGTGGCGGCGTTCTCAGCAACGCAAGGTCTAATTTCCGCACAACCGCTGTGGTCTTCGCAGACGTTTGCCGAAAAAAGATTAAGCAACAACAAACTCAACACCAATCTCATCAGACAAAAACTCTCCAGACTTCTTTACATAAACGTCCGACATTTTCGTGCTATGGTTGCGGGGAACCAGGGGTAATGTATATGCTAGGAAATACCGGTGTTAAAAATTTGGATCCTAAAATCCCACGAAAAATTCGGGACCGTAAAACTTTAAACTAAATAACTTCCTCTACTATTTTCAGAAGCCTCGTATTTTTAACTAAAATCCCAAATTAAAAAAAAAATCGTCCGGAATTCCGGGATCCTTTAATTTGATTACCCTAGTATATGCAAAATAATAATAATGTATACATATTAATAATACTCTTGTGAGAATGCACTCTCATACACACATACATACATATGTGCTATTGTTTGTCAATAAATAAGTGCAGGAGTTAGAACAAATCGCAAATTAAGTCTTTTTAAAATCGAAATTAAACTAATTTGGGGGAAAAAAGTGGAGAAGTTATTAACAAACTCTTAAAACTTAAGGTTCAAATATGTGTTTAAAAGAAAAACCTCAGATATGTTTTTCCAAAAATGAATTTTGTTTTTCATCAAACTTTGGCATTTTTCGTGTTTTTCAAATAAAACTAGTAGGTCATTGTAAGCCTTTTAAAAAATTTATTAACAAAAATTTTAAAATAAATGTTATTTTATTTGTACCCCTATTACAACTCTTTCAAATATTTTTTGTTTGAATCGAATAGTGTAAAAAAATGTATTTTTGGGAATTTTTCTTGCAGAAAGACTATAACTGCTTTTTTTTATACCGGTAATTTTTTGCTTAAAAAGGTTGACTTTCCAAAGGGAATTTTTCTTGCAGAAAGACTATAACTGCTTTTTTTTATACCGGTAATTTTTTGCTTAAAAAGGTTGACTTTCCAAAGCTTCTACTAGAACAGGGAGAGGTAAATCAAAAAAAATGTTGTAACAGTTTTCTTAGTGGATGCATTACCTTTCAAAAAATACTAAACACTTGGATATTCACGACATCAAATTTTCGGACTTTGGCCTATTGGGCGTATCATTGTGCACCGTTTGGAATGTATGTATTTGTATGTATTTTTGCGACATTTCAACGTATTATTGATAGAGTTAAAGCAAATCTCGGGGATACTGTTCTGTTGGCATACTCAAATGATATAATTTCATGCCTAGCCACATTTGAAGATCATCTTTATGATTTACAAAGAATTTAAATTTGCCGACACATCAAAAGCGTTATCGCAACTTACCAAAAAAAATGTAACTTGTAGTTGGTGCGAAGCACAAAATGCAAACAGCATTTAATAAACTTAAAGAGCTCTTAACAACTACGCCAATATTAAAACAAGCTGAAGACGACTTGCCTTTCATTTTAAAAACCGACGCCAGTGGATACGCATTCCGAGCAGTTTTACTCCATGGGGAGGGCCTTGATGAACATCCTATAGAATAAGCAAGCAGACTTCTATCAGAGGCTGAACGCAACTATTCCACTATCGAAAGGGAAGCACTTGCCATTGCTTGGGCAGTTCATAAATTTGGAGGTTATATTGATGGGTCGGAAGTAAAACTTATCACAGATCATCAACCATTAAAGTGGCTGACGGGACGCATAGCCAGGTGGGCTCTTTTACTTCAACCTTATAATATGAATATCGAATATAGATCAAGAAAGACGAATGTTATTGCAGACACACTATCCAGGCCACCTTGCAAAGATTCTCATCAGAAAGCAGAAACCTTTGAAATATGTTCATTTGAGGTTGAAATACCAAGGAAGGGAGCAAAAGAAATACGAGAGGGCCAACTTATTGATCTATCCTTAAAAACTATCATCGATTGTTTTGAAGGGAAATCAGATGATCTGGCATATTGGTTTAAAAGAGGTTGTATTATGAATGAAGGAGTACTGTATTCTTATTGCAACGATGAAAACGAGAATGCTCAGTTAGTAATACCAAGTGCTGAACGTGCTTCCATACTCGAAAACTATCATAACATAGACACAGCGGGTCACTCTGGGATAGATAGGATAATTAATAAAATAGCTAGCCGTTGGGTTGAACTCTTTTCACTAGTTGAAGCAAGATCAGAAGTGTGCTCTAAGACGTTAATTAGCGAAAGTTTCTTACGGTATGGTGATCCACGAAGAATAATAAGTGATAATGGGGTACAATTTGTTTCTGCTGTTATGCAAAAGTTCACGTTTTGCTTAAACATTCAGCAAACGTTTACACCAGTATATCATCCTGAAGCTAATGCAGCCGAAAGCATAAATAGAGAACTAAAAAATCAGCTCAATCGTGGGCTGAAAAACTACCAGCAATACGTTTTGCCATGAATTCGTCTTACTGTCAGAGCACTGGTTACACAGCAGTTTATCTCACTTTAGGTCGAGAAATGCGTACTATTGATGATGTGCAACACGCTGTGTGAGCGATTATACAGTCTGAAAATTTAATATCAGAAATAACACCGTATTTAAAAACATTCACTGATGTATTTAAGAATAGCTGCGTTCGATTCGCCAGCCGTTACTCAATTGATGTAGTTTATGCATGTATTTGTTTATTTATGTAGTTTTATCAAAAATTTGTATGAGAAAACAACAACGAAGTCTCCAGCTAGTTGAGCATAGAGAAAGTTAACTACCGATTGAGTTGAGTAAAGTTGTGTCGCCAAGTTCTTCTTTTTTAGTTGGTTTGTGTACGGGATAGGGTGAAATGTGATAAATTCTGCCAAAATGTTATGTGAGTACAAAAACAAATTTAAATTCCTTCAAGCAGTCAACTGTTTTATTTTCACAAATAAAAGCAAAATGAGTAGACTTTTTTTTCACAATCGAGTTGAACACTGGCGAATCGAACGCAGGTAATGATCGAGCAGCTGTATAAAGACAATAAAACCATAATTAAAAGCACAGTCACAGAAGAAGTCAAACCGGGTTTGAAATTGGTTGCAAGGTACTTGTTACCACGCATGTGCAAAATAATACTACCAAGGGTATAACTTCAAAATTCATACCCTTATATAATCACTAAGAAAAATGGATTCACAAGCTACACAAATGCACATGAGAACGATCTTAATATACCACTTGGTATATATCGCGTTTCATCACTAATACTTTTTCGAAGCTCATCGGAAAATTTAAAGAGACCACTTAACCTAATACGACAAAGAAGACGCCCCAAGAAAACAGACCACTAAAATCTGATACTTCATCGGGACGATTTCAGCATCAGAGGGGGAGAATGAAGCAGTGCTGTTTTATTTATTTACATATCTAAAGTATTATTTTATGTTTGTGCACAATAAGCTTTATTTGACAATATCAACGAAGATATTCGAAGATATTTATAAATTCGAACATTATTAATTTTATTTCAAAAAACACATCACTGACATTTTCAATACTTATGAAACATGTTGCTCAGTTACGGTTTATAATTTATATGATTTTTAAATATTTTAAAACGCATAAAAGAGCAAGTATAGCTTATATGAACTCATTCAGCTTTTAGCTTCTGAAAGAAAAGCATCTTCGTCCGAATTTCCGAACAGGTTCTTAGATTTCTTAGAAGCACAGTTTTCTTGAACCTGTAATTTTTTAAATCAATAAAATGCGCTGATCATAAGCCCACCTGTGTTTTTATGCGTAGATACTATTTACGCAACAGGAAGAACATTTCAATAATAATTAAAACACAATTAATTTTTTAAAAATGTGTCTGTAATTGACAAAATAATTCAACCCCCCCTTACCCAAGGTGTCATATCGAACCGTGTCAATTGGGTGGTTTGCGGCCAGGTATTGCCGACTGTATTGGAACGGTGTCTTTACTGATAGCTGGCCGTTCCAGTGAGCAACTGTGACCTTACCACGGCACGCGGGGCTCTGGCGTGGTGGATGACCCCTTCCCTAGCTACTCGTGGGACCAAAAATGAACCAGGCAAATAACAAGCAAACCAAAGACACAAAAAACAACAACAAAAACAACAACAACTGCTTTTACGGCTACATCGAAATCAACAACAACGGCAACTAAGACAGAACCAAAGACAAGAGAAGGGAGTGACGAGCATAGGACAGGACCACCTACCCTGGTAAGACAGCTCAACACCGACGAATGCGGGGACCTAGACCTAGCAACTCTAAGGATTCTGAACAGGGTAAACATAAGGAACCCGTGGTGACCGTGGCGTGCAGGTTAAGTGTGTGGCTTAGCATGCTCGGAGCCCGGGTTCGATCCCCAGCCGCGGCGAAAAGTTTTTTTCAATAAAAAATTTTTCTGATCGGTCACCACCTCTCTGCAGACAATGGCAAACCTCAGAGAGTAAATAATGCCATGTAAAGCTTCTCGAGAACATGAGCCGTTCGGAGTCGGCATAAAACATGTAGGTCCAGTTCTCGGTCAATTGTGTGCAAACATTTAATAACACACACAACACAATTGATCATAAGAAGCTCGGTCAAAGTCCTTTCAAGGGCTGAAATGGCCAATTTGTTTTTGTTTTTTTTTTTTTTTAAACATAAGGAAAACCGAAGACGAGCTACTTAATTCGGACTCAGACGATACTGTCATTGAGTCCAGTGGTTTGGTAGTCATAAGTGGATCTACTTGTTCCAGTGAAATGAAACAACGTAGATTCTACAGGACAGCCAAGAACCACCTGGCAAAAATGGAAAAGAGAGACCCGACTACCTTCAGTTCCAGGGATGAGGCTTTCATAAGGAAGCACGCGAAGACCGTCGCATACTTCGAGCGTTGTTATGCTGAGTTGTATGTTGTTATATGTTGAGGTGCCACTGCTCCGCCTTCTTCCACGGATGAGTGTCTGAGCAAGGCACGTCTTTCAAACACCAATGTCACTAAAAGTGACAAACGGGAGTTTCAAATGGGGAAACGAAAAGAGAAAAGTAGGAAGGGCAAGGTCGGAAGGACTGGATAATCTCAATCCGATGTCTACAAAAGCGACAAACAGGCGTGTAGCACGGGTGCCAGAAAGGACGGGAATAAGATGACTAGCACAGGTCTCTTACACTTTAGTGTCGTACAAAGGTGACAACAGGAGTCTGGCAAAGGAGGCACCAGCAAGCGCTAGAATAAAGTAGGATGAGGCAAAGTCAACCCAAGGTTACCTCAAACAGAAACCATCCGAGGGACGACCACATTCTCACGTGAAGCTCCGAGCACTTCTGAATCCTTAGCTAAGCGGCAAAGATCTTCGGACGAGGTGGTCGCGAGTTGCTCGAAGCGCAGAAAGGGCGAGGGTAGCTTTGAGAACTCACCGGAAGAACTGACAGTAGCTATTATCGACGAGACAGACCCGGACAGCTTGTTGACGGGGGAGAAATGGTTGCTTATAAAAAACGAAATACTCAAAGCCATGATGGCCAGCGTCGAACAAGGTGATCCCTAGGATAACAACTTTGATGGTGGCGGCTGGCAAAAGGGTATAAAAGTCATCGAATGTGGAACCCAGAAGACAATGGAGTTCCTGGCCAAAACCATAGCAAATCTTGGTAAAATTTGGAAGGGAGCTTCACTAAAAGTGATCTTTAGCCCTTCCGCTCCGCCACAAAATATCATATCCACCTCCTGCACTGCATGAGGATACATCCATTCAGAAACTTTTAAGGTGCAGAATAAAGACAAAAAGATCCAAGACTCGAAGCTTCTAAGGTCGCGGAAAAGTAACGGCAGGGAAGATTATTCTCTTCTCTGTAGACGCTACGATTACAAACTAGCTTAAGGAGCAATCGGACATGCTCAAACTCGGCCTCGGAACCATTAAGGTGAAAATACTGGACTAGCAATACCTGATAGAAGGTGGAAGCTGCAAGTGGTGTAAATCAACCTGCATCACTGCAAAGCAGCGACCAACGACTTGATGCCATACATGTCCGAGGGTAACGTAGTCGTGGCCCTTATACAGGAACCTTGCATCGTCAACGAAAAGATCCTAAGCCTTGGGTCGAAACAGTTCAACCTGTTTCACTCTACAAGTGAAGGTAAGTTACGGAGCTGTATACTAGCGAAAAAAATCTATTAACATGTTTTTTCTCCCTAGATTCAGCTATGGCGACGCAACGGCAACCAGCGTGGAAACAGGAAAGACAAACTTTATCCTCTGCTCCGCGTACTTGTGCTATGAAAAAGCGAACCCACCAGCGCAAACAGTCCGTGAGTTAGCAAAACACGCTGGCATGAGTACGACATTCATGGTAATTGACTGCGCCCCTTACGCCCATCACTCACTATGGTGCAGTGCCGACATCAATAAAAGGGGGTGAGTCTATTTTCGAATTTATCATTTCCACAGATCTTATTCTATAAGGGCAATAGACCAACCTTCCAGAATAGAGTCAGGCCTGAGATAATTGACTTAACGTTAGTGAGCAAAAGGGAACAGGTCACAGTTGACGGTTGGGAGGTGCCACAAAATGATTCGTTTTCCGACCACTTTAAGGTTATCTTAACACACGAACAAACTGGGAAAGTTATTCAGTCTGGATCAACAACAATGTTGTAGATCCAGTCACAGAATATTTCTCCCACGACGAATCTATCGACAATGCAGTTGAGTTTATCACAAAAAAATGAACAAGGCTTTCAAGAAATTCTGCCCCAAGTTCCAGTGTCGTAAACCTACCAGTGCCAGCTGGTGGACAAGCGACCTTAAGAAGACACGAATGGAGTTCATAAATCTTCACTGGAAAGCCATTCTTAGCAAGCTAGAGCAGAACTTAACAAACTATAGATCCAAGCTGACTTGTGAAGTTGAATAATTTACTTAATAAAGGGCTGCATGTGTGCATTTGGAACAGGTTTCAAGACATCTGTTCCTTTCACACTACAATCACTATCTTGGTCTCTGCGAACAAATCAAGTGTGTGATTGCTGCGAAGAGAAACAAAACAAATAAATGCAAATGAATAGAGACCCAAGACATTGTTGCTCTACGACATTGTTTTCATAGAGCACAATGCAGTCAAAGCAATAAAAACATGCACACGACAATAAGTGGCAATAGATGATTTGGCTCATCTGAAAGTTTGAAAGCGAGTTGCTTTCGTTATCTGACTCACTTATTTGAATGTTATTATTTGTCTTTTGTTTTAAGGTACTCAGTCGGCTTCCCTTTAGTTAAGTTGCGTTAAATTAAGATGCTGCCATATTGTTAATGTGAAATTTTTTTTATGTAAAGAAATTAACATTTGTTGTATTTTTATGTTGTATTTGTTTTATTTGAAGAAATGAACACACTAAAAATACATTCCAATTAGTTACATTAAAAACAAAACAATAACAGAACCATAACAATTTAGTCTAAATTAAATATAGTTATTCAGTCTATTATTTAGCTAACTTTTCGTTCTTAGTTTATATTTCGAAAAAAATAGTATAATAAAAGTCCTTCAGTTTTAATGAAAAAATAAATAAAAAATGAGATCAAAATTAATAGGAACATGTTGATTTGGCCTGTACTTATATTCAAGCCTATGCTGAATAATTTTTCACATGGATTTGAAAAAAGAAGTTTCCGTTCTTAAGATAGCAGATAAAGATATTATATTTTTTTTTTAAAATTTAAAATTTTTTATTAAATTCGGCAGTATAGGTGATATTCGAGTTTGCATAGCTGTTTAACTCTTTGCTGATCGTCTCGTCAGTGCTGCAAATTTCTGTTGGTAGTACAAAATCAGAAAAAAGCCCAGCTTCCAGTGTATTACTCGAGTTTGCTGTCATATGTTGATTTTCCGGTTCATTATCTTCAGTAATGTATGAATTCATCAAATGTTTGCACTTGCATTTTATTTGTTCTCTTCCGTTTTCATCAAAATAAATTAATTTGTTTGCAGGCGGAAACAGAAATACTGCAACTTTGTGGTAAATTGTTGTATTTTGCAAAACTGTTGTGTTAAGTTGGTTGTAAAAATTATTTTTAAAAGTTTGAATTGCAATTAAATCTGTTGATGCGACAATACAAGCATTTTTTAGTTTATTGATATTAACGAGAGATAAATGAATTGTGGGATATTTTTCACCTTCCAACTGTTTCGAAGATTCTTCAAACGGCTTTAAAATTTTCAGAAAGGCTTTCGAATAGCTTAAGTTAATGTTGTACGTTCTGGCGATTTGATTTTTTTCTGTTAGAATATTATTTATTTCACACCAATTTTTTTTCTATGGACTCAAGCATATAATAAACCGTGTTCCAGCGTGTTGGTGAAAAACTTTTAAGTGATGAAGTCATATTCGAGTTTTCACCTGATTTTTTGAAAAACTTTACTAGTTTTTTTTATGCATCACTCAGTTCTTTTATTTCGTAGGTGTCATTCACTGACTTTTTTATGGAGTTGTGCAACAAATGGTTGATGCAGTGAAGGTTGTCGTAGATCCAAAAGGCTGATTTCATATTTGACCCCCTATCGGTAACAATTGTTGACTTTTCATCAAGCTTACAACCGAATATATTCAATATTTTGTCAGCTTTTTGTCGAATATTTTCACCTGAAAATTCCAATAATTTGAAAAATTAATTTTGTCCAAACAAAAAAACTAACAGTTAAGGTAATAACACGCAAAGAAAAAAAAACGTTTATCGCCAGTTTGCTGTAAACGAACTTCGTTTGTCGTGCTTAAAATCATTTTTTGGAAACGTTTGAAGTTCAATATCTTTCAATATCTACATCGTCAAGGCCAGCTTGTGTTTCAGTTTAAAACAAACATAATTTGTTAAGCAATGGTTTTAAAACATGTAAAAAAAGTCTAAGTCGGTCTAGCTCGACTCTGACATACCCTTAAACTTCTTTTTCATAAAAAATAATAGTATTGGAAAAGGGCTTGTCCGTTTGCGGATTAAGTCCATATTTTCTATAGATTTCAATTTTTATGAAAAATTTACACATGTCCAAGTTTAAATTCTTTAAAGTAATGAGTTTTAATTTTGATCAAAAAAATAAAAATCAACAAATAATTTTTATTTTTGAACAAAATAAATAAAAAACAAAAATAATTTTTATTTTTGAGCCAAAAAAAAATAAAAATCAAAAATAATTTTTATTTCAGAGCAATCTAAATAAAAATTAAAAATAATTTAATTTTAGAAATAAAAATTAAAAATAATTTTTATTTCTGAGCAAAAGAAATAAAATTCAACAATAATTTTTATTTCTGAGCAAAATAAATAAAAATCAAAAATAATTTTTATTTCCGAATAAAAAAAATTAAAATCAAAAATAATTTGTATTTCTGAGCAAAAAAAATAAAAATCATTTTATAATAATTATTTTTAATGTTTATGCTTAACGCTTAAAAAATAAAAATCATTATTTATTCTAAGAGGCAACACAAATTCCAACATTCCAACATTCCAAAATACAAAATCGGTATACTCGAAAGTTTTTTCCGATGCTTAGAACATGCTGATTTTTTTCATTCAAATTTCAAAAATAATAATTATTTTCGGTCCCTGGTTTGAACAGTTGTTCTTATGACAAACACATTTGTAATCTTAAAAAATTCATTCTACACAATAGCTCAGTGGAAGCGTGCTAGACTGTCACGCAGAAGGCGTGGATTCAAATCTTGGCTGTGTTAGTACCAAAAATTTTAATTTATTTATTGAAATTCTAATTCTGTTTCATTAACTGCTTCGTCAAAAATAATCGTCAAAATAAGCTTTACTTAAAAAACATTAATTAAAAAAAAAATATTTGGTGTTCTTGTTGGGAATTGAAGCCAGGTCAAACGAGTTCCTAGACTCGAATGCCAGCACACTCGGCTTAACTTGAACTTACAAAACAATGATAAAATTTCATTATGTTCTATGTTTTTTCGTTTCAGGCAAGAATATTTTTAATTTGATGACAACTGAATATTTGTTTGCGGCAAATACAGTTTGCAAACGAAGTATAGTTGGTGAATTTTTCAGTTGCGGTTAACGAAAAATTTCTTTGCATGTAATAATAATAATTATAGTAGGTATAACATTAAAATAAAAAACTAATAAAAAATAATAACAATACAATAACAATAGAGTTCAGCCACTACAGCTTTTTCGCACTTTCTCAGCATTAACTGATTGTTTCATGTGTGTTGAAGAGTTCTTCAACATTTCTAATGATTTTTATCGGGCAATTTATAATTGGCGTTCTAAAACGTTTAAATCAATTTAAAAGGTTTAACATCACTTATTTAACTTTTTATGAGCCTGAGGTAACATTGACACCGTGTGGCCGCTAAGGATAATGCAGGAAAAAATTTACCCACGAAATTTGGGTTGAGCTCAGGGACAAACACAAGACGTAACTACTAACCATGAATACATAGATCTAATTAAAGAATAGCACTTAGTCTACTTTTGAGTTTACCTTTTGACAAGCTAACATCACAAATCCTACAGTTGTAATAATGATAACACTGGTTTACAGCCAATATGTACTTTGAATGCCACTATTTTTTTTTTTTTCTGTCACTCCGTTTTCGAGATATCGCCCACTGTAGGGTTTTCAACGAAAAAAAAAAGTTGGTTCCACTTAATTGCATTTATCTCCAGAACCAACAACAGTAATCAAACAAATCAAACAAATGATATATCAAATAAAAGCTAATAAAATTTCTTACAAACAATGGACACATCATTTTTTGGTAGAGCTTTTAGTTTTGGCGGAATGAATTCAAATTTTGGGGATTTTTTTTATTTTTCAGAAAAATTTCCAAACAAAGACAAAATAGTTGCAAATTTCGTTAAGAAATCAAAATATTTTGTTACTTTTGATATTTTTTACTAAAAGCCTTTATTTTTAAAAAAAAATAAGCTATTGTTGAAGAAAATCTATTGAGAAATGAAAAAGTTGTGTTCAATGGAACGAAAGCACCCAAGTTATGTTATTTTTAAAAATTTTATTGTCATATAAATAAATTGGGTTATTGAACTATAATTTTTTATTTTTCATTTTTATTGTTCATAGGAATCAAGTCAAGGGTTTTGCGAAAGAAAAGATAAGAACAAACAGGCTACAATAAAAACAGGTAGGCTCACGACTGAGAGTGCAACCGTCGAAACCGTCACAGCAACACACCTGATTTCGACACTTATGGCTATACGAAAGAGAGCCTACCTGTTTTTATTATGCCATGTGAATACTTATTTTGTGTTTTTTTGACAGTTATTTACAGTTAATACAGTTAGCCAAGTATTTTGTGTAAATCGTACAAATTAATATTGTCTGAATGGAGCTCGGGTAAAAAACGATACATGAAATTCGATGTTCCGATGATCTGGTGACAACCGTTTTGCCACCTAAACGATTGCTATTTTTGTCCGACCAAAGTGACTGGTGTTGGAAAACACAAACGAGTGATATACGCCACTGTCCCGACTGTTTCATTGCCAGTATCTCATTCTGACGATGTTCCATATCCTACTTGTCCCGATTCAACATGTGAAAACAATAGAAAATCCGTAGATTCAGTGGAGTCGCAAGGAACCACAGGTGGTAGTACTATTACAACTGAAAGCACAACTCACCTTTTTTCGCAAGCGCAGCTGAATGATTGGATAAGAGATTTGGAACTGTCAAAGAAAAAATCGGAATTGCATGCTTCTCGTATGCAACAATTCAACTTTTTGAAACCCGATGTTAAGGTGACATACTGCAGAAATCGTAAAAAACCGTTTGCTATACACTTTACTAAGAATGACAATATCTGCTATTGCGTAGACATTCCTGGCTTATTTAATACCTTCGGTCAGCCGTAAATTTCCAAAGAGTGGCGTTTTTTATTGATGGAAGCAAAGTGAGCTTGAAGGCTCAAAGTCGTTGTTATGCTTTGTGGTTCACAGAAAGGCTACACAAAGTACTACTGTTTTCGCTGCAAGTGGGATAGTCGAGCACGTGAACACCACTATTACAAAAAGGACTGGCCAGAAAGAATTGAGTCGAAAGTTGGAGAGAGCAACGTCAAAAACGTTCCACTCGTCAAAAAGGAAAACATAATTCTCCCACCGCTGCACATCAAACTTGGACTCATGAAAAACTTTTTCAAGGCGTTAACAAAGAAAGCGAAGTATTCACATATTTGAAAACGATTTTTCCAAATCTTTCTGATGCCAAGATAAAAGAAGGTGTCTGCGTTGGACCGCAAATAAAAAAGGTGTTAAACGATCTTCAATTCGCAGAACTATTGTCACCAGTTGAGGCAGCGGCGTGGGATTCTTTTAGGACGACTGTTTCTAGCTTCCTCGGGAACAATAAAAGTAAATCTTACGAGAAAATAGTCAACGAGTTGCTCAAGAACTATAAAAAAATGGGCGTAAATATGTCTCTGAAAATTCACTTTCTGCACTCCCATTTGAATTTTTTTCCGAAGAATTTTTTCATCAGAGAAACCGATCCCGAATTAAATAAACGACAAAACAAGATTTCTAATCATTTTTAATTACTGAATGATAAATAAAAATTATTTACAATGTAAATAACAATATATATGATTTAAGGGAAATTATTATGAAAAATTATTAATAATAATTATATACAATTTAAATAATGTAATAATAATGTAAATTATTAAAAGAACAATAAAAATGAAGAATATATGATTTTTTTACAACAACCTTCAGTTCTCATTTTTTTTTATGGCAATAAATAAGTCCAATGCATAAATTGATAATCACACAATTTGGGTTATTTCGTTCCATTAAACACAACTTTTTCATTTCTCAATAGATTTTCTTTAACAATAGCTTATTTTTTTTGGAAAAATAGAGGCTTTTAGTAAAAAATATCAAAAGTAACAAAATATTTTGATTTCTTAACGAAATTTGCAACTATTTTGTCTTTTTTTGGAAATTTTTCTGAAAAATAAAAAAAATCTCCGAAATTTGAATTTATTCCGCGAAAACTAAAAGCTCTACCAAAAAATGATGTGTCCATTGTTTGTTAGAAATTTTATAAGCTTTTATTTGATATATCATTTGTTAAATTACTGTTGTTGGTTCTGGAGATATATGCAATTAAGTGGAACCAACTTTTTTTTCGTTGAAAACCCTACAGTGGGCAATATCTCGAAAACGGAGTGACAGAAAAAAAAAATTAAATTAAACAGACCGATTAAACATGAGAATAGGAAAGTGGCATTCAAAGTACAAACAACTTTTCGTTATTTGTAAACCAGTATAATTAATGATAGTAATAATGATACTGCAATAAGAAAAATAATAATAATATACCGTATTTACTAGTACATCTTTCCCCCTTCAGCGATGCCAACCCTAAGAGGCGGTTGTTTAATCTCCTATATTTTGTGTAGTGTATAGTCAATGACATGTACGACGTCCTTATGTAATTATCTGTCCAAATGTCGGAGGTTATACCGAAACCGTTATCCTTAACATCGGATACTTCTTTTTTGATTTTTTCCAATTCGGTGTTATAAAATTTTCCAACATTGCGAGACACTGTTGTTGAATGTGGCAGTAATTTGTCAACATCTACATTTGCACCAAATTTGGCGCCAATCGAGATTAAGTACTCTGCGAGCTTTTTGAAACCGGAATTTTCAATTGCACTGAAGGAGCGGCAGTTTTCTACGATCCACTCTGTACAAAGATTGAGAAAAGTATGCTTTGTTTCGGCATCGACATTAGTTTTTAAACTATTTGAACCGCAAGGTTTCATATTTATAAAACACTTATGTCTGACCAAATTAGATGTGCCCTTTTTATTATGAATGTATACGTTGCGGCATACTCTGCACGCCACTTTATTCGGTAATTCTAAGCCACAATCATTAATTATCATACCGAAGGTATTCCATACATTACTTCTAACTCTTTTGATACTGATCGTGTAAACATTTCTTAAAATTTTGTCTTTTATGACTATAGGGTTTTCCTCACGGACAGATTGCTTTAGAAAACATAAAAAAAAAGTTCAAAACTCCTATGCTGAAACATAATTATTTAAACAGGGTGCGAAAAATGTTTAAGAATTTTAGAAGAATTTTTACACAATCACAAAAAGCAACAACCTTTCCATTAAAATCGTTCCCGATTTGAAAATAAATTCAAAAACATTCGCCTGGTTAAATTTTGTCGGAAATATAAACGATTTTTTGATGCAGTCAAAACTTTACAAATAATAAAAAAATATTTAAAGCTTTTTTAAAAAATATATTATTAGGTGGAAACCCTGTGGTAAAAAAATCATCATTTTTCAATTATTGCAAAGGATTCCGATTCAGTGATCCATTTTTATCTAGAGTTCGCCCCAACACAGAATTCGTAAAAATAAATAAATATTAGTGGCAATCCTAAATGTCACCTTGAATTTTAAATTTTTTTACTTTGTTTTTACTTAATGTTAATTTAATTTTTGCCTTTTTTGCAAAAGGTGGTAGCACATGGGAAAAAGTACTCAATTTGGCAAAGTTTGTCAAAAGAAAATTTGTTGTTGTTTGAAAAATTCGTAAAAAAAATAAATTGACAAACGTAGCAGGGAAGAAGAATTAAAACAAAGCCATCAGACACAAAATAAAACAACAAAATCGGTCTTTAATAAATTGTGCACGAATTTTCCCTCACCCCAATTTAAATTATTTAAACTTAATATTTAAATAAACATAAAAAGCTTACATCTTCGATCACCAGTAGTAGCAATTTTTATTTTAATTAATATTAACAGCTTTTTTTCTGTTCACAGTTTCACTGCGCTTTTCTGTACCTCAATAAAATCAAATGAGCCAAATGATCTATTGTCATCTATTGCTTTTTACAGCCTTCTCACCAGCGTTGCCGTTTTCACTTCGATCGAAGTTTTTTACTTCACTTTTATGTCAAACACTTCCACACTTCCTCTTTTGTGAAAACACTTCGATTTTGAGTGATTAAAGCTTTTGTTAGTAATTAAGTAATCTCTTAATTTTTTACTGCATTTAACATCAAAAAGTCAATAACATGGCATAACTGTTGGTATAAACAATGCATATTTTTTACCTTCTTCAACAGAGCTTTGTTTGGATTTGATAATTTTAACGATAGTGGTAACAATAGCAATTATCATATACAATTCACTTATAATATCGTGAACTGGAGAAATTCCTCCTTCGTTAACGAATGGTTCAAATCGACAAAAACAATTCGTGAACGAGTCGGCAAATCTTAGAAAACTAATTCGTTAACGAATCTTCATATTTAAAGTACTATAACAGTGTGAAGCTATTAAAAACAACACCTTTTTTAATAATTTTTTTGCATAGTATTATTAAATTATTTAATTCAAATTACGCAAATAAAAAAATAAAAAAAAAAATGGCATGCGTTGAAAAACAAATTTACAAACAACCCCTCTTTTTGTCACAAATTCTTAGCCGTAAAAAACTTTTAAAATATAAAAGTTTCTCGGCTTTTTATAGGTAGAGTGCTTAACAGAATCTATTAAGATCACAATGAATCAAGATTCATCGAAATCGATCAAGCAGAACTCAAGATATCTTAGAAACCAATTCGAAAAAACTTGTTTCAAGAAAAACGCGATTAGATTTTCTTCTATGAACGAAAATATATGAATAAATGCGCGACATACGAGTATAATGTATGTTATATCTTTTTTCGATTTGATATTTTTTCTAAAACTTTGTATACGCATTCTTAAGACCTTAACCCTCACTTTGGCACTATTTACATATGTAAATATCCCAATTTTAAATTTGCCATAACTCCTTTCTTTTTTATGCGATTTGAATATGGCTTGGACTCAGTAGCTATTTTTTGGTTTTCTTTCTGAAAATTCAAAAGTTGTTTTGAATTTTAGAATTTTCTGATACTTTTTGGAAATTTTTCATTTTTATAACGTAGTTTGGTACATATTTACATATGTAAATATTTTGTATTTTAAAGGCTTTTATGTTGTTTTAACGCATTTTTTGAATTAATAATAGAAAAAAATGATAAGGAAAAACTCTTCACTTTTTTTTATATATACATATTTCGTATTTGATAGCTTATATTGGGAAAATATTAATGAACAGAAATTTTTGGTTCGCTGGCACAACAATATGTCATGTTTTGATATTGTAGCTGGAAGTACTAATTTAATGAAAAAAGTTATTTTTTGTTGAAATTGGTTTTTGTTTATTCATTGGAACTATAAATTTTTTTCAATTTGATCTTCATACTTACATTTTGGTTATTTCGTAAAGAGCTGGACCGTCAAGTGTGCATAATATGTAAAACGCTATATCGTAGGAAATAATGCATGGATTTCAATGGTTAATAATTCTTTGAAATGGTTATAGAAAAACCATTCTTTTGATACCCATAAAGCTAGATATTGTTTGAAAAAAAATACGACTTTTCTAGGCCCATTTTCCCAACTTCCGAACCCTATAACTTCTAAACCACTTGAGAGCGGTGTGTAAATTTTTCCGGAATTGGACTTAGAAGGTGTTAATACATATATTCCACCTAAAAAATCATGTAAATTTTGAGGTTCTGTTTATCTTTAATGATGACAAAAAAAAATATTTACAAATGTAAATATGTGCCAGATTACTTAGTAAAAGATTGGTGCCAAAGTGAGGGTTAAGAAACCAGATTCTAAAAAAAACAAAAAATTTTTTTTAATTTTGTACATACTGTAATAGTACCTTAAAAGAAGCTATTCATAACGAATCCTAAATTTTAAAAGAAGCAATTCATTAACAAATCGTCAAATTTAAAAAAAAACAATTCTTTAACGAATCACTTTTCTTTGAAGAACTGAACACTTTGTTGAACGAATGATTTTAATATTGCAACAAAATATTCAGCATCACCATAAGAGCATTTGTCTGTGATGCTCCTGCAAAAGCTACGGTGCTTTCTTTAAGCCAGCCAACCACTGATTCAGACAAAACCAAACTATTCGAAAATGATACGAAAAACTATTTACAAGCGATTTGTCAACGAATCACCCCTCGCCACAATGTTTATTGGGTTGTTAATTGTACATATACATAAGTGATTGAAATGTATTTCAGTATTTTCTTATTGAACTTTGTTCATTGATTTTTTAAGAAAATATTTTTATTTTTATTTTTTCGTTATGCATTTTGAAATGTGCCTTAATATGTTTAATAAATATTCATGTTAAAAACAAAATTAATTCATTTCAACACTTCGAAATCTCTGAAAATACTTCCTTCTTGTAGCCTATTTTACTTCGTTTTAAAAATCTCGAGCGGCAACACTGCTTCTCACTCGTTATGAGTAAATTCCATTGCATGTGGTGTTGCCGAACATAAACAAGTCGTGCATTGATTGTCGAGAGAAGAAAGTGGATAGTGCTCAGGGATGGGAAATGACTTTTCCGAAATTGTACCAAATCGAAATAAAAATTGTACTTTTTGACATCAATTTGTACTATTTTTTTTTCTCCATGAATAATAAACTTTTTGATGTATTAAATAAATTATTTAAAGTAAAATAAAAATGAATAGAAATGGACAAACACAGTGTGACTTTTTTCAATTCTAGAGAGTAAAAAATCGGTTTACTAATAAAATTGATCTGATGTTATATGTTGCCTATTCTTACGTCGAAAATGTATATTTCAATTTGAGATGACATGACTAAGCACTTAGTTTTTGATTAAAGTGTTAATTTTTTAAAAAATTTTAAAATTTTAAATAAATTTTGCATGGAAGGTCATTCATTCTCAAATCATATAGAAGTAATGGCTACTACGCTCTGCAAATGTAGTCAGAGGTTTGATGGTCCCAATAGAGTCCAATGGACTTACAAATTTAAAAAATTTTTAATTTATTTTGTAACTATTAAGGTTATTTATACTTAATATGTGAAATAGTTGTCAAACGTTTTAGTTTATAAATCCACAACCACTAAAATGAAAACTTTTTTATATGCTATTTTTATTAATACATCTGTATGTTCAATATATTCTAAAGAAAGTGTAGTGATGTAAAAAGTAATATTATTAAAGTTATATTGAATAATTATATTTATTAGAAAATATTTAAAAATATAGCTACGAGTAGGAATGATTTATAGTTATTTTAGTTATGTTATATTATTTAAAAAAAGTATTTGTTTTTAACTCTCTTCTTCTGTTTCCTACACTTAAATGTTCAATATATAACATATTCAATATATAATAAATGTAACATATTTATCTATTAAAGCAAAAATTATTTATAAATTTAACACGTGAAAAAATTATTCCATTGAATATTCAGTATTAGTATCACAATCGGAATCCCCAGAATCTTCATTATCAGGGCTTTTATTTGGACATGCCAGATCTGTTAATAATTTAATTACATTTACATCTATACTTTTATATTATTTACCATTAGAAATTGATGCAGATTTCGAAAATGTCGAAATAAAAAGATCAGAAGAAAAAAGAAGAAAAAACTAAATAGTTGAAGAGGTTCTTCATTATTTTTTCACGGGAAATTTTTCTGGTATGACTCGAGAGCTTCTTCCGACAACATTCCTATAGGTAGAACTGCGGTTTGGATAATTTCTGCTCCATGGATAAGTATCTTATACAGGCTTGCGGGCATGTAATACCACGGATACAGAGTTATATATTTTTTTGCTGTATCTATTGCGTACTCTCTGAAAGCATCAGTATTTACAGTAAACCCACAAGACATGTTCCTTAATATAGTTGAAAACCGTTCAATTAAATCTTTATCCACTCCTGTAATTGAAGAAGTGAGGGTAAGCTGGTTAAAAAATCTTCTGGTGGTGTTGCCGTCATTGGTTGTACCGATACCGGGCTTGGGGATGTCAACTACGAGCCCCATCTGTGCTCTTAAACTATCTCTTATGATTTCTTGTCTTCTTTTCATTTGGCTCCTGTCATTCTCGCGAATTTGCCACTTGCAGATTTCGAGTCGATAAGATATATGGAAAATGGTTCCAAAACATCTTATTCAACGTGGATAGCCCATAATTAAATAATATTTCAACTTGTTAAATTTTGATTTTTATGTGCTATAGAACTGATAAAGTCCACACTTTGCTGAATTAACTGCAACTGAACCTCTGATCACCAACAGCTTTTTTCTTTCAACAGTTTTTGTAAGAACTTTACTAGAAAATTATTAAATTTTGCAAACATATTTGAATATGCTGGATCAGACAAAAGTTTTATCCAGTAAACATCAATACTTTCATGTTTTTTTTGCAATTAAGAATTTAAGTAGATATCGTAGGTATCGTAGAAATTTAAGAAGATAAATTTAAGTAGAAATTTTAGTATAGAAATTAAATTTTTAAATTTTTTTTTGTCTGAAAAACAATAAATTTTGAATGTGTCCGCAGATATCCGCAGCTAAAATAACCTGTATTCTATTAAAAAATTATAAACGGTTGCATGAAAATTAAAAGTAGACTGGTATCAGTGGGAGGGGTTATCTCCGAGACCTTTCAACAATGATTAACAAACAAAAAAATTTTTGTTTTGTTTTTCCTAATAAAATTATTTTATTCTAAAATATAAAAAACCAATTTTAAAACTAAATATGCATAAATGTGGGCTAACCTTGTGGGCCACTCACTTACCATGAAAAATTAAACATCCAGGAATAATATTCTGAGCACAGCGATTTTATAAAAAGTACACTGATTTCTCATAAATATTGAAATTGAAATTGAAAAAAAAATGTTGATTTTTTATTCTATAGAACTGATAAAAGCCACACTGTGAAATAGTCCAATAAACATACATAGTTAAATAAATATAGTACTCTACATACAGTTTTTAAATTTTAATCAAGTTGCGGTTACCCGAGCCGGCCCAAAAATTTAGTTTTCAAGCAATTCAATTTATTTGACATTAATGCCTTCGTGCTAGAAAGAGACGACCATGTAATAGAAAAATAAAATAGTATAGCTGATCAGGGTGGCAGTTCGTTTGAATCTGTTGTAAATATGGTTGTAAAAATTCACAAAAAAGGCACTGAAAACTTTATGAAATTCTAAAAAAAACCAAAGAAAGTCGATATGACGAAGACCAAGTGTATAAAAATGTACTAAAAATGTCTTCGTGGTACTTACGTCCTTTTTTTTATAAAATTGTACTAAAAAAGTACAATTGTACTGAAAAACCCAACACTGATAGTGCTTGTTGTTGTCTGCTTTCGTTTGTTGCTGAGCAAATATAACTCAAAAGTGTTTTGTATGGCAATGAATTCAGAGCAATGCAATGAATCACAGTGTGTGTACGTTCAAATAGATGCACCTACGCAGGGCTTTATTACTTAACAATAAAGTAAACGTAATTTTAGAATATATAAATGGACATAATCTTGATGAATCCATTAAATTTTTTATTTGGAACTCTTTGCTGCAATTTCTCAGTCCGTACCATATAGCCTCAACCAAATGTTGCGGTAGCAATCTAACGAACGCATCGAGACTAATTAAAACTTATCCAAGCAAAGTTGAGAACATTTATTGGGATAGTTTAATTATCCAAATCAAATGAATAATTAATATAAATAAAATATAAGTCAAAATGTCTTTTACGCGTTCGTTTGAAACAAATTTCAAAGCAATTATTTTCTTGCGTTAATATACATACAAAATTCAGGGTTGTAAATATGTAAAGAGTGTAAAATAAGGTAATAATAAATAAAGGGTAAAATAAGAAAGGGAGACATGGCAACGTGATCTTCACATGGCAACGTGTCTGACTGCCTCAACTTGGCGAGGCCAGCATTATCCATGTCGAAATCGTCTCAAGTCGACTCAAAACCTCCGTGTGGTGTCTCCTGGGAACGTCAAAAACTATCGCCCTATAAACTTTGGCGGCTAATTTGAGCGACGGGCTTTCCCTTTGGCCATCAAGCAAAGATTGTGCGTTGGGTTTGAAGCCCACCACATAAAAAAGTATTTCAATGAAACGTAAAAGAATAAATGAAAGAATGATTCCCAAATCTGATGAGGACTATCGCAAACGAAAAACTGATAACGATTTACGGATATGCACCTGGAATGTCTGGACCCTAAATTGGGATGGTGCCTCTATTCAACTGATTGATATCTTGGAAAGATATAATTCTGATATCACTGCAATGCAAGAAATGCGATGGAAGGGACAGGGTTGCTTACGGCAAGCATCCTGTGATATCTACTATAGCGGCCATGTGGAGAAACACGAGTTTGGATGCGGATTTGTAGTTGGCAAGAGAATACGGCATCATCTCCTGCGGTTCACTCCCGTGTACGAACGACTTGCCATAATCAGCTTCAAGGCTAAATTTTTTAACATTAGCCTAATATGTTCGCACACTCCGACAGAAGAAAAAGATGACGAGACCAAAGAAAGTTTTCACTAGCGCCTTGAAGACGCATACGAGTGCTACCCCGTCATGACATAAAAATCGTGCTTGACGACTTCAACGCCAAGGTGGGTAAAGAAAACATATTTGGTCCAACAGTCGGAAAGTTCAGCCTCCACGACAACAAATCCGATAACGGAATGAGGTTGATTGACTTCACCGCAGCACGAAACATGGTCGTTTGTAGCACTAGATTCAAGCAAAGCAATATTAATAAGGCCACCTGGCTGTCCCCTGATCAAAAAACATGTTGACGGAAGGCACTCTTCCAGTGTACTAGACGTACGCACGATTCGTGGTGCTAACATAGACTCGGTTCATTATCTTGTCGCAGCCAAGATCCGCACACGTCTGTGCGCAGCTAAGAATGCTCGCAATCCTACACAAAGAAAGCTAGACGTCGACAAGCTGCAGTCAAAACGGACGGCCTCTACTCGACTCTCACTCCTGCTTCAAGAAAGTAGTCCTCCGATCGACGATATATGCGCACAGTGGACGCACATATCCCACTCTATGCGTACGGCTGCCAAAGAGGTGATAGGCTACCATCGCCCTCGCCGAAACCAGTGGCACGACCAGGACTGTCGCAACGCCACTTCAGAGAAGGACGCCGTCTACAAAGCCACCCTGCAGTCGGTTGTAACACATGCTGTTATGGAGCGATACCGTGAGAAGAGAAATTTTCCGAAAAAATAAAACCACTGGCCGATGGTTTTAAGACCGGAGCCTCTTCTTGCAAGGATGAAAATGGCAATAAAGTGACAGATATCCAGAGTACACTAATGTTATAGAGTTTTATTTATTTTTCAATTTATAATTTCTGTTATTTAATATACGGTTTAAATACGTAATTCGGTCTTTTAATTCGTTAATACAATTGAGTGTTTCTGTGCCTTAAATAATTGTGCACAGTTTCCGCGAATTGCAATAATTTCCGCGTTTAAAATTGTGTATATAAGTTTTAAGTGCTTGACACTGGTGCTTATTTTTATAAGCAGTGAAAACAAAAAATCAACAAAAACAAAAACATACAAACATTATTGTGCTTTATTTTTATTCTTTTATTCTGTTCTTGTTGTTCTTTTTATATTTTGACATTTCACTATTTTATTTCTTATGCCATGTTCACACAGAGAGTTTAGTTTGCGTTTTCAGTACAAAGTTGCTTTTTGCCCTTAAACTCAATTTAAACGCTGGTGTTTCCAGTACAATTTTGCAGGAGAAAACGCAACTAAACTCAGCTTGCTTTCTACGTTTACCAAAACTCAATTTGATACATGCCTAAAAGTATGCTAGTATTTGATAAAAACATTCGTTCAATTAGATTTTAGCTGTGTTCGATTCGATTGAACGATAAAAAATCCCAACAACAGCTGATTCTCAATTGTGCAAGTTTCTATTTGTATTTTATTATTAACAAAAATAAGCCAAAAAACAAATAAAAGAACTTGGTACAGTTTAGAAGATGAGGGTTTCTCATCACTCAGTCAGTATGGGCCGTAAAAAGCTGAGTTTTGAGCGAAATTCCAAAAATTGGCGATCATTTCAATCCACCGTAAACTCAATTCTGCCGACACATCTCTGTGTGAACAGCTGCATTTAAACTCAAACGAAACGCAAACTAAACTCTCTGTGTGAACATGGCATAAAAGAGCAAGCGTTTGTTATTGCGTCAAGTAGGTAGTAGCAGAACTAAATATGTGAACTGAACAATCCAGTTATTATTTAAGAAATGAAACAGGTTTTGATGAGGATAAATTTTTGTTTTTGTTTTCAATGCAAATTAATTTGGATGATCAACCATATACATCCCAAATCATTTTAGTGCAGATTCAAAGAATACATCGGACAGAGAGAAAACTGGCACCCGTGGAAGCAAAAAATATATTTCGTGGCTCAGTTGGTTAAGCAGTTGTCAACCGTTTTATATAATTTTAATAATACTCTTTTTTAATTTAATATTATTATAACCTTATTTTATTAATTATTTAATGTAAGAACTGCATAGAGCAATAGTTTTATTTGTTGGCACATCCTGTTTTTAGCGATAGCATGAACAAAATGTAAGCAAAATCAGTGGCGTAGCTAGGGTTGGTCGCACCCGGGGCGGAAACTAAATTGTGCACCCCTTAAGAAGATTTTTTTTTATACAATAAGTCGATGAATCTTACTACATATTTTCGAATCAACCTCTAAAAAAATTACATATTTTAGAAGAGATTAAAAAAAAAACAAAACTATGCTATCCATGAATATTTGATAAAAGAAGTAAGAATCTAAAATTTTCAGAAACTTAAAGAATTTTTTCTGAATTGTTCCAATATTTTTGTCTCCGGGCTTATATGTTGTGAGAGACAAATGTAATAAGAGTAAACCACACATATCAGTTTAAATATAAAAACTCTAGTTAGTTGAATATAGAAAACTTTGAAAAAATTACGAAAAATTTTGCATAATTGAAGAAAAAATAGGACCTGCAAAACGTTAACAAATTTTCCCTAGTGACCCTGAATAACTATTAATATAATAATTTTTTTTTTCGAAATCAACCCCCATTTTCTATATAAAATTTAAATGAAATATTAAAATTCATTTATAAACATTTTTCATAATTTTTATCAATTTCTTTATAGTACACTGAGGAAAAAATGTGTTAAAATTAAATGAAAGTGTGTTCATATCTAACGAATTTGTTTTTGAAATAGAGCTTGAAATAAATTCAAAAAAATTAAACAGAGCTGTTTTTAAAGTTAAATTCAAAATAAAAGTTTTTGTTTTTAAAACAATGTTTTTTCTATGAAAACCAAATTTAAAACAAACATTTTAAAATTAAAAACTCATGTTTTAAAGCATATTTTTTTCGATGCCATTTTATTAACTTTTCCGAGTTTTAGCACCAGATTCACAACCAACTACCCACGGGACCTGCCGAATACCAAATGTAAACTTAATTCGATGAAGTTTGCATTTGAAATATTTTAATATTTAATTTATTAGTTTTTATTTTATCATATGTTCGATATTTGTCAAACCAATTCAAAAAATTCAAAAATTGTCATTGAATTCAAATGTTTGTTTGTTTTTTCAAAAAAATAATAAGAGAAAAATAAAAACAGAAAGGAGTTTATAGGTAGGTGAAAATTAAACACAAAAAAAAAAAAAAAAAAAAAAAACAAATTGGCCATTTCAGCCCTTGAAAGGACTTTGACCGAGCTTCTTATGATCAATTGTGTTGTGTGTGTTATTAAATGTTTGCACACAATTGATCGAGAACTGGACCTACATGTTTTATGCCGACTCCGAACGGCTAAAGTTCATGTTCTCAAGAAGCTTTACATGGCATTAATTACTCTCTGAGGTTTGCCATTGTCTGCAGAGAGGTGGTGAACGATCAGAAAAATTTTTTATTGTAAAAAACTTTTCGCCGCGGCTGGGGATCGAACCCGGGCTCCTAGCATGCTAAGCCACACACTTAACCTGCATGCCACGGTCGCCACAAAAATGAAAAATTAAACACACTTTTTTTAAATATTGTTTTGTAGAAAAACAAAGGCGTTAAATTTCTATTTTAATAATTTTTGTTTAATTTTTAAGTATGTTTTTTTTCTCAGTGTATCTATATTAATCTCCGCTTGGACTTTTATAGACAAGATTGAGGTCTGTAACATTTGACTGCTTTATAAATATCACCATAAATACCACCATAAATATCTTAGTATCACAATATTACAGTGATACCAAATTGATATCAGAAATTTTTTTTCATTCTCATTATCTACATAACTCCCAAAGCAAACTTGCCCAGGTTGAACAAGGTCAAGACTCATGAATGGCTCAAAAAGATCTGACAATTCCAAGAAATCTGGTGTTTCTTCACATTCGTTGATTGAGAACAAAATTTAATTTTAATTATTAGAATAATTTTTAAGGAACTATGCATCATATCTTCTATTAAAAACTGTATTTTTGTTAGTTTTTGTTGGTTAATTTTTGAACAGAACAATAATTATTTTAGCAAAATAAAGGAGTCGGAAAATCATCTTAGAGTTTTTAATGGACATCTTTAAAACAAAATAAAAAAAAAAAACGTTAGAAGGCCATAAAATTGTCATTAAACGCCATTTATTTTATTTAAATAAAAAACTAAATGAATTTAAATCAATTTAATTTTTTAGAAATTTTTTTAAGCAAGTTAAAAGTTTATAAATGATTTTTAAACTAGTAGTTTTATGTAAAAGTATACCCAAAACATATTACTATTCAAAATTATGTTCTAGCAGGTTAAAAGCTGTAAGTGAGGTTTGTTTCATGATATATAGTCTCAGAACTTAGTAATCACAAAATCATAAAGTATATTTTTATTTTTGAAATTTATGACATGAACATGTTTTTCTGAAAAGTTCCGGAGAAATGTATTGCTTACAAAACAACTGACGCCTCCATTCATCATACTCTGAAAATCATGCAGGTTTTCGCAACTTAATGGTTTTAGAAATGTCTACTCTGCTAGCAAGTTTGAACACTTCTTAACCTGAATATAAGATGTAAAAAAGTGCTTTTTTATAAAACTTAATGAAATGCAAAAAAAGGGTTTTTACATTTTTAATTTTGTACTCCATCTTAATA
Organism: Tetanocera ferruginea; assembly: GCA_958299015.1. Classification (NCBI taxonomy): domain Eukaryota; kingdom Metazoa; phylum Arthropoda; class Insecta; order Diptera; family Sciomyzidae; genus Tetanocera; species Tetanocera ferruginea. Next base: position 97,006,749 of record OY282641.1, on the reverse strand, counting down.
TCAAGAAAATTTTAATATAATTTGTTTGGAAATTGCACCCCTAACCAATGAAAAATTACATATGGAATTGACTTGGGTTTTAGTGTGAGCGTTAATATTGAACAAAATTTAATATAAAGTTTAAGTTTGTTTCAATAAAAACGAAGTCGTGGTGATGGTAAAAAATATTTTCATTCACTTTTGCACCCTCTTGATATTCAAATATAAAACCGAAGTCATTGAGGTGTGTTCTTTTTATTAAAAAAATCAAAAATTATGTGGTAAAAAGTTCTTTTGCCAAATTTTACACCCCATTTTGGCGTGTACCCGGGGCGGACCGCCCCCCCCGCCCCCCCCTTGCTACGCTACTGAGCAAAATACAGCTATTATTACCCTTTTAGTTATTTTGTATTCAATTTTTAACTTAAGGTACTATAATTCTAATTTTATTTCCAATTTATTAAATTTACGTACAGCTTTCACTAAAAAAATGTCTAGTATTTTTATCCGTATCAATTCTTATAAAAAAAGGATTAAAAAATGTATTAGTCCAATGTATTGCTTAAAAATTACTCTAAGATTTTTAACCGTGTAGTGGTTTTACTATTGTGAGCTTTTGTTGGATTTTTTGTATAAACTCTATAAATAGGTTTATATACCTAGAGCTACAGATTTCAATCTTGGTATGTCTGTTTGTTACATCAAAACTAAGATATGTACAAGTTGTGAATTTGTCACTTCATTCGCCCACTGACGGCCAATTGAAAAATGCTAAAACTTTTTGTTTTAAGACCGATCTAAAAAATTCTTAGAGTAAATTTCATCTAAATTCATTTCGAATTTTTATAAGGCATTTACAATTTTGTAAACTTACTACAAATAAAAGTGAATGAAACTTATAGCGTTTTCTTATCACAACGAAAAATTCTGCCCTCTTAAGATGCAAAATTTTTTCCATTTTGACCTGAACCCACAGAATTCTGACTTGTTTTTAGCTGAGAACACATCACAAAAAAAGCAAAACTTTGTTCACTGCTTGGTGAAGCTCAAAAAAATAAAAAAAAATTAAAGTGCATAAAGTGCATAGTAAAATTAACATAGCATATTCGGCAGGAAAATAAAGATATTTATTAAATGCGTGAAAACTCGGAAAAAAGGCTTTTCCCTAGAGATGAGACCTAGCTGGATCGATTTTTCACCCCCCTCTTCATCTATATAGAAAATTTTATCGAAATCGTTAGAGCCGTTTTCGAGAACGCAATTGCAAAAAAAAAATACAAATATTGCTCGTTTAATCATATATGTTTGTACATATTTACACGTATATATCTCCGTTATATTTGGAATTGGTTTGGTGTTTAAGAGTTTACTCTCTTTTCCACGTAGGATCTTGGGTTGGATAGTTGCCGCAAACTTACTAATATTCATATTATTTATAGTTACTTTGGTCTCTTTGTTTTAGAGTTTTATGTAAAGTTTACTACTTATTTGATGTTGTTTACTTTTTCAAATTCATAAATTCTTAATAAATTCGTGTTTCTGTATAAAATTTTTTAGTTCCGCTGAAAAGCCAATTAATGTGCTTAGTGGAAATTCATACTTCGCCAACTGGTTGTGTGTTTTAGTACGTAGGTGCATTCTATCTTTCCGGTTAATCCGGCCTGTTGTAGAATGTAAGTCGTGCATGCGTATAGTACGGGCTATACGTATTAATGAGATTTCACACTCCCTTGGCGAATCCAAAAAAAAAAACAAAATAGAATAAGATAAGATATCATCCACCATTGTGTATTTGGTATAAATTGGATAGAGAGAATATAATCAATTCGAGTTCAATCGACCAGGTTTATGAATTCAATTTAAAAAAGCTTTAGTTCAGTTTTTACTACCAAACCTATCGGTCATTGTTTTTAATCATGTCTCAACTGAGATCTCGTTGTGCGCAATGCAATAAACCTACTGCTAAAGATTCTTTTCTGTGCTGTCATATTTGCAAGAATGGTTTTCATAAAACTTGTTTAAATATTGAAGATGAACTTTTTCATTTAATGAATTCTAAGCAAAATATTGTTTTTAACTGTGATGAGTACTTGAAACAATCTAACAATCTGCTCGGATCAGTCTTAAATTTGGTGGCCGAAGTTCGAGACATTAAAATTATTGTCGCAGTCCTTTGTCGTGATTTGACTACAAAAATAAACAAAAATAACTCAATGTCGAGTTCATTAAACTCTATGAACTTGCCGAAAGCGCATAATGCGCTCGTTACACCTAATGAAAAACTAACAACAAGTGCTCTCTCTACTGTGCCTGCTATCATCCCGTCTTATGCTGCTGTTGCTTCGTCCATGGAGCCGCCTTCGGCCGTACTTGCCAAAATAATGCCGAATATTACAAATTTGGTGACGACTGCGTTGGATACTGATAAGCCTGAACAATGCGTAACTTTTAGCTCAACTTTACATGCGGCCAATGCATATAAACCGGTTTCTACGGCTGCTGCTGCCACCACTCCGTCATCTACTTCCACTAAAGTTGATGCACCTGCGATGTCTTCTCCGAGTGCTGCTCCTCTTGCTCCACAGCTCTCGCATTCTAATAATAGAAACGCTTCGGTTAATAAGAAATTAAATAGTCAAAATACAATTGTTGGTCAATGTTTGACCACCGAACTTGATGTTCTGATAACTTGCGATGGCTACATGTTTCTTCTTTTTTGCCATCGGTGTCCGAAGAGAATATTTTGAATTATGTTGTTAAACATTCAAATGTTGCTAGACAGAATTTGCTCTGTCTTAAATTGGTGAAAGAAACAGCTCCGATTGATGCTATTAATAGAGTAAGCTTTAAATTGGGAGTTTCTAGCTCGCACTATAACGAAGTTTTTAATGCGTCGCTGTGGCCTGCTGATGTCAAAGTTAGCAATTTTAAAACAACATTTTTTAAAAGACCAAGGTTTCAACACCAAAACCGATAAAAAGATTCAATAATAAAAATCTAAAAATATACTACCAAATGTTTCGGGTATGCGAACTAAATCTAATTCAATATATTTAGCTACTGCCCAAATGGAATGCGATGTATTTGTAATAACTGAAACTTGGCTGAACTCAAACTTTTCTAATGAAGAATTTTTCGACCCAAATCTTTTCCACGTCTTTCGGAAAGATAGGGATATTGATAAAACTGGATGTAGACGTGGGGGTGGCGTACTTGTTGCTGTTAACTCTTCGTTTCAATCATCATCTTTTTACTTAAAAAACACAGACCCTCTGTTGGATCAACTGTGTGTTGCTGTGCATGGATTATCTGAAAAGATATATGTGTGTGTCTCATATATTCCGCCGAATAGTGCCTTTGAACTTTATAAAGCGCATTTGGAGAACATTATGGATCTTGTGCAAAATGAGAACAAAAATCATTTCTTTTGTATACTTGGTGATTTTAACTTAAATAATATAATATGGTCTAAAATGTCTGCAGATGTAGGCTATATGCCTTTGAACGCTAATAGTAATATTGAATTACTGGTTGTTGACAGTTTCTTTGAACTGGATTTATGGCAGATAAATGGCTGCCGAAACAAACTAAACAAAGTATTGGATCTTGAATTTGCAAGTAAAAGTATAAACTTTGCTATTGCTGAATCAGGGTTTCCTATGTCTCCATCTAGTTTACATCACTCTCCTTTATCTATTGAATTTGAATTTTATAATTTTCTCCGTTGTGAGACTAAAACTATAAATGATTTTAACTATAATGCTTGTGATTTCAATCTATTGAATAATATTTTTAACGGCATTGATTGGTTTAATAAGTTTCGTTCTTTGAGTGCTCTTGATTGTTTTTTGATCTTTAAATTAATTATAACTGATATATGTTGTAAGCATGTTCCTAGGAAACACATCAAAAATAACTATAAACTGCCTTGGTACACACCTGGCTTACTGAAATTAAAAAATCTGCGAAATAAATTTAATAAAAAATGGGCTGCGGCTAACAATACAGACTTTTTAAATAAATATAAGTATTATATGAGGGAGTTTAATTTCTTAAATAAGTATCTTTATAACCAGTATGTTCAGAACTTCGAAGCGAACATTAAAACTAATCCTAAAGCATTTTGGAGTTACATAAAGTCAAAAAAGAAGTGCTCTGATTTTCCTGCTAGTATGTTTTACAGGGAAAAAATATCTAAAAATGCTTTTGAAACTACAAATCTTTTTGCTGATTTTTTTGAGTCTACTTTTGAACCATCAACTATATGCTCTGATAATATTACTAGTGATATACACCATTAGTTGATATCGGAACGCTGTATATCTCTGAAATTGATGTTACGGAAGGAATTTTGAATCTAAAAACTACAACTAAATCTGATTCGGATGGTCTTTCAGGTATCTTATTGAAAAATTGTTGCAAATCCCTGGCAAAACCTCTTCAGCTGATCTTTAATAAGTCTTTATCTACTGGAGTTTTTCTTTCTGACTGGAAAGTTTCATTTATATCCCCAGTTTTCAAATCTGGAAATAAAAATAATATTGAAAACTATAGACCAATATCTAAACTAACGTCGGTATCAAAACTCTTCGAAATTATAGTAAAAAATAAAGTAAATTTTGCTGTAAAACGCTTTATATCTCCATTTCAACATGGTTTTGTACCTGGCCGTTCGACGGTAACGAACCTTACAATTTTTTCCGAATATTGTATTTCGGCTTTCCAACAGGGTTACCAGGTTGATTCCATCTACACAGACTTTTCGAAAGCCTTCGACAAAGTCTCTCACAATATATTGTTAAAAAAATTAGCGAAAATTGGGTTTCACTCTAATTTATTAGAATGGTTTGGATCATATCTTATGCCATGATCACACAGAGAGTTTAGTTTGCGTTTCGTTTGAGTTTAAATGTACCTGTTCACACAGAGATGTGTCGGCAGAATTGAGTTTACGGTGGATTGAAATGATCGCCAATTTTGGGAATTTCGCTCAAACCTCAGCTTTTTTTGGGTCATATTGATTGACTGATGAGAAACCCTCATCTTCTAAACTTTCCCAAGTTCTTTTATTTGTTTTTTGGCTTATTTTTGTTAATAATAAAATACAAATAGAAACTTGCACAATTGAGAATCAGCTGTTGTTGGCATTTTTTATCGTTCAATCGAATCGAACACAGCTAAAATCTAACTGAACGAATGTTTTTATCAAATACTAGCATACTTTTAGGCATGTATCAAATTGAGTTTTGATAAACGTAGAAAGCAAGCTGAGTTTAGTTACGTTTTCTCCTGCAAAATTGTACTGGAAACGCCAGCCTTTAAATTGAGTTTAAGGGTAAAAAGCAACTTTGTACTGAAAACGCAAACTTAACTCTCTGTGTGAACATGGCATTGGATGCATACATCATTTCAACCGAATAGAAAGCGCCATCTATTGGATAATAGCATACAACGAAATATAATGCAAGTAGTTTTTTCATAAGAGTTAAATCGTATCGGATCACCCTCTTAACGTGGAGTAGAGAACCAAAGCTGCGAATCAGTTCGTACAAAACCAACACAAGCAAAAGCAACAAAACAAAAACAAAGAAAGCAGCAGACATAACATGCAAGCCGCCAGAGCTGTAAAATTCTCATAAATATTAAAAATTTTAAGTACAAATTTAAAAAAACGACACAAGAATGCATTCAATTTATACAAAATTGATTCATGATTAAAATTTTGAATTCACACTCAATTTTAAAAATTTGATTAATTATTCATTTCGATTATTCATTTTTCATTATTCAGAACAATGCATTAATGTATTTATTCAATTGAATGCTATTCATAAAGAATGCAATTAACGAATCGTTATTCATTTTGGATTCATGCATTCATTTTTTGTTCATTATTCATTTTTTATTCATTATACATTTTTTATTCATTATTGATTTTGTATTCAGTATTCATTTTGTATTAATTATTCATTTGTTGTTCATTATTCATTTTGTATTCATACTATCGCTTTGTGTTAATTTTTAACCAAAGTAGAATATTTTTTTTAATTTTTTTAACTAGATGCATTGCAACTCAATAGAAAGAAGAATTTAAAAAACGATTGAAATTTAATTTTTGCGCATAAATTATATTGAATTTATGAAATATTTGAGAAAACAACTTATATAAATACTTTCATGTAATAATACATGAAAACAAAATTTAAATAATATTCAGTTATTTAGATGGGACCTTTTTTTAAGTTCCCTGAGCCAACCCTGAGCACAGGACAAGCCTCCAAGCCTCAGATAGCTACACTGCTGCACCAAAGTAAAAATATACTACTTTGGTTGAAAAGTTTACACAACGCAATGGTGTGAATAAAAAATGAATAATGAATAAAATATGAAAAATGTATAAAAAATGAATAATGAATAAAAAAATAATATTGAATAAGAAATAAATAATGAATAAAAAATGAATAAGAAATGAATGCATGAATGCAAAATGAATAAAGATTCCTTGTCATTTTTATGAATAGCATTCATTTGAATAAAAAAATGAATGCATTATTCAGAATAACGAAAAATTAATAATTGAAATTAATAATAAATCAATTTTTTAAAATTGAATGTGAATTTAAAATTTTATTCATGGATCACTTTTGCATTCATTGAATGCATTCTTTTTTTGTTACTCACTGATTCAAGTTTTTGTCAAAGCAATGAAATTGAATTGAAGCCCAGCCGCGGCGAAGAGTTTTTTTCAATAAAAAATTTTTCTGATCGGTCACCACCTCTCTGCAGACAATGGCAAACCTCAGAGAGTAAATAATGCCATGTAAAGCTTCTTGAGAATATGAGCCGTTCGGAGTTGGCATAAAACATGTAGGTCCAGTTCTCGGTCAATTGTGTGCAAACATTTAATAACACACACAACACAATTGATCATAAGAAGCTCGGTCAAAGTCCTTTCAAGGGCTGAAATGGCCAATTTGTTTTTGTTTTTTAATCAAATTGAATGCATGTTTTTACAGCTCTGCAACAGCTAATGATTGATTTTCTTATATAAAAATATAGATTTTTCTCCTAAGATTTCGCAATTTTGCTAAATAATCGTTAAGCGCAGAATATATCTGATACTTTAGTATATTTTTTATGTTTGAACGATGAGTATTAAAGGATGTACGTATACCCGAAAGTATAGGTCACAAAACGTTCCATGACCTCAAAAAATTTGTTAATACGACCCCATACAAACTGTAAGACGTAATTCTACGTCAAAAAAACCGAAAATGCACTTTTTGAGATATGAAAAACTAACTTTTTTTCAATAAAGTAGGCAACTCTAGCAAAAAAAATCCAAAAATATATCAGTTTTATTAAAAATCTTTTCAATCGCTTTCTAACGATACTTCATTTACAAAAACAGGGGTAACAGATCACAGAGATATGATTTATTGAAAATGTCTCCATTTTCAAGATTTTTCCTTAAATCAAAAATTGCTATCTCGATAAATGTAGAAAAAATGGCGACATAAAAAAATTATTTCTATTCTTATAAGTGGAAAAGGAGCATGAGGTAATTTTTTTGCAAAATAACTTGCATTTGGCTTGGAATAGCCGGCACTATGAATAAGTAGAGTCAGAGTTAAGTTTCGTTTAGCATAAATAAATTATCGAAATTATTTAGTATTTGTAAAGGGATAAAAAAACAAAAACCAATTTCGTTTAGTTGAAAATCGAAATTATCATAAAAGAAAAATGCATTTAAAGTTTATTGAAAAATATGATCTTATATGATGTTTTTAAGATAAAGTTGGCATTTTCGATACATTAAAAACCGTAAAACATTTCAATATACGGTGGGACTCTAAGCGGAGCTCGGTCGCCCAGGTACTACATCAATAGTAAGAGCATGGAAGGCCCTTTTAACAATGACATTATTACTGTCCGTAGTTAAGACCAGGTCAAGAAGTCTTTCCAGACTATTATAAATACAACTCTCCGAGACTCTTCACATTAGATGCACAAAAAAATGTATAATCGTCAGAAGAATGCCATTTTAAGTTAAAAACAAAAAAAAAACAAACAAATTTGCCATTTCAGCCCTTGAAAGGACTTTGACCGAGCTTCTAATGATCAATTGTGTTGTGTGTGTTTTTAAAAGTTTTGCACACAATTGACGAGAACTGGACCTACATGTTTTATGCCGACTCCGAACGGCTAAAGTTCATGTTTTCAAGAAGCTTTACATGGGATTATTTACTCTCTGAGGTTTGCCATTGTCTGCAGAGAGGTGGTGACCGATCAGAAAAATTTTTTAATTCAAAAAAACTTTTCGCCGCGGCTGGGGATCGAACCCGGGCTCCGAGCATGCTAAGCCACACACTTAACCTGCATACCACGGTCACGCACGAAGTCAGATTAAAATCGCCCAACAATAAAATGTGGGCTTTAACGTCAAGAATATTAAGAATATAGTCTAGACAATCTGCCAGACTTGTATAGACCTCTGCACTACTGTTTGGTGGAACATGTGCATTAATTATGTATACATTTGTACAACCTTAACGCATATTAGCTCAATTTTAGAGGCGTAGGGAATATCAACAAAGGAACTGACAAAACAGTTCTTTACAGCTTTAAGAACACCACCACCAACAGAAGGAATATTGCTAGAGTGTCTGTCCTTTCTAATTACTTGGAAACTATTGTCAAACAATTCCAAGTCACTAATGCCTTCATTCAACCTCGTTTCAGTAAACACGATAATATCTTCAGAACAATTCTGAGTCTACAGAAATATGTCCCGCGTTTTAGAACGCAGTCCCTTACATTTTGATAGTAAAAGGACAAATTATTTTGTTTTTTGGGTCTGACGTGCGATGTTATTCGAACTCCTAGACTTATTTTTAGGTTTGAACTCAGAAACGAGAATATTATCGGCCCACTTATTAGAATTAAGAACAGTTGCAAAATCTTCAGCTGCAACTGTGAGAATAAAAGAGGCGTGGGTGGGCTTATGCCAAGGTTTTTACATGAACGAAAGCATTTTGGGGTAATAAATTACGCTGTTCGGCAAACGTCAAAATATTTTTAGTTGATGTATCGGGTTGTAATCTAGAGATAAAAATGTTCTGAAAAATGTAACTCAATGTTCAAGTAATGCCGAGTTATCACTTGAGTTCTCTACTAAAGTTTCCGTTACAGCATTTTCATTAGCTGCAGAAGTAATTGAAGCTTCAGGTAATGGAATATTCATCTGAGATACTATAATATTATTATCAATATCATTTGTATGAATATTGGAGGCATGTGACGAGGAAGTGTGAACTAAAAGCCGCTTAGCCTGGGGACTAGAAGACCCACTTTGGTTGGCACGTTCGCGCTTATTATTTGTATACCCCCACGCGTACTGCGTAAGGGGTATATTAATTTTGTCACGGCGTGTGTAACGCCCATAAGGAGGCGTGGTAGGTATAGAAAAGTATATATATTCTTGCTCAGCATCACCACCTGAGTTGATTTAGCCATGTCCGTCTGTCTGTCTGTGGACACGATTACAGCCGTAACTTTGAAGCTGTCGTGCTGAAATTGGATATATAAGCTTGTTTTTGAAAAACTAAGATCAAGTTCGAGAATGGGCTAAATCGGATGAAAACCACGCCTATCTCCCATACGACCCCAATGATGAAAACTCCATACAGAAGCGAATATTTACGCTACAAACCTTAAATTTGGTATTTGTACAGTCTATAACAAAACTCAGGTGTGTAAGAAAAATGGGCGTCATCAACCCACTAACACGCCCACCTCCCATACAACCCCAATATTGAAACCTATATATAGAGGCTTGTATCGGAGCTATAAAAATAAAATTAAAAATTTATTATTTTTATATAATAATTAAGACGTGAGAGAAAAATGGGCGTAATCCACCCACGAACAAGCCCACCTCTCATACAACCCCAAAATTTAAAACTATATAAATAGGCTTCTGTCGAAGCTACAAAAGTAAAATTAGATATTTATTCTTTTTATAATAAAATTAAGATGTGTGAGAAAAATGGGCGTCATCCATTGATGAATACGCCCACCTTCCATACAACCCATTATATTGAAAACTCTATAAATAGGCTAATATTTAAGCTACAGACCTGAAATTGGGTACTTGTGCATATTATTTCAAAATTGAGGCGTGTTAGAAAAATTGGCATCAACCACTCAAGAACACGCCCACCTCCCATACAGCCCCTAATTAAAAACTTTATAAAAAGGCTTGTCTTTACTTTGCAGAATACAATTTGATATGAATTAGACTTAGATTAGATTTAGATGAAGTAGACGTCATTAAAATAGTACAATTTTTTAAATCTCATATGAAAAGTTCTGCAATTTAAGATTTTGTACCATTGCGAATCGCTCGTGGGGGTATTTAAACTTCGGCTAAGTCGAAGATATACCTTTTTAGTTCTTCTTATGCTTAGAGTTATTACTATGTCTATGTGCTAAGCCCCCATCAGCAACATCGTTTGAGGATTTTTGTTCTGAGACAATAGTTTCAGAATCCGTCAAAGGAATGTCACTAATTGGCGAAGAATTTTTTTCCGTGATATTGCTGCAGTAGTCGGCACTTAATTCGCTTAATGAATTCAAAATGAATTTAAAATTATTGTTAAGCAAGTTAAGGCTTTCCCCAAAAAGCTTAATTTTTGAATATAATTCTGCTGGGGAAACGACCATGCACGTAGGACAGTATCAACGAAGTCTCGAGTGTACCTAAAGTAAATCATGTACACACGAATTGGAAATGTTAGCACAAGACGCATGAAACATTTGCTCGCTTGGGCCAGAATAATAAAACATAGTACTTAATATGTTCTGACTTTTGCATTGTCCATTAAAGGAACAATCAGCAAAGTTTTCGACTTGAAAATAATTCATGCTTTAAAACTCAATTTAAATATAGCAAAAATGTTCAATGCACGCTTTTTAGGGTTAAGCACACAGAGCCTTACAGTTAAATAACAAAAACAAAACACTGTCAACGCTGTACAAGTACGGACACCGCACAAAGAAGAACACAAAAATCTATCAAAACAAGCTCAAATTAAGCAGCAAACTAAGTGCGCTAAAAAATATTATTTTATAATTTATTAATTACAACGTTAAAAAACACGACACATAAATTAAATTAATTCAAACGATAAGCACAATACTAAACACAATTACTTACGACGATTACTTAGCAGTTAATTTTATTTATTTTTGATATTAAATAAAACACAAATCTAAAAAATATAAAAACGTTAATAACACAACACAGCACAACAACCGACAACGACCAAGGGACGGGATCTACTCTTCTGGTTCAAATTTAGAACTCTATTTTTAAGACAGACATTAATTCTTTATTAAATAAATGCTTTAAGTTGTTAATATTATATTTTGTTATAAGTGCCTTTTAAAAAAAAAGCCAAATAAACTCAAAAAGAAAAAAATGAAATTTTTTATTAAAAACCAGTGATGATATGAGATCATTTTCGAGAGTACTTGTTTATAAAGGCAAATAGTACTTTTTTATTGTTTAGGGTACTTTTATTCAGTAATGATATGTGTTTAAATACATATATTAAAACCAATACTTTTTAATTTTATTATATTAAACACATAAAGAAACAAAAAATAACCAGGCTTTTTTTCAATATCCGTTAAATATGTATATACACACACCCTTAGGTATATTTAATAAAATATCACTTCAATAAAATAATTTGGTAACTGATTAAAAATTATAAGTCTAATAATTTTTCTTCCAGAGGAAGCGTATTTAGAAACGTTTTCTTTTTAGTAGTTTCAGTGTCATAATAAGGACAGTTGCAATATTTGGATTTAAATAAATCCCTTGCTTGGATTAGTGCGGAACACGTAGATATTTCCAAGCGATAACGACACTTGGTCTTAATTAAATTTTTAATCGAAAAACTTCTCTCAACGTTGGCAGATAAGTGGGGAATTGATTAGATATCTTGGTGCAATTCTGAAAATTTTTGAAAACATGCTCATTTTTTATTACCCCCACTTCAGACCAGAATTAGGAAATAGTCGAATCCTTAAATTTTGTCAACTCCTCATAATCTGCCAGCGCTCTGTATTTCGTATTGATCGAATCTGCATTTAAGTTCTTGTTCTGGGAACATTTTTAAAATAAAATGCTGGTTGTTTCACCAGATAATACGTGACTAGGTGAGAATTTTGGCAAGAAGTTTATGACTTAATTTTCAAAACTTAATTTTAATTTAAAAAAATTGTTTTTTAACTCTTGACAAAATTTCAAGTAAAATTCTTTAATATTAGATTTAACCTAAATAATTTTATCAGAGGGTACCTCCTCCGTTTTATAGTACTCGTACTCGTATAACTCAGTTTTAGTTCCGCAATAGATTTCATCAACGAGGATTTGATTCTCGATTAATTCGTAATTATTAGAATGAGCTTATTTTATAATAGAATGCACTAACTAATAAAATACACTTGTTTATAAAATTACGGGCGATTTGGTAGAGCAGTAAAGTCATGCGCGGAATAAATATATGCAACCTGGGTTCGTCGACTTACGTCGAACAATTTTCTTCAACTCAACAGATGATTAAATATAAGCAAACTTCAGAAAACCAAAACAACAATTGCACTGAGATTTTCGTAAATTTTCGCTTTTAAATTTTAGCGGTGAACTAACTGATTACCATTAAAGTAAACAAATCAATTGTCATTGTCAAAATTAAATAAACTCATGTCCCAGTTAAACATTTTTTGTATGCTTAACCCACTACGCCACACAAGACATTGTCATATCCAAGTAAAGATTTAGATGCTGATGCAATTAGCTTACTTCTTGTTTTGTGTGTGCTGTGCTTGCAGACCGTGAAAGATATACGTGATATAGGAGGTTTAATATGTAATTAATTGTAAAAGTATAAAATATAAAAGTACCAGGGTACTTTTTTTGACAGGAAGGTACTCGGGTACTTTTATAAAGTCAAAAGTACTCAAAAGAGTACTATTCCACTCAAAATATCATCCCTGTTAAAAACTATTCTTCATACATTTTTTTAGTGTTTGTCCTCATTCTAAATAACCTTAACAGTCAAAAACAACTGGGTTTTAGAGATTTTGCGGTATGGAACCTCAGTAGGGTCCGTTTAAAAGATGGTTTCGTCGATTCGACGAAGCATGACCTTAATGTATAAAAAATAAGCATGTCCTTCTAGGGTTAACAACTGTAGCGGTTTTGATGTTAACTTGTCAAAAGCAACTCAAAAATAAACTTACTGCTTTTCTGTAATAAGATCTTTGTATGCATGGTTAGTAATTACGTCCTGTGTTTTACAAAAAACTTTGCTGGGTAAATTTTTTCCACATTAACTTTGTTTTGAGCCACTTGTATCCACATCATTATATTTTTGATGATATGGGTTGTGGCTTTAAATAGGTTTATGCTGAGAAAGTGCGAAAAAGCTATAGTAGGTGAACTCTATTGTTATTACATGTCTGAAATAACAAAAAAGAAAGTTGAATGCCTGTATAAGAGACGTGTAGCAAAGCAAACATCTTGGACAATTTTCTGTGAGTTCATTTAGGATACAAGTGAAGCTGCCAGACTTCGTTAGCCGCTTTCCAAAGACCCGTCGGTCTCAGGATACCTTAGAAGGCCTGATGGATCATGGACAGAATCCAGCCAAGAAACGCTATCGCTACTAATGGAAACTTATTTTCCAGGTTGCAAAGATCCGGATCAAAACGGAACTACCAGCAACCCGGAAATGATACAGAATCTTAACAGATCAACCGATAAACCTTTACAGAAACTCCTCAGTATTATCACATGGCTATCTGTAGAATGGTCGATATGATCTTTCAAACGCCACAAATCCACGGGACCAAATATAATCCTGCCGGCCATGATGCAACCCAGTATCATACCCTGGCTTAAGGAAATTTTCATCGGTTGCCTCAGGACAGGTTATGCTCCGAAAATCTGGAGAGAAGTGAGAGTAGTATTTATTCCCAAAGCAGAGAAACCGATGCACTCTATACCAAAAGATTACAGGCCTATTAGTCTCTTATCATTCCTGATGAATATGCTGGAGAGAATAATAGATCTGCACATAAGAGAATCTCTGAACGATACAATTCTCTGTAGTGCACAACACGCCTACCTCAAAGGTAGATCAGTGGAGACAGCAATGCACGGTGTGGTTTCGGTCACAGAAGGAACCCTTAATCATAAAGAATACACTGAAGCAACATGTTAAGGTATCGAAGGCGCATTTAACAATGCAAATACGGAATCTATAAGAAATTTTTTTGTGGGAAAAAGAGTACACAGCATAATTACCCATAGATTTATAAAATGCTGAATAGCAGACGTATAAAGGCACAAATGGTGTTGAGTGTTGTAAGAAAGGTGACCACAAGAGGCACTCCGTAGGGAAGAGTTATATCCCCCCTTCTTTGGCTTATTGTGGTTGACTACATTCTTTCCAAACTAAAAGCTGGTGGAACACTAGTGGTAGCATATGCCGACGACGTTGCCATCCAAATATGCGGAAAATTCCTGCAAACAATTAGCGAACTAAGGTCGACTCTAAGGTCTTTAATGGAGCACACACTAAAAGAGGTACATAGATGGGCGAACTCAGTCGGCCTCAGTATAAACGCAGAGAAAACAGATCTGGTATTGTTTACGAATAAGTACAAGATACCACTATGGATTCCACCAAGAATAAACAACACTCGGCTCATCCCGAAAACTAACACGAAATACCTGGGAGTTGTACTCGACAGCAAACTGACGTGGAGACTTAATGTGGACGAGAGGGAAAGGAAGGCTACCAATGCGCTATATGCATCCAAGAAGATAGAAAGGCCCCATAGTGCTGGACAGCACTTGGGGCATTTCACCCTCTCTAATGCAATGGATCTACACAATGGTTTTTCGTCCAATTCTACTCTACGGAATCATTGTGTGGTGGCCGGTGGTGAATAAGTCAACATATCTCAAATACTTGGAAAAAACTCAGCGACAAGCTGCGCTATGCATATCGGGTGCGATGAAGTCAACGATGATGCGATGAATGAAAGCTCTTGAAACCATTCTATGTCTGGATCTTCTAGACATATAATGCAAAACTAACAGCTTGTAAAACGGCATAGCGGCTAACGGCATCTGGCAACTTCCGCAAACAAAATTTTGGACAATGTAGAATTGGCAAGGATGCAATCAGTAGCACAGACTACATGATCCCTAGCACAACTCTCGAACCCAAAATACCCACACTTCTAGGACCAACCGACTGGCGCAAAGGTATCAAACAGGCCCAGCGGGTGGTCAACATATTCACAGATGGCTCCAAAATGAGTACGGGAGTAGGTGCGGAAGTGTGTTGCGCAGAGCCCGATATAAGGCAAGCATACAAATTACTAGATGCATTGAAAACTTCAAAGAGAGTGTGAATCTTTTGGGTTCCAAGCCACAGGGCCATTGACGGAAACGATATGGCAGACGAACTAGCAAAGGAAGATGCCGGGCTGGGATCAGAGTTCACAGAACTGGTAGCTATTCCACTTCAGGAATTGTACAAAAACCTCGAAACTGTAGTCAAACAAGCAGTGAGTCGTAGATGGAAAGATACGACAACATGCAAGGTCTCGAAAACCTTGTGCGATGTAGCATGATGAAAACGAACGTCATTTATCCTGGCTCGCACCCGAAGGGACAGCAGGAAACTGGTGGGAATCCTCACAGGTCACTACATGGTGGCGGCCCACGCTAAAAAGCTGAGTATAACCATGGATGACAAGTGCACGAAGTGCAAGCAACCAGGTGTCCAAAAAACCCTGGAGCACCTTCTTTGCACATGCCCCGCCTTACTTAGATCGAGACTTAAATACTTAGGCTATCTGACTTTATCGTCACTAAAGGATGCAACCAAAATTCCTCTTGAATCCCTCCTAAGATTTGCGAATAAGGTGCAAATCTTTGAAGATTTCCACTAATTCTCTCAAGGGAATTCATCAACCGGTACCACTCAGGACCATATGGTCCATGTGAGACTCCAACGTGAGGCAACCGGACTAACCTGACCTTACCTTACCACAAATATTAACTTTTTTCATTTACCGGTTCAATGTTTTTTTATGCGATTTTAAGTATTTGTAAAGGAAAATAGGGTCGAAGTGAATATTTGAACTGAGTAAACATTACTAAAAAATCGAAGTTGTCAAATTATTAACCAAATAAGGAAATTTTACCAGAAAATTTTAAAGAAAAATATAGCTAGAGTTGGGCATTTTACTGTATCATATCTCATAACTATCAAATAAAAAGCAACACCAGACTCGAGCTGCGCCGGGTATTATCATCATATGTATATAAAAATTGATGTTCGCATGTGTGTATGTTAGTTATAGACTCCGAAACCGCTAAACCAATTTATATGATTTTTTCAGGGTAGCTGTAGCAAGGTCTTGAAAGTGTGCAGTTTGGTATTGATCGATGAAAGAGGCGTGGCACAATCTCAGAATTAAGAATATAATCTCAATTTACACGAACCGCTCCATTGGTAACATTTAATGGGTAACATTACAATTTAGAACTATAAATGTGTGCACTACACTCTAGCACTTTTTTTCTCTGATCAAAGTTCCTTAGCGATGAAAACTTGTGGATGGATGAAAAAAAATTTTTGGACACATTTTTTTTTTTAACCCATACCTTTTGTAAATCCAAAAGTCGATATTTTTGCTAATTTTGCGGTATATCATCCAAAATATTTGAGTCACGTCATTATAATGCACGCAGAAATTGTAGATAATTTGAATACGAGAAATTTGATATACTATGTAATTATCTGAGACATCATCTGGTTCCCAAAATATATATTTGTATGCATATAGAAAATTTCGGAAGGTTCTCAAAAATACTACTTTTTTTAGTTTTTGATTTTAAACACAAATACATTCAAGATACAATATTGAAATCTTTTACACCAACTATTGCGCAAATTTTTTTTTTGACCCATGCCGGCCCAACTCCTTGACCTTTTATGTACGCAAAAATCTATATTTTTTCCAATTTTGCGGCAAAGCATCCACACTATTAGAGTGCAGCCATTGCAATGTATGTTTAAATTGCAAAAAATTTGAATGCGATAATTTTGGTATACTTTATAATTAATACCAAGTAATTAATTAAGTAATTTTGGAATTTTCCTTCAAACTGAGGACCAGATTGGAATGGTTTCTTTGTTCCATGATTATATAACTTCTTACGACACACATTTTTCGGATTCTTTCCAGTCTATTTTTATATGTTGTCATCTCCTTTTTAAAGACATAGGTTGGCCACAAAGGGTTAAAACAAACATCCATAATTTTTTATCAATACGTACGTTTTTATCGCTAAGGAACTTTAATAAGGAAAAAATTTGTGAGAGTGTTATTCCGTAATATTGGGGGAGTTGGGCCGGTATGGGCTAAGAGGAAGTAAAGGAGTTAAATGTTTAATATCAAAAGATCTGTGCTAAAAAGTTGATACAGAGCATTTTAATATAGTAAAACGTTTATTTAAAATCAAAAATTAAAAAAATAGTATTTTTGAGAACTTTCCGAAATTTTCTATAAAAATATATATCTTGGGAACCAGATGTCTCAGATAGTTAAGTAGTATACCAAATAGCTCGTATTTAAATTATCTACAATTTCTGCGTGAATTATAATGACGTGACTCAAATATTTTGGATGATATACCGCAAAATTAGCAAAAATATCGATTTTTGGATTTACAACAGGTCTCGGAAGTGGGCCGGTATGGGTTAAAAGACCAGAAAAATGTGCGTAATGTATTGCTGAAAATTGGTGTAGAATATTTTAATGTCGTATCATGAATAGTATTTTTATTTGAAATCAAAAAGTAAAAAAATAAGATTATTGATAATCCTCCAATATTTTCTATAAAAATATATATCTTGGGAAGCAGATGTCTCATATAGTTAAGTTGTATACCAAAATGTTCGCATTTAAATGATATACAGTTTCTACACACATTGTACTCAAGTCACTTCAAAAGGATGGATGCTATGGCCCAAAGTTGGCAAAAATGTAAATTTTTTATCCATCCACAAGTTTTTATTGCTAATCAAAATGAATCGGTTTCTATCGTTACGCCCTAATATAAACATCAAAGAAACTCTACACGGCATACTAATTAGTCATGTCCTTTATGCTGAAATCGCAATACTGCGTTAGGTCGGTCGTGCGCCGATCGTACTTTATATAGAGGTTGCATAAACTTTACGAGATGAACTGACAGAACGCACGACCTATTACTTTACAAAACTCAATGTTGCGCTGACAGATTGTGCGTCTGTAATTTTGGCGATGCCAATAAAAGCAGCTATACAAAAATGCCCACAAAAGTTGGTTTTCCTCCAATTCTAAATCTCGCAATTTCTATATAAATTTCTAAGATATCGAATAATTCAAATAGATTAACTTTATCAAAATCTTAATTTGATTACTTTAATAGCATGAGTTATTAAAAAACATTATATAAAACATAAATTCCAGCGATAATAAAAGAAATCCCACGAAAATCTATATTTGCCAGTGAAACCATAAAACACCCTCATTTAAGGCGCTTTCAATGAAAATGCAACTCTGCTCTATGAAGAAATGTCAAACGCACGACCGAGTAGAACATTTTTCTACTTATCTCGTTAGATCGTACTTTGGTCGTATTTTATCTCTTCTTCTTGTTTTACGATATTAAGTACGACCAACGCTTGAGGTCGCATTTAGATTTGCACCATAAGAACACGTTGATCTCTACTCGAGCTGTCAACGCACGACCGACCTAACGCAGTATTGCGATTAAGTCATTAATTGGCAAAAGTGAGCAAGCAGTGGTCAAGGAAGCGTGTTACCGTCCAAACAATAAAAAATATTTATATAAAATAGCTTTGGTACAAAATGTCGGATAATAATAAAACTCAGTATGGAGTAACTAATTGATCAGGTTTTTCTACTGGAAAACTGGCACGATCATTGGAAAACTGGACGTAATTTTGCCCATGTAATTCAAATTTTATTAAGTACACTGTTGTAGTTTTTGACACGAAATTTTTGGTTCTGCGATAAGATCAATCTTTTCAGATTTGGGGGAGTCCCCCGTGTACAACTGTGTCCTTGATTTAGCTAGATTGGCTCAAATTTTTAAGAAAACCGTGTTTTTCTAAGCTATTCTAAGCCTTTTAAGCTTGTTGTACGATCTTTACAACCAATGGAGAAAACTAAAGGTATTGAAATTCTTCGTCAATAGTTCTCATATTACTTTCGGATCCGAGGATTAGTTTTTGTGTAATTAATCAATTTTTGGGAATTTGTTGTTTCTTTGAAAGAAAATTTGAAATTAAATTCATGGAACAAAATTTGCTTGCCTGTTCTGGCCTATTCTGATATAGGGTGCAAAAAGTGTTAATTTAAATCAAAATGATAACACACTTGTGGTGCTCTCACAAGACACACAATCACACACATATAAAAATACACTTACACTTTATACACTTGTTTTAAAATATTTATAAATATTTAAGTAATCAAAAAAATGTATATCAAAAATTATTTAAAATATTTTATCAGAAATAAAAATCAGTCATTGAAATAAGTTTATAAAAAAATATATTCTCAATAATAATAATAAAATAAAAATTGTGAAACCAGCCCCTAAACCTACAACTGGCGATCCTGCCTAAAACGCAAAAAACATTGACAACCGCTGCCTGATTCTACTAAGCCACAATCACCAACTCCACCAACAGCCAGTGCTATACAATGGCGACAATCTTGTTAATGGCAACAACTCCTTAACGCCAACTGCCGAAGTTTCTTAACGCCGACCTCAATATTGGGCTAGCAGAAGGTCAACGCCACAACATCAGCAACAACAACAACAAAGTCCTATACCTGCCGGTAAGGTAACGCAATAATAACAACATCAACAACAACCTCAGTCATAACAACAACGTCAACCATAACAACAACAACAAGCAAAACCCTATACCTGCCGGTAAGGTAGCGCAACAACAACAGTATTGGAAGCAACAACAAAAAAATCAACAACAATAGCAACAACAAAACCATCAACAACAACAACAAAATCATCAACAACAGCATCAAAATCAACAACAGTATAGGTAACAACAACAAAAATCAACAACAAAAAAAAACAACAACAAAATCATCAACAACAGCATCAAAATCAACAACAATAACAACAACAACAAAATATTCAACAAAACAACAACAACAACGAGATCAACACATCCATTATTTTTAATATTATAAAATTTTATATAATTTTTTTCTCATTTGACATTTTATAAAATTTTCTTACAGGTTGCTTTTTTAATTTAGCTTATCACGAGGCACACACTTAGATTAAAAACGCATGTAGTACGATAGGGACGGAGGAAACCGATCGTAATACATTCGTAGGCACTACACAGCACTAGGAACACATTTGAGGAACACACTTAAACATTTGCAATGAGCCTACAACATACCCCCCCTCACTCCTCTCACCGTGGAGAAGGAGACAACCCATTGATAACGCTTGACACAGACTCACTTCCAAACCCTTTCGATATACCTTACAGTACGGAAATACACGCGACATCTATCAAATTACCACAATTTTGGACAACTTGCCCTGAGGCATGGTTCGTCCACGCCGAAATTCAATTCCAGTCCAAATCAATAACGACAGACAAAACTAAGTACGAATACTTAGTTACAGCTCTTCCACAGGATGTCATCATGACAGTCCTTGATTTCATACAAAAACCTTCACAGACCAATTTGTACGAAAATTTAAAAAACATTTTAATCGAACGTCATTCCCTGAGCGAGAATAAAAGAATTGACAAAATTCTTTCTGACTGCGAGATTGGAGACCGAAAACCATCCCAGTTTTACAGATCGCTCTTACTTCTCGCCGGTTCTTCAGTAGAACCAGATTTCCTCTTAAAGCTATGGCTTAGAAAACTACCCAAAACTTTAAACATAGCGTTGACTGGGTCAGGCCATAAAACGATCGAGGAACTACTAGCGTTAGCTGACAATCTATGGGAAGTCATGACCGAAAAAGAAGTCAGTGCTTTCGGAAAATCTCCCAACACGATTGAACTTACAAATATGGTGCAAGTTTTAACAATTTCCACTTCCAAAATTTTAGAATCTTTTAATAAATTGACGTTAGAAGTGAAGACCCTTAAGTCAGAAAACCGATTTCGTTCGAACTCACGAACAAGACGCAGGTCAAACTCAAAACATAGGCCTCAAAGCAATACTTCTTGGGTATGCAAATACCATTATAGATTCGGTAATCAAGCACGGAAGTGTGAACAACCATGTTCATTTGTTCGAAACAACCATTCTACACAACACAACACTATGCCACACAATACAACAAACTAAAAGACTCTATTATCGCGACGACTGATGATAGACCCGTCACATTAACACGTCGTCTTTTCGTATTTGACCCGTCAAATAAATTAAGTTTCCTTATTGACAGCGGAGCGGAAGTATCGGTACTTCCTGCCTCAAAATTCAAAATTAATAGACAGAAATCTGATTTAACACTTCAAGCTGCTAATGGCACAACAATATCTACATTCGGAAAAAAATTATTAACTTTAGACTTAAATTTACGACGCGAATTACCATTTACATTTATTATAGCAGACATTTCTAAACCAATTATTGGTGCAGATTTTTTAACCAAATATGGACTTCTTGTTGATCTCAAATACAAACGTCTCATCGACCCATTAACGAAATTATCAGTTAACACAATAACGGCGTACACTGAAACAACATTGCCAAAATTATTTTCTCTAGATAACAAGTATACACAATTGCTCAAACAATTTCCTTCACTACTAACAGAACCCGACTATACTACACCGGTAAAACATCAAACAGTTCATCACATCGTAACAGAAGGACAGTTACCATTCACGAAGCCACGACGTCTAGACTTGTCCAGAATGAAAATAGCTAAACAAGAATTCGATTTCTTAGTTAAATCTGGCATTTGTAGACCGTCGAAATCGATGACATCTTCTCCGCTACACCTCGTTCCTAAACGCGAACCAAACGACTGGAGACCTTGCGGTGACTACAGACGAATCAATGCAATTACAGTACCTGACCGCTACCCATTACCACATATACACGATTTTTCAAACAATTTACACAACACAAGCATTTATTCAAAACTGGACTTGGTCAGAGCATATCACCAAATACCTATGGCTCCCGAAGACATACACAAGACAGCTATCACGACACCATTTGGAATGTTCGAATTTCTCCGAATGCCTTTCGGTTTGAGAAACTCAGCACAAACATTCCAACGGTTCATACATGAAGTTCTTTACGGACTAGATTTCATTTTCGTCTACTTAGATGACATTTTGATAGCTAGCGAGACAGAAACAGAACACATGAAACATTTAAAACAAGTTTTCGAACGACTCGACAAATATGGTTTGAACATTAAACCAAACAAATGCGTTTTCGGAGTTGAAAACATCAATTTTCTGAGCTACAATATTTCAAGACATGGCATAAGTCCATCGGAAGAACGAATACAATGTATAAGAGACTACCCACAACCAAATACTGTCAAACAAATGCAAAAATTTATCGGTATGACAAACTATTATCACAGGTGCATTCCTAAATTAGCACACATGCTAGGTCCAATATACGAAATGGTCACAATAGCTTCAAAAACAAAAAACAAACTTTTAACATGGACAAACACAACCTCTGATGCATTCACAGCAATTAAAGATAGCTTTGCTACGCAAACACTACTTAACTATGTTAATAGTAAAGCAGAACTATCGATTGCTGTGGATGCATCAAATACAGCAGTAGGTGGAGTATAACAACAGAAGTACAACAATAAATTAGAACCACTTGCATTCTTTTCCAAAAAACTCACTTCCACAGAATCTAAATACAGCACATTCGATAGGGAACTTTTAGCTATATTCTTAACAATCAAACATTTTAGACACTACCTTGAAGGTAATATTTTTATAGTATACACAGACCATAAACCACTTACAAATGCACTCAATTCTAAAAAAGAGAGAAGCCCAAGACAAACACGACACCTAGAATACATAGCACAATTCACTAACACGATACTACACGTCAAAGGTACAGATAACTCAGTAGCAGATGCATTATCAAGATGCGAGGTAGAGGAACTCAAAACACCCGATCTTAATCTCAAACTATTACATTGTGAACAAAACACAGATACAGAACTCAAACACATAGTAAATCAAACGTTATACAAATTTGAACAAATCAAAATTCCATTCTTGAACATTGAAATTTGGTGCGAACACTCCACAGAGAACACACGCCCATATATTCCACAATCCTTACGTAAGAACATTTTTGACCAAATACACAATATTCCACACCCAGGGACAAGAGGTACCCGACGTCTTATAACTGAACGGTATTTTTGGCCAAACATGAACTTACAAATCAATAAATGGACTCAGGAATGTATTAGTTGTCAGAAAGCTAAAGTACACCGACATACAAAAACATTACCACACAAGATACACATTCCACACGGCCGTTTCGAACACATCCACGTTGACATGGTTGGTCCCTTACCAATATCGAACGGATATAAATATCTTCTAACCGCGATTGACCGAAATACACGTTGGCCTGAAGTCTACCCACTCAAGAACATAGAGACCACAACAATAATCGACACATTCTATAGAGAATTCGTTTCACGATTTGGCGTACCCATAGAAATCATTTCTGACCGAGGACCACAGTTCACGTCTAACACCTTTAAACAATTTGTTAAAGACATCGGGTCTCATCACATTTTTACTTCGTCGTACCATCCACAATCAAATGGGATGATTGAAAGATTTCACAGACAGTTAAAAGCGTCAATAATGGCTAGTAATAACCAAACTAATTGGTACACAGAGATTCCTCAGATCCTTTTGGGTATTAGATCCACAGTCAAAGAAGACATCAAAGCGTCCCCGGCTGAAATGGTTTTCGGTCAAAACTTAAAGCTACCTAGACAACTAGTAGTTCAGAATTACCAATCTTTGAACGCATCGGAAACATTAGCGAAACTCAAACAAAACGTTCAAAATAACGATTCAAACATTTCACATCATAATACAAATACTGGTCAATACTTACCACAAGCCTTGAAGAGTTGTAAATACGTATTCGTACGAAACGACACAATACGACGTCCACTACAGAATCCATACGAAGGACCGTTCAAAGTACTCGACAGAACAGAAAAAAATTTTACAATTCTCAAAAATAATAACACAATTACAGTTCACATCGACAGAGTAGGGATGTCAGTGGGAAAAATACATCGATGTATTTCTGTGACTCGATGCATCGAAATGTACATCGATATCTTTCAATGCATTGGAGGGCATACATCGATGCATCGATGCATCGATTTGCAGACGATTTTTAATATATTATTAAAGCACAAAATATATTATTAGCCTAATTGAACATAATTTCAAATTAATTACTACACCTGAGCTATTTATGTTTCTAATGGACTATCGAATCAGGTCAAAAACGTTTTCGTTTGACCACAAAAATCATAAAAATTTCTATAAATCTATATTTTAAAAATCCATCCTCAATTTGACTTATAGAGAGAGTTATAATAGGAAAACCTATAAACACTCGTTTTATTTTTTTGCACAATTGAAAAATAGATATGGCGGTTCGCTGTACTAGTGATGTCAGTTTTCGATATTTAAAAAACATCGATGCATCGATGCATCGGCTATTCAAACATCGAGTGAAAATTTTTCGATGTATCGAAGCAAAACATCGATATTTTCGATGCATCGATGTTTTTCCGACATCCCTACGACAGAGTCAAACCAACATTCATGGACAGAGACACTACAGAGACACTACAGAGACACTATCCTCCTCACACAGACCGACAAAAAAAGTACATTTTAATCTCTTGGCCAACTCGATTAAATTCGATGGGGGGGAATAATGTGGTGCTCTCACAAGACACACAATCACACACATATAAAAATACACTTACACTTTATACACTTGTTTTAAAATATATATAAATATTTAAGTAATCAAAAAAATGTATATCAAAAATTATTTAAAATATTTTATCAGAAATAAAAATCAGTCATTGAAATAAGTTTATAAAAAAATATATTCTCAATAATAATAATAAAATAAAAATTGTGAAACCAGCCCCTGAACCTACACACTTGTAACTGTTTTTTTGTATCTTCTACCAGTATATTTTTAAAAATTCTTAAAATTATGGGAAAACTATAAAATTGTCGTACTGTGAAATAAATTTGAATTTTTAATTTTAAATTTGAAATTTGAATTTAGAATTTCATAACCCTTTGTTTTCTTCATTGGTTGGTAAGACCGTGCAACTAGTTTGCGAGATATATTTAGAAATAGACATGGCAAAAAGCTTGGAATAGCTAAAAATCGACCATTTAAAAAACATGGTTTTCTCAAAATTTTGCGCCAATCTAACTCAACCAAGGACGCAGTTGTACTCGGGAGACTTCCCCAAATCTGAAAAGTTTGGTCTTATCGCAGAACCAAAATTGAACTACAACAGTGTTATTTTTTTCTAGTGTAAAATGGGTCGCTAATTCCGAAAAAAATATATCTTTTTTTTTTAGAGAGTATTTCCTAGAGAATTACAGATTGTAGGTCTGGACTAGGGATGTAACGGAGATTCGACTTCGGTTTCGAAAGGTCGAAACTTCCGATTGATATTACACCTCCGACTTCGACTTCGGCTCCGACAATTTTGAATCGGAGTTATAACGAAGATCGAAATCTACCGGCGTATACGATTTTACTTATCTCACACACTAGCGCAGCTCTTCGTTAAATAATTTTATAGCTGACAAGCTTTTGTTCATTATTTACAATTAAGTTCTTTTAGAGTCACTTTATTTGGCTAAACTAGTGATGGGCACAAAAGAGATTTGAGGTGAGTTTGAGTAAGTTACTCATTCATCGAAATGAAGTGGTGCAATGTCCCACTTCAAATGAGGTGTGGCTCGATTAAAAAGAGGTTACACTGGTTTACAAATAACGAAAAGTTGTTTGTACTTTAAATTCCACTATCTTTTTCTCATGTAAAATCGGTCGCTAATTCCGAAAAAAAATTTTTTTTTCTGTCACTCCGTTTTCGAAATATTGCCCACTGTAGGGTTTTCAACGAAAAAAAAAAATTGGTTCCACTTAATTGCATATATCTCCAGAATCAACAATAGTAATCAAATAAATGATATATCAAATAAATGATATATCAAATAAAAGCTTATAATTTCTTACAATTTCTTACAAACAATGCAAACATCATTTTTTGGTAGAGCTGCTAGTTTTGGCGGAATAAATTCAAATTTCGGGGATTTTTTTTATTTTTCAGAAAAATTTCCAAAAAAAGACAAAATAGTTGCAATTTTCGTTAAGAAATCAAAATATTTATTTACTTTTTATAATTTTTACTAAAAGTCTGTATTTTTCCGAAAAAAATAAGATATTGTTGAAGAAAATCTATTGAGAAATGAAAAAGTTGTGTTTAATGGAACGAAATCACCCAAATTGTGTGATTATCAATTTATGCATTTGGACTTATTTTATTGCCATAAAAAAAAAAAATTAGAACTAAAGGTTGTTGTAATAAAATCATATATTCTTCATTTTTATTGTTCTTTTAATAATTTACATTATTTTGACATTATTTAAATTGTATATAATTATTATTAATAATTTTTATTGTTCCCTTAAATCATTTATATTGTTATTTACATTGTAAATAATTTTTAACAACAATAGTCGCAACAATAGTCGCCCATCATTCCTTCGTTCCAAAATCCTTGGTACCGATGCTCAATTGCTTTCATCTGTTGGTGGAATCTTTCCCCATGTTCGTCGCTCTCGTCACCGAGATTCTTCGGAAAAAAATTCGGATGGTCTGGAGACAACCATTTTGCCACCTAAACGATTGCTATTTTTGTCTGGCCAAAGTGACTGGTGTTGGAAAACAATTTGGGTGATTTCGTTCCATTAAACACAACTTTTTCATTTCTCAATAGATTTTCTTCAACAATATCTTATTTTTTTCGGAAAAATACAGGCTTTTAGTAAAAATTATAAAAAGTAATTAAATATTTTGATTTCTTAACGAAAATTGCAACTATTTTGTCTTTTTTTGGAAATTTTTCTGAAAAATAAAAAAAATCCCCGAAATTTGAATTTATTCCGCCAAAACTAGCAGCTCTACCAAAAAATGATGTTTGCATTGTTTGTAAGAAATTGTAAGAAATTATAAGCTTTTATTTGATATATCATTTATTTGATTACTGTTGTTGGTTCTGGAGATATATGCAATTAAGTGGAACCAACTTTTTTTTTCGTTGAAAACCCTACAGTGGGCAATATCTCGAAAACGGAGTGACAGAAAAAAAAATAAATTTTTTTCGGAATTAGCGACCGATTTTACATGCGAAAAGGATAGTGGCATTCAAAGTACATATTGGCTATAAACCAGTGTTATTAGATGTAAAAGTGTTGGAGAGGTTGTAAAGCGTTATGGAATTATGAGGAAAACGAAGAATTATCACAAATACTACTTAACTGAGTTTGGTTTCTAAAAGTAAAATTGAATAATAAAGAACTAATTTAAGCAAACAAAAATTTAATTTTGAGTCGTTGTTCATTGCATGAGTCGTTGTTCATTGCAATTAACGTATTAGAATTTAAAACAAAAAATTATATCAAAATATTAATAGAAATTCAAAGAAAAAATCAATAAAAAGTAATATGAAAAATATTACATACATGTTATAATAATATGTCACACATTATAGTTTAACAGTTTTGAAACTTTGTTTCCAGCAAGTCTTTTCCTTCTTTCTATAACTACTTGTCCAGACTTCGAAAATAGACGTTCTGAATGTACAGAGTTTACGTTTGCAAATTTTGGGCAACAACATTGAATTGCAATTAAACGAAGATTTTCGTCTTTACTCGTTAAGTAGCGACTCGTCTATTTTGATGAAGGCTTCAGCTGTACCATCACCTTTTTTTGAGGTAATGGTACACTCAAAGCTCGTGTATGGGACATTTCAGTTGCCTCTTGTATGAGTTACCCAACACATGCGAAAACAAAACTTTAAACTAGATATTTCCTATTGCTGCGTTTATGCGTGCATTTGTGTAATATTAACATATAAATTTCATACTGATTAAAGATAGTGAATACTGTACTTTAGGGCGGGTCGATTTAAAAATCGCCCATTGCTCTGTGAAAATCGTATTCTAGGGATCAAAATAAGAAACTTTGCCGAGGGAACCATACCTCTAAAACGAATTCTGATGTCCCCCAATTTGGGTCGAACTTTTGGGTAGGGGCAAATTTTGGAAAATCCCACTTTGACCCATTTAGAGTGCTCCAATCGAGTCCAAATGTATGACCGACCCCCACTAACTTTGGAGGCCAGACCCACCCATGCCAGTGGCACACCCCCTGGAGCCCCCTGTGGGGTTCCCCATACAAACATTTAAAAAAATCACCATTTTTGGCCTTTACATGAAAAAATCAGCGAAATTGCTATGTTTTTTCTTTATTTTTATTATTTATTATTATTTTTTATTATTTATTTATAATAATATCTATTTTTCCTTTTTGAAATTTATTTAGTCAGAACATATGTAAATGAAAAAATTAATTTAAGTTAGTTATAGAAAAGAAACTAAAAAAATTATTGTTTGAAGTCTTTTTTACTTTCAAGTCTGGGCAATTTCGCACGGCTCTCTAATTTTGAAGCCATAACAGCCCCTACATTTTCCGGTATAACCCGTTTGGAAACGCTAGCTAGCAATTGAACATGTCGTTCCGTTCCTTGTATGTGCGATGGAATTTTTGGATCAATAAACGGTGGATCATCTTGATTGAAATATTCTTTCAATGTATCGTACGGAATGCTTCGCGTGAATGGTGGTTCAAATACGTTATTTATGTCATTCATATTGATCATTTCCGTGTAACTTGTGCAATTAAACTTTATATCTGGTTTTTTATAAGCTCTAAGTTGCGTTGGGTCGTCAACATCTGTTCGATAGCGTAGAATTATGTTGATAGCACAGTCGCGCTTTTCTTTGCTATCATCAAACAACATTGATAACAAGATATTTTCCGAATGCGCATAATATGAATAATCTGTAATTACTTGGTTGACAATTTTGCGTAAACGAGGTTCTAGAAATCGTGACCAACTAATGAAGTTGAAAAATAATGCACTGCCGTACACGACAGAGCTGTAATACTTGATATTGAAGTTCATTGGCACATAACATTTAATTATAAATTCAACCAGAATTCTTAAATTTGCATCTGGAGTTTCCGTTGTCACATATAATCGTAATAATCTAGCGGCCTTGGTGAGCCACCGAGAATGTACAATTTTCCCTGGTTTGATGTTAGCCAGATCCACCGAAACCACGCCGCTAGAAATTGCATGGGCCATTTCGTATAAGTACTTCGAATCGGTGGAAAATTCAATTTTTTTCTGGAGCGGGGGCGTATTTTGCAACTCAATTTTCTGGAAGTCGTCCACCACCTGAAAATGTATAATAATAAAATAATTAAAAATGGTTGACAATTATAATAAACGAGTGATAACAATAACTTACCGGAAGAGTTTCACAAGTTTCGATTTGACGGCTCAGTTTTCCGGTTGCCGATCTTGGTCCAGTGGTTGATTTATCAAAAGCTTCAAACAAATGCCGAAACGGAAATTCGTACCAAAGCAATGGTCTTTTTAACAGCAATTCGAATCGTCGTATAATTCCACCGTGTGGGCCAGTGTTTGTTGGCTCACCGTCAGTGCATATTCCAATTAATGCATCCAGTGATATATTTTTATCGTTGAAAAAATCATTTAATTTGGTTGTTTTGTATTCAGTGGTTTCATGTTCCAGTCTTACGTAACCAATCGATTCAGAATTGGGTTTTACCATCCTAGTATGATACTTCTCATCAACTTTAGTTGTCGTTAAAGTATCATCTTTTCTGCCATCGAATGAAAACGCTAACAAATTGGTATGATCTAACCGTTTGCGAACCACTTCTTGTCTGCATTTCTCTTTTTCTCTACGAACTTTCGATTTATCCATGATGAGAGGTTTGCCATGCTTATCTTTCATTTTAAAATCTTGAAAAAGAGCGGTTCCCAATGCCGATGCTACTCTATCAGGCACACCAAATCTGTCACATACCAAGGCAAAGTTAAAACAATCGTATCTCTCTGTGTATTGTGAACTTGTGCTTCTTTCCATATCTTCTTGAACCGATGGCGGTGCGTTGAATCATCGGGATCTTGGTACACTCTAAAAAGTTTTTGTTGAATTTTACTACAATACTTGTAGGCAACAGGCTTGCAGTTATAAATGCAGTGAATTTACACACCCTTGTTTAAAATTCAACACTTATTTTGCTATTTATACGATCGTAAAATTCAACATTAAATTTACTATTGATGTTTAAGTAAAATTAAACATCACTTATGTAATTTTACTCGATATATTATTATACTATTTTAATAAAAGTAAACTTCAACAACCACTGCTTATTGTTACTTAAATTGATGTAGTAAAATTAAACAAATGGTGCTCAATTACAACATCATAAGAAGCAAAATTAAACATCTGTTGTTTAATTTTACTTCTTCTTATAAAGTAATATACATTTACTTCTGTTATAGTAGTAAAATTCAACATTTCTTTTACAGTCAAAAATGCAGTAAAATTAAACATATTTTATTATTATTTTCGTTGAAGAAAATCACGTTTATTAGCTGAAAGACAACAAATTAAAAAGTATTTAAAATTATGTTAAAGTTATGTTGGCATTGTTTGTTGTTAGAGCACGTTTGTTAATACCGGTGTTAAAGTTTACTGGGTTTTTTGGCTTGTGCCGACGAAAAAAATGTGAACGAAAAGATGACTTGTTTCTGAATGCTTTGGAACACTGAAAAATCGAACAATTTACGTTTTTAGCATTGAAATCATGTTTTAAAACATGGTTTTGTTTCTTATCTTGATTTGATCTTGATACTTGTCAATCAATTTATTCAATTTATTAAATACACTTTTTTCAGCATTATTTCCATACCAAGTTTTTCTCAAATTCCATTCAACTGATCTTGTACTTGAATAGTGAATGATTTATGGGAAAACTTTTTTGTTCTGTTTAAGCACGTTCGCTTAAGTAAAAATAATATCTCAAGATATCCAGATGGGTTGGTAAATTAAGATCAGTCAAATCAGTAGACACGCCAAAAACAGTAACATCGTGCTTGGGTATATGACTCATTGGGTTTTCGATAGTTGTTGTTGCTTGATCTTGCGGTGTAGAGGATGGTGTAAACTTTTTGATTTGGAATGGTCAACTTCACTTATTATTTTTTTTTTTAAATATTTTTTTATCTGAAATTAGCACTTCACACTTTGAGTTCTTCACAACGACTTAATGCATTCACAAAAACTGTTGCGTTATATACAGTCTACGAGACGAGGTAATAAGAATGAAATGGTAATTTCAATTCTACCTGCTGTGCAGAGCTGTAAAATTTGCATTCATATTCAGAATTCTAAGTACAAGTGAATAAGGACAAAAGAATGCTATTCATTGAAAACAAAATTGATCCATGAATAAAATTTTCAATTCACATTCAATTTCAAAAAATTGATTTATTATTCATTTCGATTGTTCATTTTTCTTTATTCAGAATAATGCATTCATTTTTTTATTCAAATGAATGCGATTCATAAAGAATGCAATTCACAAAGAATCGTTATTCATTTTGCATTCATGCATTCATTTTTTATTCATTATTCATTTTTTATTCATTATTCATTTTTTATTCATTATTCATTTTTTAATCATTATTCATTTTTTATTCATTATTCATTTTTTATTCATTATTCATTTTTTATTCATTATTAATTTTTTATTAATTTATTCATTTTTTATTCATATGAGAACACTATTTTCACTCAATTCACGCGAAGCTATCCAGTTGCAAATTTAAAACTGAAAATTTACTTCAATTAAAAATATACAACAATTAGCCCAAGGCCCCGGTAATTGCGCTGTTGCACCAAACTAAAAATATACTACTTTATTGCAAAATTAACACCACAGGCATGAATAAAAAATGAATAATGAATAAAAAATGAATAATGAATACAAAATGAATAATGAATAAAAAATGAATAATGAATAAAAAATGAATGCATGAATGCAAAATGAATAACAATTCTTTGTGAATTGCATTCTTTGTGAATAGCATTCTTTATGAATAGCATTCATTTGAATAACAAAATGAATGCATTATTCAAAATAACGACAATTGAATAATAGAAATGAATAATTAATCAATTTTTAAAAATTGATTGTGAATTCAAAATTTTATTCATGAATCAATTTTGCATTCATTGAATGTATTTTTATTTCGTTATTCACTGATTCAAAATTTTGTAGAAGAAATCAAATTGAATGCATTCTTTTACAGCTCTGCTGCTGTGTCTTGTGGTGGCTTAAAAACACACACAAGCAATTTTAGGATCTGCAATTGTGTCACGGTGATACCTTAATTTTTTAAAAGGGTTGCGGTGCATTCCAGTCATACTTAAATTGTTAAAATGGTTGCATATATCGCGCATTTCTTAAGAAGGTGCCATAAAATACCCACAAAAAGGGTTGTAAAAACAACCTTCATTTCTTAAGTAGGTGCTATAAATACTACACAAGTAAGTTTACGACATGCAGCTGTGTCTTGTGGTGCCTTTAAAAATGCACACAAGCAATTTTCCGATTTGCAATTGTGTCACAGTGATACCTTCATTTTTTAAAAGGGTCGAATAAATTTCTAAAGAGAAAAAACTCCAAAAAGAAAAAAACATAGGCATTTCGTTTTCCATGAGTTTTCCATGTAAAGTGCCAAAACTGGCGATTTTTTTAAATGTTTGTATGGGGAACCCCCAGGGGTTCCAGGTGGTGTGCCACTGGCATGGGTGGGTCGGGCCTCCAAAGTTAGTGGGGGTCGGTCATACATTTGGACTCGATTGGAGCACTCCAAATGGGTCAAAGTGGAACTTTTCAAAATTTGCCCCTACCCAAAAGCTCGACCCAAATTGGGGGACATCAGAATTCGTTTTAGAGTTATGGTTCCTTCGGCAAAGTTTCTTACTTTCATCCCTAGAATACGATTTTCACAGAGCAATGGGCGATTTTTTTGCCTCCCCACAAATCGACCCGGCCTACTGTACTTTGTTTATTTTTCTTTTATAATTAATAACCTTAACAGTTAACTAACACATCTTTCTTGGACTCCGGCTCCGATCAATCAAATTGAAAAACTCCGGTTCCGACTCCGGTTCCGATAAACTCACCTCAGAAACATCCCTAGTCTGGACTATGTTTTTAATACTATTTATTTATCTTTTATCTCAACATAATTTATTTTAAAATCGTCATACACTCACTTTCAAATACTAAAAATCTGCACTCTCTTTGATAAAACGGTACCTAATTTTTTTAAAGATATCTCAAAAACCTGCTATTCAAACCTGATTATACGCAGTGTGAAAACAAATTTAAAAAGAATTTTAAAAACCATTTTTTTTTTACATTTTCAATTTCATATATTTATATAATCTTATTCTATTAAACGAGCAATATTTGTATATATTGCGTTCTCGAAAACGGCTCTTGCGATTTAGATGAAGAGGGGGCTGAAAAACCGATCCAGCTGGGTCTCATCTCTGGGAAAAGCCGTTTTTTCCGAGTTTTCACGCATTTAATATATACGTTAATTTTCCTGCCGAATATGTTACGTTAATTTTGCTCAGATTGAACTTCTGTCTAACAAAATGAAGGTTGTGAGTTCGAATACCGCAGTACACATTAATTTTTTTATTTTTGAGTTTCACCAAACAGTGAACAACAGCGACAAGCAGCAACAACACCGCATATTGTTCCTGCAGATTATCAATGAAGTTTTTAGATTATTGCTTGTCGCTGAACATTACCGATTTGTTATATTCCTCATTTAGTTTCTTTTATAGAAACGTTTTTAGTACAGTTTTGATGTACCCATTTTTTTATATAAAAATAAATGAATGACTCTTTGAAAATAGAGTCATTTACAATAAATTTAAAAAAAAAATTTTAAAAAGTAAAGTATTTTTGTAAGAGTTTCCTATGCTAGAATTTCCTACGTTTTGAAAAAAAATCTAATCTGCTCACATCTCAAAAAGTGCACGTTTTTGTGTAATTTTAAGACCCAAATAAAGTTGCCCCCAAAATAAAATTATAATGGCCAAATGATATGCTTTTCTTAATCTCAATTTTTTCTGATATGGATTTCACTTAATCGTTCATAACTTCTATACCGTTTGAGAAATTGTTTTAAAATCTGAAGCAAAAATGTTTGTCTTATTAGGTCAAATAATAATTTTGTATATAATGAAAGAATCTTGGACCATAAAAATGTTAAAAGCTGGAACAAAATTTGTAGTTTCTTCATTTTTATTTGCAGTAAGGTACAAAATTTTAAATGCCTCATAAAAATTCGAAATGAATTAAGATCAAATTCATTCTAAGAATTTTTTAATCGGTCTTAAAACAAAAAATTTTTAACATTTTTCTGGGGACGAATTGGTTGAAGTGAAAAATTCACAACTTTTACATATCTTAGAGTGTGAACTTAGTGTGAACAGACCACAATAGTACAACCACTATACGGTTAAAATCGTAGAGCAATTTTTAAACAATACATTGAACTAATACATTTTTAAATCCTTTTTTTTTTTTTTTTTTTTTTTTTGCAATAACAATAGAGTTCAGCTACTACAGCTTTTTCGCACATTCTCAGCATTAATCTATTTGAAGCCACAATCCAAATCTCATTGAAATATTTCAATGTCATGAATTCCAGCGGCTCAAAACAGGTTAATGTGGGAAAAATTTACCCACCATAAAATGGATTGGGCTCAGGGACAACACAGAACATAACAACTAACCATGCATACACAAATACAGATCTAATTACACAATAGCTTTCAATCTACTTTTGAGTTGACCTTTTGACAAACTAACATCAAAAAATGTACAGTTGTTAACAAAGGCACTCATGCGGTTCAAGGGAGCAGTAGCCATGTAATTTGTTCTACTAAATGGTAGATAAATTAAGTTGTTAGCATTTCTACTACTTCTACGGTTAGAGTTAAAGTTTATAAGAGAAAGTAATTCCGGACAATCGAACACACCGGTTATGAGTTGGTGTAAATAGACGATATCCGCAGACTTCCTTCGTTCACTTAAAGATTGCATTTTTAAAAGTTTTAAACGAACCTCGTAAGGAGGAAGGTTCAAAAAATCAATCCCACCTAAGCCCCTAAGAGCAAACCGAACAAAACGTTTTTGGATTCTCTCTATACGTTCAACGTGCACACTATAACTTGGGGACCAAACTTGACTTGCGTACTCCAAGTGAGGGCGCACTATTGCATAATACAACGTTGTAGTTGTAATCATGCTATTGAATTCTTTGGCCCAGCGTTTTATAAATCCAAGCATTGAAGATGCTTTTTTACAAATGTAATCAATATGATTGTTGAACGACAGCTTAGAATCCATGCATATACCAAGGTCTTTGACGGCGTCAACACGACTTAAAGCAGTATCTTTAATATTGTAGTCAAAAATTAAATTATTCCTTCTGCGCGAAAAGGTCATAGTTTGGCATTTAACAGGATTTAGAAACATATTATTTTTAAAGCACCAAACTTCAAAAGATTTCAGGTCAGCTTGGAGTAGGTTGGAGTCGTCTTTAGCATTTATTGTTCTGTATATTTTCATATCATCTGCATAAATTAACAGGTGAGAGTGCTTAATAATGTGGGTAACATCATTAATAGCTAAAATAAACAGAAGTGGACCTAAGTGACTGCCTTAAGGAACACCTGATTCCGCAACAAATGCAGGAGACAAAACCCCTCGGAATCGTATTTGATAAGATCGTTCTGTCAAATACGATTTAATCCAGCTAACAAAATATTGTGGAAATCCCAATAACTTGAGTTCAAATAAAATTAAATTATGTGGTAATTTATCAAACGCTTTACTAAAGTCAGTGTAAATGCAGTCGACCTGGTTACCTGATTCAATTGTATTAAGGCAGAAAGATGTAAAATCGAGAAGGTTGGATACAGTGGATCTGCCATTAACAAAACCATGCTGACGAGTTGTTATGACTTCTCCACAGTACCTCTTAACCCGATCATACACCACTCTCTCAAAAAGTTTTGGAATCGATGATAGTTTAGCAATGGGCCTGTAATTAGTAACATCATTCCTGCAACCCTTTTTATAAATGAGGCTTATAAATGATTTTTTCCAAAATTGAGGAAAAAGGCTTTCATTTATAGATTTATTAAACAACAAAGACAGTGGTTGACACAAAAAAGAACCACATTGTTTTAACACAACGGCAGGAATTCCATCAGGTCCAGCGCTAAAATCTTCATCTATCGATCCAATATAATTAAAAATATCCTCAGCGGTAAAGGATATAGATTCCATAGAAACCTTGGGCGAAGAAATCATATAATCAAAATACCCAACATCAGGGTTAAAAGAATCGTAACAGAATGATTCTTTAAAAAGAGTAGCAAATAGGCCACAGATTATGACGGGATCATCAGTAAATCCGTCAAGAGTTTTAAATGATGAAGGGAATCCATCGGATTTCTTTTTTGTATTTATGAATCCCCAAAATTTCCTTGGATCAGACAATATCCTCAGCTTAATATTGTCTAAATATTCATTATATAGCGTAGCTGAACGATTTTCAAATTCCAGAAACAAACATTTGTAAGTTTCTAGGTCATTTGAGTCTAAACTACAGACATATTTCTTCCATGCTCTGTTTCTGTTGTTGCGAAGTGTTTTTAATTCTTTTGTGTACCAGGGGTACGTCGAATTATTCGCAAATTTGATGCTATATGGTACGGATTGAGAAAACATAGCAAAGAGTTCCAAATAAAAATAACTAATGGAATTATTAAGATTATTTTCATTTATGTATTCTAAAATTACATTGAGTTTACTATGAATCAAATTATTCAACTTCAAAAAGTCAGCTTTTTTAAAGTTGAATTCATAAATTTTGTCTATGGAATTTGAATTAACTATATTTTCTCTATCTGATTTGTACCAAATACTCAATGGTGGATGGTATTCATCAACAGTTGTAAGAGTATGGAAGGCCCTCTTAACAATGACATTGTTACTGTCCGTAGTTAAGACCAGGTCAAGAAGTCGATTAAGACTATTATAAATACAACTCACTTGTTGTAAGTCAGAACATATATTGTCAACAAAAATATGTTCTTGGCGGGTCTTCGAATTAGATACACATAAATATGTATCATCGTCAGAAGAATGCCATTTTAAGTCAGGCAAATTAAAATCACCCAACAATAAAATGTCGTCATGAACGTCAAGTAAAGTTATAATGTATTCTATGCAATCCGCAAGGTTAGCATAGACGTCAGCACTGCTCTTTGGAGGAATGTACGCGTTGACAACATATACATTGGAGTTACAATGTACAACCTTAACGCATATTAGTTCGATATTCGAAGAGCAGGGAATATCAATAAAGGAACTAACAAATGAGTTCCTAATAGCTAATAAGACACCACCACCAACAGCAGAAGAACTGTCAGCGTATCTGTCTTTTCTAAAAACTTGGAAACTATTGTCAAACAATTCCAAGTCAGTAATGCTTCCGTTGAGCCACGTTTCAGTTAACGCAATAATATCTTCTGAGAAATTCTGAGTTGACAAAAATATTTCACGCGTCTTAGAACGTAATCCCCTTACATTTTGATAGTAATTTAGTTTTTTTGGGTCTGACGGACGATATTATTCAACCTTTCAGACTTATTTTTAGGCTTAAACTCAGAAACGAAAATATTATCGCCCCACAAATTAGAGTTTAAAACAGTTGCAAACTCTTCAGCAGCAACTGTTAGAATGAAAGAAGCGTGGGAAGGTTTATTACCTATTTTTTTGCATGTACAGAATGCATTATGACGTATTAAATTATTTTGTTTGACAAACGTCAAAACATTTTCAGTAGTTGTGTCGGGCTGAAGGCGTGAAATAAATATTAATTTTCTCCTCGACACTGCCCTTAAATTGAAGCTAAGTTCATTATTGGGCTGAGTTGAAATTGGACTGTTAGTCAATGGAGGAATATTTGATGGCGATGGTGTAATTACTTCATTATTTAATTCAGAAGGCATTGCTGAGGATTGCATAGCCTGAAAAGTGTTTGAAGACACCTTGCGACGCTTGTTAGTATTATTTTTATTTTTCCTTTTCCTCTTATTATTTTTACTTCTAGGTTTATTTAGGTCTTTTTTCGATGAAACAATGGTTTGGGCACCGGAAGAAACTGTCTGAGACAGAGAAGGGGAGATATTTTCCGGTATTGAAATTTCATCGTAAACACTGGTACTGGCTGCGCTAGTAACTTCGCTAAAAAATCCTACAATTTCTCTAAAATTGTTATTAAGCGAGTTAAGACTTTCCCCAAATAGCTTTATTTTAGAATGAAGTTCATCTGGAGAAAGGGCCCTGCACGAAGCACAGTACCAGCGAAGACCTGATCGTACTGACATTAAGTCGTCTAGGCATGACTTAGAAATACCAGCACAAGATGCATGGAACATTCGCTCACATGGACCAGAACAACTAAACATGGGATAGAGAATATTCTGGCTTTTGCATAGTTCGTTTAAAGAACAAGCAGCAATATTATCTACAGAAAAATAATTCATTTTTATGTTATTGCTGATGAGCGAACGGCTAAAAAATGCAAAATGTGCTCCTAGGGTTAAATTTCTATAAGCAGTGAGCGCAACAGTTAAATTATAAAAACAACAATCACTACAAGAAATAAACAAAACACCGCACAAAGAGGAATGGTAACAATTACAACAACAAAAAACAAGCAAGCTAGCATGCAAATGTAACAAATTAACACAAGATAGTGAAATTATTTTTAATAAAGAAATAACTAAAAATAAATATTTCTATTAATATTTATATATCAACTATAAAAAAAAGAAATAAAGTAATATATATATTAAGACACTCACATTTATTTCCACGGTTTTACACAAAACTAAACAAAACAAGAACTATCACAAGACAATGACTAAAACACTTCCGACACTGACTAATAGACGAGATCAACTTGGAATTTTATTAGAATTGATACGATTACAAATACTAGACATATATATAGTCAAAGCTGTACGTTACTTTAATAAATTGGGAATAAAATTAACCTTAGGTTAAAAAATTTAATACAAAATAACTAAAAGGGTAATAAAATTTGTATTTTGCTTACATTTTGTTCATGCTATCGCAAGCAACAGGATGTGACAAAAAATAAAAATATTGCACTATGCAATTTTGATATTAAATAATTAATAAAATCAGATAATTATAATATAAAATTAAAAAAAAGAAATATATGAACCCGCTAGGCTAAGGATCGAACCAGGCTCATTTAATTCATTTAATCAATTCCACAACTGCTTAGCGATCTGAGCCATAGTTCTGTTGTGGTCAACTAGACGCAATAACAAACCATTGCTGTTTTATATGCATACATCATATCAACCGAATAGAAGCGCCATATATTGGATAATAGCATTAAACGAAATATAATGCAAGTTGTTTTTTCATAAGAGTTAAATCTTAGCAGATCACCCTCTGAACGTGGAGTAGAGAACAAATGCTGCGAATCAGTTCGTACCAAAAAAAAAACAAGTAAAAACAACAAAACAAAAACAAAGAAAGCAGCAGACACAAGAAGCAAGCAGCTAATGATTGATTTTTTTATATAAAAATCTAGATTTTTCTACTAAGATTTTGCTATTTTGTGACTTTAATACAGTGGTCGGCAAAATTAAAAATGAGACTGCAAGTGAAAGTGAGACAAAACAATTGCATATTATTGAAAACAATGCTGCTTCGCCAATATATGTTTGTCGAGTGAGTGAAAGAGCATGAAAATACGTGAGAGTTTTGGCAAAGCATGTGCTTCATGTGTACCGACCACTGCTTTAGTATAATAGTAACAAAATCCAAAATTAGATATTCGTTTAGCGCAGTATATATCTGATACTTTAGTATATATATTATGTTTGAACGATGAGTATTGAAGGCTTAAAAAATTTGTTAAAGCGACCCTTTACAAACCGCGCTGTAAGACGTAATTCTACGTCAAAAAAAACCGGAAATGCATTTTTTGAGATATGAACAGATTACTTTTTTTTTAAAAAACTAGTAACTAGCAAAAAAATTCCAACAAATTTTATTTGTATTAAAAATCGCTTTTCAATTGCTTTCTAACGATACTTCATTTACAAAAGTAGGGGTAACAGATGACAGAGATATGATTTATTGAAAATGACTCCATTTTCAAGATTTTTACTTCGATCAAAATTGCGATCTTCATAACTTTAGAAAAACTGCGACATAAAAAAATAACCTCTATTCTTGTAAGTGGAAAAGGAGTATGAGGTAAATTTTTGAAAAAAAACTTGCATTAGGCTTGGAATGGCCGGCACTATGAATAAGTAGAGTCAGAGTTAAGTTTCGTTTAGCATAAGTAAACGTGTTGTTTCTTAGATAAAGTTGATTTCGATACATTAAAACCCGTTAAACATTTGAATATACGAAAGGAATATGAGCGGAGCTCGGTCGCCCAGGTACTAATATTTAATAGTGCGTGTTGCCTCTAGTTTTTAAAATCACTTAAAAAATACAACTTTTCATTGACTCGTACAAAGATTTTAAGAAATCAAAGGAAATCTTTGCCCACTCTGTTTTAATTGCTGCTATTAATGACTGCTTGGCATTGAATGGTTTCCCACTTTCATACACTTTTCTTGTTAGCCAGCCCCAAACGTTTTCACTAATCTTGAGATCCGGGGAATACGGCGGCCAACCTAATAATAAGACATTTTGGCTTGCAATAAATGCTTTAACAATTTTCGCAGTATGTATTGGTGCATTATCCTGCTGCAGGATCCATGATAATGGTCGAAAAATATTAGAAAGGTCAGGAAAAGCTGTTTCCAGGATACATTTGTAGTAGTTTGCTGTCACCTTTTTGTCGACAAACACCAATTCAATGGTGCCATTGCTCCCCATTCGATGTCGCTACCCTCTTTGCTATGGTGCTGGCTCAAATAAACTTATTCCTTCCTGATATCATGGAAATAATATTGATATCCATCCGGGCCGTCTAAATTAAATATTTATTCGTTAGTAAAAACAACTAGACGGCAATCATTCACTCAAGTGTCTTTCTGCACATCCCAACTCATAAAATCCCTCGCAAATTGAAGACGTTTCTGTTTTAGGCGTTTTAAATTGTTTTCTTTACGATTCACTCGACGAAATGTTGAAATTCTGGCTTGTACATTAGCTTGGAGCATTATTTTGGGTACGGTTAGTGACACCTCGGTGTTAATACTTCAGAAGTTCTACCTTGATAATTTTTTCCATAGCTATCTGGATTCTTTAAATAACGGTCAACTGTTCTTGAACTTCGGACAATTCTTTTTGCAATGGCACGGTTTGAAAGCCCTTACGACAGAAATTAATTTTCTCTTGTTCCAACTAAGTTGAAATTTTTTCTTTTCCCATTTCTATAAAATAATTTAAAAAATAACAACAAAATCTTTGCAGAATCACTGCAGTCAATTTTTTTAAATTTTGCTTCAAGCAAAAGAGTACAAAAACACTGCTTTGATTAATTGAAATTCTCAGTAATTCCGTAACAGTTCTGCAATCTTCGTGGACTGCATTAACCACAGAGACTGCTAATGAGTCGGAGTAGCGACGAAACCATGGTCTAGTCTGCTCAGTTGTTCTGCA
The DNA here is from genome assembly GCA_958299015.1 of Tetanocera ferruginea. Taxonomy (NCBI): domain Eukaryota; kingdom Metazoa; phylum Arthropoda; class Insecta; order Diptera; family Sciomyzidae; genus Tetanocera; species Tetanocera ferruginea. The sequence goes on along the minus strand of OY282641.1, from coordinate 96,964,577 downwards.
AAGAACTTTGTTGTTGTAGCAAACCTGTTACTTCGTAAATTATTTGGCATAAAGCTCTAAAAAAAACCATGGATTTAATTGAATCGTTTATTTCATAAACAGCATAAGTCACTCAAATTGAATTTTTCAGGAATCAATAAAAACTGTCTAATTCAAAAAAAAAAAATTGTTTTCGTAAAAAACGAAGACTACAAGGTATTGCTTTAAGAGGAAGGAGTACGCTGATGTGTGTGCATTTTACTCAGATTGTGGGTATAACTTTAAAGAAGCGCTTGCAACAAATAAGTTATGTTCGACAAAAAATTGACTAACGTTGTTTCTGAAATAAACGATTCAATTGTAAAATATGTCCTTTTTCCGAATATTCGTCCTTCATACCGTAAAATAGCCAGCAAGAGAAATAGTCAGGTTTTTAAAATGTTATGAATGGAAAGAGGAGTAAAAGTCGAAATTGAAAAGCGATTTGCGTGAAAATTACCAGATTACACCTTCATAATGTCTGAAAAAATTTTCATTATCTTTTTGATCGTCCTTCCTATGGTGAATTTGCACCAAATGCATCAATAGTAATTTTGAAAATTAAATGGCCATAAAATGGCCTACAAGTGATGGTCAAGTGAAATTATCAAGTTATGAAAATGTGATGAATGGAAATGACTTTAAAGTCAAAGTTGTACAATTCTGTGTCGACAAGGAATAACCGCCAAAGTAGAGTTAGGTCAAAGTGAGGTTATTACTTTCATTGCGTTTTTCGCAACGAAATACACTAGAACGCAAATTTGAATGGTTGTACCTTGAAAATTAAATGTTTGAGGCCATCAAATCTAAACGGCAAAAATCAGGGTACTCTGACATTAAGAAGCAATTTTAATCTTAAAAAGGCACTTCTGAAATTTTGAAAATGAGTTCAACTGTTATTCCTTGTCAACACAGAATTATATGCTTGTTAAGATCAGACTACATCTTTATAAATCTGAAAAAATTTCTAAAATATTTATCGTAAAAATCGTGCATACAATACGTTTTTTTGAATACGATATGTTTCGATTTCTAAAGATTGTTCGAAATAACCAAAATATAAGTATAAAGATCAAATTAAAAAAAAAAATTAATAGTTCCAATGAATAAACAAACCGTACTGCGTACTGCGTAAGGGGTGTATTAATTTTGTCACGACGTGTGTAACACCCAAAAGGAGGCGTGGTAGGTATAGAAAAGTATATATATTCTTGCTCGGCATCACCACCTGAGCTGATTTAGCCATGTCCGTCTGTCTGTCCGTCTGTCTGTGGACACGATTACAGCCGTAATTTTGGAGCTATCGTAATGAAATACGATATTTAAGCTTTTTTTAAAAAACTAAGATCAAGTTCGAAAATGGGCTAAATCGGATGAAAACCACGCCTACCTCCTATACAACTCCAAAAAGAGGCTAATATTAAAGCTACAAAACTGAAACTCAGTATTTGTGTATTTTATGTTAAAAATGAAGTGTGTAAGAAAAATGGACGTCATCCACCTTCTAACACGGCCACCTCCCATACAACCCCAAAAATTGAAAGCTAATATTAAAGTTACAAGACGGAAATTCGGTATTTGTGTATTCTATATCAAAACTGAGATGTCTTAGAAAAATGGACGTTATTCACCCTCTAACCCGCCCACCTCCCATACAACTCCAAAATTGAGAACTCTATAAAGAGGCTAGTATTAAAGATACAAAACTGAAACTCGGTATTTGTGTATTCTATGTTAAAAATGAGGTGTGTAAGAAAAATGGACGTTATCCACCCACTTAAACGCCCACCTCCCATACAACCCAAAAATTAAAAAATCTATAAAGAGGCTAATATTAAAGTTACAAGACGGAAACTCAGTATTTGTGTATTCTATGTCAAATCTGAGATGTGTTAGAAAATTACCCTATAAAGAGGCTAATATTAAAGGTACAAAACGGAAACTCGGTATTCGTGTATTCTGTGCCAAAACTGAGGTGTATTAGAAAAATGGGCGTTGTTGTATCCCACAACATGGCATGTACACTTTGTACACCCGACCTCACACCAATTCCAAAGAACCAACTCAATTATTATAATTATTACCAGATGTCGATATCAAAAATGCAGCGATCTGCATTTCGACATAAATAAAAAACAAAAAATATAATACTACGAACGACAACAACCCAATTTGAGTACAGCGACTCAAATTGCCGGCGTTCAAGAAAAGAAAAACATACTGACCTAATTTAAGCGCATATGCTTAAATTACCAAAATAAACAAAACCAATGCTTTGTTTTTATTGTCAAGTGGTTCCGACTTAAACGTCGGCGACAACAAAAACAAAGCTAGTGACTGTTTGGGTGCATCGGCATTGGCTTGCACGGTCAGCAAAGGCCGTTCATTTACCTACCCTAGTTACTGCGCTGCTTGTAAGGTGCATTGCCTGCAACTGCGTAACATGCAAAGTGTTCGTGATCGCGTATCACTAAGGGGAAGTAGAACGATATGTAAATTTACATAATGATTTACATTTCCTAAATATATGTGGCTTATGTATTGATTTTGATTGGTTGGTATCGATTTGAATTTCCACTTATTGGAAATTATTGGAATATGGAAACGCCCTCGAAAACTGAGGATTTTCCTTTATAAACCACCAACCGGCGTAGAAAGAAAGATAGTTTTAAGCTTATAATATCTAAACTGGTCGCAGCCTCGCCTAGACGGCGGGTCTTTTTAGATTAAAATTATAAAATAAAAATCAAACTTTGGTCGCAGCCACGCCTAGACAGCGGGCCATTGTTGATATAAATTAAACAAAATAAAATATAGATTAATCATAATCAACAAAATCAAACAAACGTCTTTTTCTTTCCATCCATGGTCACTCTTCTCCTCGTGAAAGCACGGAGACCATCGGACGTTAAACACAACAGCGTCATATACAAACTAACACGCCCACCTCCCATACAACCCCAAAACTGAAAACTTTATAAAAAGGCTTATATTTAAGCTGTAGGAAAACAATTTGTGTGTATGTATTTTAGACACTTAAAAATAAAAAAATTTTTCAAAATCTCAAACAAAACCTCTCCAATTTAGGATTCGGCCCTTAAGACCGTGGGGGTATTTTAACTTCGGCCAAGTCGAAGATATACCTTACTAGTTTTCATTAAATTAGCACTTCCAGCTACAATATCAAAACATAACATATTATTATAAAAAATCGCGCTGTTTCCACATAACTTCAATTGTTCCTTTTTTTAATATATTCTGTAAGAGGGTTTTTGCACTATGCATAGTTTTTGCATTTCAAAAGCGTAGGGCGTTGACAACTGTTTTTTCACGGCTTCACTTCTGCGTACCGTTATTTTTCTCCCAAAAAGCAGAATTTAGATGTGGCTGCGTGTCGCCAGCGATCACACCTCCTCTATGGTTGGCGCAGGCCATAGTGGTTGTATTGCTACTGCCAACAACAACAAAAACAATCTCAAACGCGTAGATGCCGTTGTCCAAGAAGACTTGGATCACGATAGCACAACCTCAATCAGCATGGCTGACGAAAAAAGGCTTCTTCTCTCCCCCGACAAGTCAGCGGGTTCCAGTACCTCAAGTAAGGTAGGGCCCAAGACGAAATCAAACGAGGGATTGAGAGCCAAGACAAAATCAAGACAAATCAAAGGAGGGATTGAGAGCCAAGGCTCAATACAAAGCTGCTCTCAGTATCTGCAGCCGGCTTTCGGGTAAGAGCGGTCTATCTTCCAAAGAGAAGGAAAAGCTCGCCTGGGCTGAGCAGAAGGTATCTGAGGGCAGAAAATTCTTCGCGAGCCTACCACACTTTGCGCCTACGACATCGCAGTTCGCGAATAAGATCGAAGAGCAGGTAGCTCAAAAGCGCCAGAGATCGGAGGACGGAAAGCCCACAGCCGAGGTGAGAAGCAAGGCAAGTGACGTGGCCAAACGACATCTGATCGTGGTACTCATTGACCGAAGCGATCCCCAAGGGCAAATATCTCTCGAGCGGTGGAAATCGGTAGAGATGAAGCTCTCATGCCCACCTTCGATGGTGCAGGATGGTTCAACGAAGTCAAAATCCTCAAGTGCAACGATGATCCGACTATGGAGTGGGTAAAAGGAGATGCACCGACGCTCCAAGGCCTATGGGATGGCGCTCAGCTGGAAGTGGTAGACAGGATGGACATCCCGTCTCTACCGAAAGCGAAAGTGCTGTTCCCCAGAGTGGTGCCTCAGGAATCAGCGCTTAAACTTCTCCAGAAACAGAACATGACGTGCCGACAGCTGACTGGAGGGTGTTGAAAGTTTCTGAGCAGCTACCTGGTAGTAGCGGCGGGCAACACTACATCCTCCAGATCAACAAGGAGGCAGAGGATATTCCGTACCCTCGTTACGGGAGAGACAGCAACAAAAACACTCTTGAGACCGGGGATGTTGGAAAAGACTTCGGCATCGCAGCGGTAACTGATGAGAGAGGAAGGCAGATGAGATAATCCTGGTCGCATCCTGCTTAATGGCGCACGACACCAATGCGCCGACAAACGAGCTCCGCAGGCTGGTCAACGCAAACAGCAGCAATAAACGAGCGATTGTCATCCTAGTATTTTATGTAGAGAAAGCGCTCCGCAACAAAGAATTCGTGTAAGGGGCTTTCCTCGACATGTCAGGTGCATTCAACAATGTTTCAACTACGGCTATCCTAAACGGATAACGCGCGATCAATACACCACCAGCAATCGACCTATGGAGAGAAAACTTACTAAATTGTAAAAGGGTCCAAGCCGAGTGGGGCTCTGCAACCATGGTAAGAGAAGTGAGTAAGGGAACACCCCAAAGAGGAGTCCTCTCACCCCTACTATGGAATCTAGTTGTTAACGAACTACTCAAAAACTTTGAAGGCAAAGCCTCCAAGATAACAGCTTATGCGGATGATGTAAGCATAATTATAGTGGGAAAATGCATTTCGACCCTAAGGTCTTTAATGGAGCACACACTAAAAGAGGTACATAGATGGGTGAACTCAGTTGGTCTCAGTATAAACGCAGAGAAAACAGATCTGGTATTGTTTACGAATAAGTACAAGATACCACTATGGATTCCACCAAGAATAAACAACACTCGGCTCATCCCGAAAACTAACACGAAATACCTGGGAGTTGTACTCGACAGCAAACTGACGTGGAGACTTAATGTGGACGAGAGGGAAAGGAAGGCTACCAATGCGCTATATGCATCCAAGAAGATAGAAAGGCCCCATAGTGCTGGACAGCACTTGGGGCATTTCACCCTCTCTAATGCAATGGATCTACACAATGGTTGTTCGTCCAATTCTACTCTACGGAATCATTGTGTGGTGGCCGGTGGTGAATAAGTCAACATATCTCAAATACTTGGAAAAAACTCAGCGACAAGCTGCGCTATGAATATCGGGTGCGATGAAGTCAACTCCAATGAAAGCTCTTGAAACCATTCTGTCTGGATCTTCTAGACATATATGCAAAAATAACAGCTTGTAAAACGGCACAGCGGCTTACGGCAGCTGGTAACTTTCGCAAACAAAATTTTGGATACTGTAGAATTGGCAAGGATGCAATCAGTAGCACAGACTACATGTGCGAACCCAAAATACCCACACTTCTAGGACCAACCGACTGGCGCAAAGGTATCAAACAGGCCCAGAGGGCGGTCAACATATTCGCAGATGGCTCCAAAATGAGTACGGGAGTAGGTGCGGCAGTGTATTGCGCAGAGCGCGATATAAGGCAAGCATACAAATTACCGGACCACTGCAGTGTCTTTCAGGCGCAGGTTTTCCATCAGGAAGGCCGCAGAGATAGCTCTTAGTACAAACACTCAACACTCTTTAATTAACAGTACCTGGGCGACCAAGCTCCACTTAGAGTCCCACGGTATATTGAAATGTTTTACGGTTTTTAATGTATCGAAAATGCCAACTTTATCTTAAAAACATCATATAAGATCATATTTTTCAATAAACTTTAAATGCATTTTATTTTATGATAATTTCGTTTTTCAACTAAACGAAATTGGTTTTTGTTTTTTATCCCTTTACAAATACTAAATAATTTCGATAATTTACTTATGCAAAACTTAACTCTGACTCTTCTTATTCATAGTGCCGGCCATTCCAAGCCTAATGCATTTTTTTTCCCAAAATTTACCTCATGTTCCTTTTCCACTCACAAGAATAGAAGTTATTTTTTATGTCGCAATTTTTTCTAAAGTTATGGAGATAACAATTTTTGATCAAAGTAAAATTCTTGAAAATGGAGTCATTTTCAATAAATAATATCTCTGTCATCTGTTACCCCTATTTTTGTAAATGAAGTATCGTTGGAAAGCAATTGAAAAGCGATTTTTAATAATAATAAAATTTTTTTGGAATTTTTTTTGCTGGAGTTGACTTCTTTTTCAAAAAAGAAAGTAGGCAAAATTTCATACCTCAAAAAATGCATTTCCGGTTTTTTTTGACGTAGAATTGTGTGGGGTCGTTTCAACAAATTTGTTTAAGGTCCTACAGCCTTTAATACTCATCGTTCAAACATAATATATATACTAAAGTATCAGATATATCCTGCGCTAAACGAATATCTTATTTTGGATTTTGTTACAATTATATTAAAGTCACAAAATAGCAAAATCTTGGAAGAATAATCTAGAGTTTTATATAAGAAAATCAATCATTTGCTGCTTGCTTCTTGTATCTGCTGCTTTCTTTGTTTTTGTTTTGTTGTTTTTGCTTGGGTTTTTTTTTTTTAGTACGAACTGATTCGCAGCATTTGTTCTCTACTCCACGTTAAGAGGGTGATCCGATTAGATTTAACTCTTATGAAAAACACTACTTGCATTATATTTCGTTTAGTGATATTATCCAATAGAAGGCGCTTCTATTAGGTTTATATGATGTATGCATCTAAAAGACAAAGCGGTTGTTATTGCTTCAAATAGAGCGTATCCGTGGTTCAGTCCGTTAAGCTGGTGTCGATCTTATTTGTTGAATCAAAGAAGCATGATTCGATCCTCAGCCAGACCGTTTAATATATATTTTTTTTAATTTTATATTGTTATTATCTTATTTGTAACAATGTAACTGTTCGGTCCACCGGTGAACACCCTGTAAATTGTCGATACAGCGGTGTTCAATGAGCAACTGCGGCTCTTATTTTTTATTTTCTTTTGAGCAGCGCTTCTCGCTGCTCTTTTAAAACTTTGTTAGTTTATAAGTTTTTTATAATAAAAGCGACATCGGTCGAACAACAAGTACTTTAAACCATCTCCGAGTTTTTACTTATATTTCGGCAACTCCCCAGTTTTTATTGAAGTTTAAATTACTCCCCCTCGATATCCGATTTTACATGGTCCATCGCGAGCCGGGTTTTAATTAACAAAACAAAATACAAATTATTATTCGCTAGCCGCCGCGAGTTTTTAAAATAAGAACAAAAACTAGTAAACACAATTATATGCAAATGTGTTGAAGTGAAGTGAAAAAAAAGTTCTTAAAAACAAAAAAAAAACATAAGAACTCAAAATTGGAAAAAAAGCTTATTTTATTTAAAATAAAATTAAAAAAAAAACAAAAAAGCAAGCTTGAGTGCACCAGCAGCTTCAACAGCAGTGGCATCATCAACAACATCATCAACACCAGCAGCTTGGACAGCAGCGGCATCAACAACAACAGCAACAACAACAACTACTGTACAACAATTTTTAAAAAAAGCAGAAAAGTCAGGTAAAATTTTTTATTTTAATAAATTTTATATTTTTTATATTACCTTTTATATATTATAAGATAATTATTAAAAAAGAGAAAGTGACGTTTTTTTCTCGTATTAAAAAATTCGCCATTCGCGCGCGCGGTTCGATTCGGTCAAGTGAAAAAATAATTTTTTTTAAGTGCAGGTTATAGTTTGGTAATTGTTTATAAAGTTATACATATCGGTTTTAACCAAAAAATTTGGCGGGAAAACCATATATATATGTAACTTTATGTACAAGGTTCCTTGAACTTGCGACTTGCAAAAAATTATTTTTCGTCTATTTCTTTAAAAAAAAAAAATAAACAGTTTTTGTGCTCACTTTTTTTGTAAAACTTGCAAAAACAAAAATATCAGCACACTGGGCTGAGTTAATATTTTTGGAGCCAAAAACAGGCAAAAATTGTACGGAGCAAGAGTCTCAGCAGCATTACTGCACTCTTGTTCAACAATTTTTGCATTCTTCTTTGTGCGGTGTCTTCAGCGATCGACGCCAGAACCGTGCTTTGTGCTTGCTAATAGCAACCCCAAGTTGTGTTTAAAAAGTATTTACTCTCTCACGCACTCAATTTAATTGTTAGCGTTCAAAGCTAAGACTGCATCTCGTGCCTGCTGCGCTTGATACACAGCTCTTTAGCCGGCTGCATATACTTGTAGTGAGAGAATAAATAAGCTGCACAGTGGGACTAAGACATCAATTTGCAATCAAAATTGACTTAGTCTATTTTCATAGTAAAATTGCACTGTGGGCTAAACACAACATTTGCAAGCACAAATTTTTTGGATTACAAAAAAAAAATAATGTATAATATGTTAATTTAATAAATAAAAAATAAAAAAAGAAATTTATAAAACAACAAAAAAATTTTTTTTCTCACTGTTTTAAAAAATAAATTAATAAATTAAATTAGAGAAATTCGACAAAATATTTTTATTTTTAATATTAACTTTTTTTCTCATTCAGACAAAATAAAATTTTTTTTAGTTTTTCTTCTTTTATTAATTTTTTTTAAGGTTTTTACTGCAATATATATATACAGATATATATTATTTATAATTATATCTTGTATTTATAAAAAAAAAAAATTTTTATTTGTTGTTGTTCACATTTCTATACATTTATAGATTTTTGTTGTTTTTTAGTTCTTAATTTTACACAAATTAAATTATTAATAAACAAAACAAAATGTCCTCTTTAAAGGCATTTATTCATCTGTCTGATGCGCTGGTCGAGTTTGAAACGGACTTTAATGCCGTGGAAACTCATGACGTTTTCTCCCTGGAGGCTCAAAGTGAAGAGCTAAAAGCCCAGTGGAGAAAAGTTAAAGCCGCATATGATGCTTGTTTGGACAAAATGTCCAATGACGAGGATTCAGATATTGAATCAATAAAAAAAAAAGTATCGCGCCTGCTATCAATCCTATATACGGGTAGCAGGAAGAATTTCTGAGTTTTCTCAGAATAAGCCCTCGAAGCAAACAATTGCTTCAGAGCCGGCGGCAGTCATGGGCCACAGCATGCCTGTACCACCATGCGATACTGAGGTTTTCAGTGGTGGTTACCTCTCATGGCCGTCCTTCAGAGACATGTTTACGGCCATTTATATAATGAACGCGCGGCTAACGTCAGTGGAAAAGTTATTCCACTTAAATCAAAAAACACGGGGAGAAGCAAAAGAGATTGTTCGAAAATCTCCTTTAACCAATGATGGTTTTGCAAAAGCTTGGCAAGATTTATCTGACCGATACGAAAACAAGTGTATCATGGTCAACAGCCAATTAAAAATATTATTTAATTTACCCCATGTGCCAAAAGAATCTGGCACAGAACTTAAAAAACTACAAAGAGATATCAATGGTTGTATTTTTGCTCTAAAAATGCACAACATTGATATCAATAACTGGGATGCAATCTTTGTTTACCAATGTTCGACAAGATTGCCAGAGGTCACGCTCTCCTTATGGGAGCAGTCTATTTCGAATAAAAACGAAATTCCGAAATGGACTGATCTCGATTCGTTCCTCACCAGTCGGTTTCAAACTCTTGAAACCGTGTCTGATATTCGCAGCTCTAGCGGTGCAATACCTAGACAAAACTTCACCACATCTTCCTCCAACTCTAAACCAAACCAGAGCAATTCATCTGGTAAAAAATTAAATAACTACCAAGTTAAAATTGCTTCAGCGAATTATAAGCTGTGCTCTACCGAACAGCACGCACTTCTCAAGTTCTCAAGTTTAATCTTGGATTTTCTCGAGGTATAGCTTTCAAGCAGTGGGCTAGAAGTGAAGCTCGATTGAACAAAAATCCAGAGTTAAAAACGCAATACAAAGAAGTGGTGAATGAGTACCTCAAATTGGGTCACATGGAAAAAGTTGCAGCTCCAAAATTTGAAAAGTCACCATCTCATTATTATTTGCCGCATCACGCAGTAATGAAGCCAGAGAGCACTACAGCAAAGGTTCGGGTAGTATTCAATGCGTCAAGTCCCACCTCGAATGGAGTCAGCTTGAACGATGTCCTGCACGCAGGCCCTGTTCTTCAAGCTGATTTGACGCTCCTGGTTTTGAAATGGCGGTTTTTCAAATACGTTTTTAATGGTGACATCCAGCAGATGTACCGCCAGATTCTTGTTGATCCAAAACATTCTGCTTTTCAACGAATTCTATTTCGAAGCTCACCTGATGATATGATTCAGGATTATGAGCTCAAGACAGTTACGTTTGGCCTAAACTGTGCTCCATATTTAGCCATTAGAACCATGCTGCAATTAGCACATGATGTTCAGCAGCAATATCCCCTTGCTGCTCAAATTTTGCGAAATTTCACATATGTCGATGACGCTCTTGCTGGAGCTCACGATGTGGAAAGCGCAATAAAGGCTAGAAATGAGCTTATCGCTGCTTTAGACTCTGCAGGTTTTACTATGCGAAAATGGACTGCAAATGCTTCAAGCATTTTGGTAGACCTACCTACAGAGCATCTTTTTCATGAAGACTTTTTAAAGTTAGAAGATGCAAGTTGCGCCAAAGCGTTAGGAATTCGTTGGAATGCTACTTCAGATCTTTTCTACTTTACCGCTAAGCGTCTTGAGATTAAATCATCGTATACAAAACGTGAAGTATTATCAATGATAGCCCAACTATTCGATCCTGAAGGTTGGCTGGCACCCATTGTGGTGACAGCAAAAATTCTAATGCAGCGCATCTGGTTGGATGAAATTGATTGGGATGAAAATCTCCCATTACACAGTTTTCAATCTTGGCAATCTTTTTTGCTAGATTATGAAAACATCAATAAAATTCGCATACCACGTTTTGTTGGGTTTTCACCTGATTCCGACGTTGAATTTCACGCCTTTTGCGATGCTTCTGAAAAAGCATACGCAGCGTCGATTTACATTCGCGTAAAACAAAATGATTGTGTTGTCAGTCATCTGCTTTATGCGAAAAGTAAAGTTGCTCCAGTCAAGACGATCTCACTACCGCGTCTTGAATTATGTGGTGCATCACTTCTCGCGGATATGATAGACACCTTATTATCGCACCTTGAAATTGAAAGGCAAAGCTTATATTGCTGGACTGATTCCACAATAGTGCTTGCGTGGCTTTGTAAGCCCCCCTGTTCCTGGACGACCTTCGTAGCCAATAGAGTTTCGAAGGTGGCAGAGAAGGTCGGAATTCACAATTGGTTTCATGTAGACTCGCATGAGAACCCTGCAGATTTAGCAACGCGTGGAGTTACACCACAAGAGTTAGTCGATAATACTCTTTGGTGGCATGGACCTTCTTGGCTCTCGCTCGAAACATCGGCTTGGCCAAGAATGACGCAACCTCCTGCTCTAGAAACTTCGCTTGAGCGCAAAGCTGTTAAGATACACTTTGCATATTTTTCGAAATATGAAGATATTTTAGAGCGGTTTTCCTCGCTATCGCGTGGATTGAGAGTGTTAGCGTACGTGTTTCGCTTTCTGCATCACTCCCACCCCAAGTATCCTGTGTCTTTTTCAAAAAAATCAACATGCCTAGAAACGGCAGAAATCGGATTTGTGAAAACACGATTGGCACTCTTATGTCAAAAAGTAGCTTTTCCAAACGAATATCACTGTTTGGAAACAATTCATCTTGAAGCCACCAGCGATCTATCGACAGCTACTTTTCTGGCAGCTTTCTCTCGATTCACTGCGAGACGTGGCTGCCCAGCTAACGTGTACTCCGACAACGGTACAAACTTTGTTGGAGCGTCAAACACGTTCAAAAAGGATTTCAAAGCCTTCTTAACTGCGTCACATGATGCAATACTATCCCAGTATTCGCATCAAGAAATTGCATGGCACTTCATTCCCGCTGGTGCTCCCCATATGGGAGGCTTATGGGAAGCTGGAGTAAAAAGCTTTAAGACGCATTTCAAAAAGATGGCCGGAAGTATGAAGTATACTTTCGAGGAATTTTCAACTTTACTGAATCGAATCGAAGCGTGTCTTAATTCGAGGCCCCTTTCCGCCATGTCCGAAAATCCTTCTGATTTTCAGTCTCTTACTCCAGGTCATTTCTTGGTCGGCGGCCCACTGCTATCTCCAGTGGAGCCAGAAATAACTGATCAGCCTCTGACTCTTGTCAATCGTTGGCAAAAAATCAAGGCGATGCATCAGCACTTTTGCCACCGATGGAAAAATGAATACTTGAAAGAGATGCATCGGCGTTCGAAATGGAAAACTCCTCAATTAGACATCAATGTCAACGACCTAGTTGTTGTCAAAGATGATAATTTACCCGCAAATGAATGGCGAATCGGTCGAATTTTAAAAACCTATGTCGGTAGCGACAATAGAGTCCGTGTTGCGGACATCCGCACCGGGAGAGGTTGCATAACACGACCTATAGTGAAGCTGGTCGCAATACCGCCGACCTAGCTCCGTCACCATTTTTATTCTCTTATATGTTTCTTTTCTTTTCCGTCTCGTTTCAGGATGTCAACCACCAACATCGTGCGTGACCTGCTGGAAGAGATGCTTCTCCAAACGGACTCCGAGATGGCATTGAGCGAGACCGACACGGTGCGAGAGCGTGCACCAGTCCCCGCAGCCAGTGCTCCTTCGCCATCGAGTCCAGTGCGAAGTGTGCTGTCCCGTATGGTCCCCGTGGTGACGCGCAGCGACATGATCCCAAAGTGTCACTTGTGCTCCATGGAGCATAATCTTATGTCGTGCCGGCGGTTCATAGCTATGAACCTGGAGGAGCGGTTGAGAACAGTTTAACTCCATTATTACTGTTCCAACTGCCTTTCAGCCGTTCATATGCGAAAGGACTGTCGGAGCGATGTGAGATGCCGTCACTGCGGTGAAGATCACCACAGCATGCTGCATTCGCACACTCGGGCCCGAACAGGTCGAGCCCATTCAAGAAGGCGTGGAAGACGTTCTCGCGCAAAGCAGCCTAAACTGCAGCCTACATCCGCAGCTGCTCGCGAAGCAACGAGGTCTGGGGTGGAACCGAAGAGTTCATCTGGGAAGAGACCGCAGTTGCCTGTACCGTCTGCGTCGGCTTCGAGGGATCACTTTCCGAAGCGGTCTCCTTTCCAGAAGAGACCGCAGTCGATGCTTCCAATTGCGACATCGTCGAGGGACCAATTCCCGAAGCGGTCTCCCCCCACAAGACCAACAACGACGAGCCTTCAACGCGTTGTCTCGCTGCTCCCCACAGCGGTCGTGAGTACCTGGGCTAATGGTGGCCAGCGTTGCCGTTTTCACTTCGATCGAAGTTTTTTACTTCACTTTTATGTCAAACACTTCCACACTTCCTCTTTTGTGAAAACACTTCGATTTTGAGTGATTAAAGCTTTTGTTAGTAATTAAGTAATCTCTTAATTTTTTACTGCATTTAACATCAAAAAGTCAATAACATGGCATAACTGTTGGTATAAACAATGCATATTTTTTACCTTCTTCAACAGAGCTTTGTTTGGATTTGATAATTTTAACGATAGTGGTAACAATAGCAATTATCATATACAATTCACTTATAATATCGTGAACTGGAGAAATTCCTCCTTCGTTAACGAATGGTTCAAATCGACAAAAACAATTCGTGAACGAGTCGGCAAATCTTAGAAAACTAATTCGTTAACGAATCTTCATATTTAAAGTACTATAACAGTGTGAAGCTATTAAAAACAACACCTTTTTTAATAATTTTTTTGCATAGTATTATTAAATTATTTAATTCAAATTACGCAAATAAAAAAATAAAAAAAAAATGGCATGCGTTGAAAAACAAATTTACAAACAACCCCTCTTTTTGTCACAAATTCTTAGCCGTAAAAAACTTTTAAAATATAAAAGTTTCTCGGCTTTTTATAGGTAGAGTGCTTAACAGAATCTATTAAGATCACAATGAATCAAGATTCATCGAAATCGATCAAGCAGAACTCAAGATATCTTAGAAACCAATTCGAAAAAACTTGTTTCAAGAAAAACGCGATTAGATTTTCTTCTATGAACGATAATATATGAATAAATGCGCGACATACGAGTATAATGTATGTTATATCTTTTTTCGATTTGATATTTTTTCTAAAACTTTGTATACGCATTCTTAAGACCTTAACCCTCACTTTGGCACTATTTACATATGTAAATATCCCAATTTTAAATTTGCCATAACTCCTTTCTTTTTTATGCGATTTGAATATGGCTTGGACTCAGTAGCTATTTTTTGGTTTTCTTTCTGAAAATTCAAAAGTTGTTTTGAATTTTAGAATTTTCTGATACTTTTTGGAAATTTTTCATTTTTATAACGTAGTTTGGTACATATTTACATATGTAAATATTTTGTATTTTAAAGGCTTTTATGTTGTTTTAACGCATTTTTTGAATTAATAATAGAAAAAAATGATAAGGAAAAACTCTTCACTTTTTTTTATATATACATATTTCGTATTTGATAGCTTATATTGGGAAAATATTAATGAACAGAAATTTTTGGTTCGCTGGCACAACAATATGTCATGTTTTGATATTGTAGCTGGAAGTACTAATTTAATGAAAAAAGTTATTTTTTGTTGAAATTGGTTTTTGTTTATTCATTGGAACTATAAATTTTTTTCAATTTGATCTTCATACTTACATTTTGGTTATTTCGTAAAGAGCTGGACCGTCAAGTGTGCATAATATGTAAAACGCTATATCGTAGGAAATAATGCATGGATTTCAATGGTTAATAATTCTTTGAAATGGTTATAGAAAAACCATTCTTTTGATACCCATTAAGCTAGATATTATTTTTATTAGCGCTTCTCGCTGCTCTTTTAAAACTTTGTTAGTTTATAAGTTTTTAATAATAAAAGCGACATCGGTCGAACAACAAGTACTTTAAACCATCTCCGAGTTTTTACTTATATTTCGGCAACTCCCCAGTTTTTATTGAAGTTTAAATTACTCCCCCTCGATATCCGATTTTACAGTAACAATTGAATAGTACAATATTTTTATTTTTGGTCACATCCTGTTGCTTGCGATAGCATGAACAAAATATAAGCAAAATACAGCTTTTATTACCCTTTCAGTTATTTTGTATTGAATGTTTAACCTGAGGCAGTATAATTCAAATTGTATTCCCAATTTATTAAATTTTCGTACAGCTTTGACTAAAAATATGTCTAGTATTTTTAATCGTATCAATTATAATAAAAAAAGGATTAAAAAATGTATCAGTCCAATGTATTGTTTAAAAATTACGTTAAAATTTTTAACCGTGTAGTGGTTGTACTATTGTGGTCTTTTCACACAAAGTTCACACTCTAAGACAGGCATGATCACAAAGGTGGCCCTTGTGGCCTCTTATTAAAATTAAATAAAACTTACATTTTGCTTGCGCCAAATTTACGAAGAAATGCACTTGCGAAAATCAACAATAACAAACAACAACAACATATGCATCGAAACACCAAACCCACAGCATTGTTGTTGTGCGTATGAGTTTTGTTAGTGGAATAGAAATTCAGACGATCTTGACGAGTTTGTCGCATATGTATTTTGTTTCTGGGATTTTTTTTTATGAATATATTCTTTGCACTTGCAAAAAGCAACAAAGAACATTGTCGTCGATGGTGGTGACGCTAAGATGTTCGCTTTTGTTGATGGTAATGTATTTTGTTGTTTATTTGTGATTATCTTTCTTAATTAGGCTTTGGCCCTTTTATTAAATTCGCTGATCAAGCCTGCTCTAAGATATGAACAAGTTGTGAATTTGTCACTTCATTCGCCCCAGACGGCCGATTGAAAAATATTAAGACTTTTTTATTTTAAGACCGATTAAAAAATTCTGAGAGTAAATTTGGTCTCTATTCATTTCGAATTTTTCGAACTTTATTCAAACATTTAAAATTTTGTAAACTTACTGCAAATAAAAGTGAAGAAGAAGGTCAAAGATTCCTTTATTATAAACAAAATAATTATTTGACCTAAAAGACAAACATTTTTGCTCCTGATTTTAAAACAATATCTCAAACGGTATAGAAGTTATGAACGACTAAGTGAAATGTATATGGGCAAAGCCACCGTCAGTAACATCACGCTCGTATACATATTTTGGTCAATATCTTTACAAAATACAATTATTTCTCCCAACTTGAGAACGGCATATGAAAGTTCTCGTCATAGCTGTTGTTTCATACGCAGAAAATTTTGCTGCATCGCGTTTTATTGTGAAGTTATGACCATTTTAAGCCGTCAGTAACGTCACCGGATTTTGGATGTGTGTTTTCGTTTGTGTAAAAATGAGCGAATTGAAAAGAGTTCATGTTTATTATTGCCCAGTATTTTAAAAAAGGAAGGATGAAAGATGATTTTTATCCAAGAGGTGGGCTTAATATTTTATGTTTTAATCACGTAAATGACATAAAAGCAGCGTCAGTAACGTAACGCAAAATGTCAGTAACTTCACACGTACGAATTTCGTTAGGATTTTCGGCTCTTATTTTTTCTTGGGCTAATAGAGGGACCCTAAACGGCCTAAAAATCATATTAGAAGAGTTTTAAAATGCAACCCTGGGGAGATATTTAGAGGAAACCACTTTTCGCACTAATCTCATAAAAAAACATCCCAATGTGCACAAAAACGGATGCGGATCCGTTTCGAACGCGTTACGAGTCCGTTAGAGCGGAATTTGTTTTTTTTATGTTTCGACGGATCCGTTTCGAACCCATTACGAGTCCACCGACGCGGAATCGCTTTTTGTTGTGCTTTGACGGACCCGTTTCGAACCCTTTACGAGTCCGTCGACACGGAATCGTTTTTTTATGTTTTGACGGACCCGTTTCGAACCCGTTACGAGTCCGTAGACGAGGAATCATTTTTTATGTTCTGAAGGACCCGTTTCGAACCCGTTACGAGTCCGTCGACGCGGAATCTTTTTTTTTATGTTTTGAAGGATCCGTTTCGAACCCGTTACGAGTTCGTCGGCGCGGAATAGTTTTTTTTTGTTCTGAAGGACCCGTTTCGAACCCGTTACGAGTCCGTCGACTCGGAATCGTTTTTTTATATTTTGACGAAACCGTTTCGAACCGGTTTTGTTCTTCTTTTTTTTGTTTCTTCTTTCTCATCAGTCAGGCTTTGTTTCAATTTGTTTTGTTTTTACCGTGCCTTCCCAGTGTTCCATACGGATCCGTTTCGAATTCGAAACGGACTCAGTTCTTCGTACATTTTGTGCTTTGACGGACCTGTTTCGAACCCTTTACGAGTCCGTCGACACGGAGCGTTTTTTTTTATTTTTTGACGGACCCGTTTCGAACCCGTTACGAGTCCGTAGACGAGGAAACGTTTTTTTATGTTCTGAAGGACCCGTTTCGAACCCGTTACGAGTCCGTCGACGCGGAATCTTTTTTTTTATGTTTTGAAGGATCCGTTTCGAACCCGTTACGAGTTCGTCGACGCGGAATAGTTTTTTATGTTCTGAAGGACCCGTTTCGAACCCGTTACGAGTCCGTCGACGCGGAATCATTTTTTTATATTTTGACGAAACCGTTTCGAACCGCAACGGACTCGCTATTTTAAATAATGCGAATCCGCGACGGACTCGTTTTTATTTATAAATACGAATCCGCAACGGACTCGCTAATTTAAATAATGATAATCCGCGACGGACTTGTTTTTTTAATAATACGAATCCGCGACGCACCCGTTTCTTTTTAACAATATGCATTCAAAGCGGAACATTCTAAATTTATTGAAACATTTTGCAAAATTTTAATTGCATGATTTTTTTATTTCAATTCGTGGAAAATTATTGAGTTTTAATTATATAACATGCTTTAATATGAATATGAAAATGATACAAAAATTATATGAATATATAATATATAGATTTGAACATTAAAATTCATCACAGAAAACAGCATGCAGACACTTCCTCAAGTGGCAACCTTGAGCAACAGTGAGAAATATAACAACTACAAAACAACAACGCCAAACCAATGCAAGTGACGCCGTTTTTTCATGTGCCTTTTTTTTGCATTTGCTTTGACACGAACAACAGCAGCCGATAAAAATACAACAGTTACAAAGCGGCAACAACAACAACAAAATAAAAACAAAGCAAGGCACCCCGTTTCAAGTGCGTTTCTTTTTGCGTTATAATTTTTAACACTTTAAATTGATTTGCATAGTTCTATCAAAACGATATAAGACCGCACTTTTTTTACCTTAATAATAAACACTGCACAACACAATGCACTTATTTGTTATTTATTTTTTTATTAGTAAAATATATACACATAATAAAATTGTGCTGTCCACTTCAAAACACAACCGATTTGTTCAAAGGCACGCGACAAACAAAAGAAATTGGAATAAGCCTGACTGATGAGAAAGAAGAATCGAAAAAAAAGAAGAACAAGGAAAATTCAACCTTTTTCTCTCTTGATTATAGACATGAGTCAGTTTATCCGAATTTTTATACCCCCACGCGCACTGCGTAAGGGGTATATTAATTTTGTCACGACGTGTGTAACGCCCATAAGGAGGCGTGGTAGGTATAGAAAAGTATATATATTCTTGCTCAGCATCACCACCTGAGTTGATTTAGCCATGTCCGTCTGTCTGTCCGTCTGTCCGTCTGTCTGTCCGTCTGTCTGTCTGTGGACACGATAACAGCCGTAATATTCAAGCTATCGTAATGAAATTCGATATTTAAGCTTCTTTTAAAAAAACTAAAATCAAGTTCGAGAATGGGCTAAATCGGATGAAAACAACGCCTACCTCCCATACAACCCCAATGATGAAAACTCCATAAAGAAACTAATATTTACGCTACAAAACTTAAATTCGGTATTTGTATAGTCTATGACAAAACTCAGGTGTGCTAGAAAAATGGGCGTCATCCACCCACTAACACGCCCACCTCCCATACAATCCTATTATTGAAGCCTATGTATATTAAGGCGCCTCAACTTGTATGGAGGAAAAAAAAGTTGTCCGGGTCACCTCCTGAAAACAAACTTTGGTTTATTTTATGATGATTCCCAAAATATTGCAACTCTAGCTTTAGCCGTTCGTGAGCTGGAATGGTTTGAAATAACCTCTAAAAATCGCGTTTTTGATTAATACTATTTATACCACACTACCTTCGGTCAAAAAAATTGTCACAAATAGTGTAAATCGATGAATTACATAGTTTTGTTTTTTATTTTGTTTTAAATCTGCCCACACACTTAGTTATTGAGTTATTTGCAGTGATTTTTTCAATTTTTTTTAATGCAGTTTTTATAAAAATATATATAACTTCCCCATTTATAGCCTGATTTACCATTCCGTGGTATCATTGGAAAGGTACTGAATGCTGCTTTTCATTTCTGTCGTTAATTAACCCTTATAAGCACTTTTATAAAAATGCATTTTTTATCAACATGATAAAAAATTTGTGGTTATTTATTAAGTCGCTAATTAAAAGATAAAAAAAAAACAATTTAGAGTTTTATCAAAGAAATAATTTTTTTTTTATTCCAAATCTTTTCGTGATTCAATTTTACAGTAACGCTTGCGCGATTGAATCTTGTTTGCAATATGTGCAGGTCTGTTCTTATCAATTACCGAAACGCAGGATTGGCTTACCAAATGTACAAAACGTTCCGTATTTTGTGAATGACATGGAAATTCTGAAAATTGTTTGTTAAGAAAAGCATAACAATTATTTTAAAAACTTTTCATTACCAGGAATTTTTACAATTTCATTGGGGTCGTGTAGTTCTAATAAGTATTGTTGAGTATAGAACTGGATGAGTGATTGAGTGACTACTTATAAGAACTGTGGTAAAATTTACTCTTAGCTGTTTTGTCTAAGTACAATAAAGTATTTTCCTATACTTTATTCCAAAGTCCATTTAAAAAATGCATTCTTTATCTATATGATTTAATTTTATTTCTCTTATATTTGAACAAATTCAGGAATTGAGGCAAAAGCCATCACAAAAAAATAAAAATAAAATAAAATGCATTTTTATAAAAGTGCTTATAAGGGTTAATTAACGACAGAAATGGAAAGCAGCATTCAGTACCTTTCCAATGATACCACGGAATGGTAAATCAGGCTATAAATGGGGAAGTTACAGGGGCGCAACCAGGATTTTTTTTTGGGGGGTTTTATCAAATGGAGAACTTATATATAAAAACAATTTTACGTAATTACAGCGGCTGAGTTTCAGCGGTTAGTGCGTTCAATTTTTGAACTAATGGTTCCTTGTTTAAACTTCAGGCATGACCAGCACCATATTTTTTTTTTTTTTTTTTAAATTAAAACGGTCACTGTCAGGACATTCTATCCACACAGAAGGTGAACAGCAGTGGTAGCGGTCGTTTTTAAATAAACTGGCTTCAACGTTGTTTAGGATCTGTTCGGCCAAAATATTTTGCAAGCACCAGTTGTAGGCCGTTTAATGGATTTTTTTCTTGTTTGGCAGTTGCACGAAGGTAATAAGGCTTGAGCTAAAATATTTTCATTTTTACTCGGGTCCCAATAAGGTCAGCAAAAATTCAATATTTTTCTCCCCACACATTCAGAAAAAAATACCTACCTTTCTCCGATAAAAAATTTTTCTATTTTCGATAATTCAATTAGAATAAAATTTCACATTTTCAAATAAATAGGGATATTCACGATTCAGTGCAGTTGCCAGTGTAGTTGAGGACTTGAGGACTTGTGCACTTAACAAAAACAAAACATACGTACGTCAAAAATCTACACAACTACATTTCTACTATTGTCTTAAACTTGAGGACTTGAGCAGTTGTGTAGTTGAGTACATTGAAAAATGACAGGTTTGAAATAGTGAACATTTAAGAGTTTAAGTACCAATTACTTGATAAATAATAATCTCATTCAAATTATAATAATAATCTCAATAAAAATTATAATAATAATCTCAATTAAAATTTTGGTGTGCTCACGAAAACCTTACTGCACAACTGCACAACTGCACAACTGCACAAGTCCTCAACTACACTGGCAAGTGCACTGAATCGTGAATACCCCTAATATTTCTTCAGTTGTGGGAAATGGAAATATTTCAATGTCTCTAATAATGATAAGTATTTTTCTCGCACAAAAAATTCTCATTTATAGAGAAAAATTTATGGAAAATGAAAAATTTTTACTAAATTTTGATAAGGAATTCATTTTGCGAAGTATTTTCTTCAATTAAATGAAATCTTTTTTCAAAAATAAAAAAGTCTTATTCTCTAAAAACGATATATTTTTATATATTTCCCTTTTTCATGGAAGCTTTTTATCATTTTTAGGGATTTTTTTTGGTAAATCCATACATCACTTCGTTGTAAAAATACCCAATTGGCTGGCACTAGCTTAAAAATTCGTCCTTTAGTGAGCACTAATTATGCTCAATTCCGAAAGTAAAAACCGCTGAATTTCTGACACCTTGGTATGAAAAACAAAGAGCCTGAATTTGAAAAAAATCGTTTGGTATTACTTGTCCAATGCGCAAATGCTGACGAAATCGAAATAATATATTTTTAACGATAGGTCTTTCCTACACTTTTCCAAAATCGGTTAATATTTGCGGAATTTTGAGGGATTTTCATGAAACTGATTTTGAAAATCCAATGAATAAGGCGTATAACTATATTAAGTCACTGGATGGGCGAACAGAAGAAAAATTAAACCAACATATTTTTACCTAATAAGCCATAATTCCTTAATATCGGATAATATTTAAAAATTTAGAGAAATTTTATGAAACGGATTTTGGAAACAACGATGGAAAATTAGAAATTGTAAATTTCTTTCTCCACTTTCGGAAGTCAATCGGAATTATTTTTATAATGAATCACATGACTTCACTATAAACTTAAAAAAATTACTTTAAAAAATGACGAAAAATAACAATTTAACTGGAAATTTCTTTGATTTTTTCAGTGGCGAGTGACTCAACCGATTTTCCTCAAATTTTGGCTTTTTTGTTATGTCTTACTTTTGAATTAATTTGTTTCCTAATATTTCAAGTTTCCTCCATGCTAGAAGTTGAAAAGATAACTCAAATCGAAGAATTGCCAACAACCCTTCAAGTGGTCAGAATCAGAATATAACAAAAATTAAACATGTGTAGTAAGCCGGATCGAAATTGAAATTTGACTAGACACTGACTTAAAAGTTAGAGGGACTCTTAAAAACAATTTCTGTATAATTTCTTTGGATCGGAGAAATCCTCATGGAGCGGTATTAGTTCTTCTGAACATCTTTTCTGCAAAAAACGAATTTTTTTGCATAAACTTTTTTCTTCAGAATGCATACCCAAGATAAGCATAAATCTAAAGATTTTCATGGTACACTAAAAAAATTTTGGAAATTTTTTGTGTTTACAAACTCTATTGAGACCCCAAAAAATCCATATTTTGTCATTTTCGAAAAGAGGTTGTTTTAAATACGTGTACAATATGTATTTTTCATGATATTCACATGAATTTGAATTTATTGGAAAATCATTGAGCTCTTCTTTCCATTGATATATCGTATGGTGCGGTTTAACAAAAACTAAGTGCCACAATTATATAAAATGTGAGAAATCGATATTCAAAAGCTTCCTTCAGCTCAATTATTATATAATTGCCATAATTACTGTTTGATTTTGGAAAATTTTTGGGTACATATGAGTTTTTAGGTACGCAAATCGATTTCTTTTAACCAGTTTTTAGTTAAATGTGACTAATTTAGCAGATTATGCATCAACCAGAATCGACTTGAAATATACATTTGGGGTTTTCACTCATTTCATAAAACGTGTGATTGCTTTTCATGTAACTCACTTTGATTGAATACTATTTTGCTAAGTACTGCAATAATTTTTGGGGGGGGGTTTAAACCCCGAAACCCCCCTTTGGTTGCGCTTATGGGAAGTTATATATATTTTTATAAAAACTGCATTAAAAAAAATTGAAAAAATCACTGCAAATAACTCAATAAATAAGTGTGTGGGCAGATTTAAAACAAAATAAAAAAACAAAACTATGTAATTCATCGATTTACACTATTTGTGACAATTTTTTGACCGAAGGTAGTGTGGTATAAATAGTATTAATCAAAAACGCGATTTTTAGAGGTTATTTCAAACCATTCCAGCTCACGAACGGCTAAAGCTAGAGTTGCAATATTTTGGGAATCATCATAAAATAAACCAAAGTTTGTTTTCAGGAGGTGACCTGGACCACTTTTTTTTTGAGGCGCCTTAATGTATATAGGCTCCTGTCGAAGCTACAAAAGTAAAATTAGGTATTTATTCTTTTTATAATAAAACCAAGATGTGTTAGAAAAATGGGCGTCATCCATCGATGAACACGCCCACCTCCCATACAACTCATAATATTGGAAACTCTATAATCAGGCTGATATTTAAGCTACAGACCTGAAATTGGGTACTTGTGTATATTATATCAAAATTGAAGCGTGTTAGAAAAATTGGCATCAACCACTCAAGAACACGCCCACCTCCCATACAACCAATAATTGAAAACTTTATAAAAAGGCTTGTCTTTATTTTGTAGGAAAACAATTTGATATGAATGTATTTTAGACGTCATCAAAATAGTAAAATTCTTTGAAATCTCATATAAAAAGAGCTGCAATTTAAGATTTGTACCACTGCGAATCACCTGTGGGGGTATTTTAACTTCGGGCAAGTCGAAGATATACCTTACTAGTTTTTTTTTGTTTTTCAATAACCAGCAGCTTTTTGCTTGAATCAATTCAAAATTTGCTATTTTAATTTATAATACGTAAGCAAATTATTGCTAAAATTTATCTAAATTTCGCTTTTTTCAAATTATATGAGATGTTATTTCAATTGATAAAACGTTTCCTAAAACCAAACCGCGATGGTTGATTAATGTTTACGTTCTAAATATTATTTCAAAACACAAAAACCGATTCTGCGTTGACGGACTCGTAACGGGCTCGAAACGGGTCCGCTAAAACTTAAAAAAACGATTCCGCGTCGACGGACTCGTAACGGGTTCGAAACGGGTTCTTCAGAAGATTAAACTACGATTCCGCGTCGAAGAACTCGTAACGGGTTCGAAACGGGTCTTACAGAACATAAAAAAACGATTCTGCGTCGACGGACTCGCAACGGGTTCGAAACGTGTCCGTCAAAACACAAAAAAACGTTTCCGCGTCGACGGACTCGTAACGGGTTCGAAACGGATCCGTCAAAGCATAAAAAAACGATTCCGCGTCGACGGACTAGTAACGGGTTCGAAACGGGTTCTTCAGAAGATTAAACTATGATTCCGCGTCGAAGAACTCGTAACGGGTTCGAAACGGGTCTTACAGAACATAAAAAAACGATTCCGCGTCGACGGACTTGTAACGAGTTCAAAACGGGTCCGTCAAAACATTAAAAAACGATTTCGCATCGACGGACTCGTAACGGGTTCGAAACGGGTCTTACAGAACATAAAAAAACGATTCTGCGTCGACGGACTCGCAACGGGTTCGAAACGGGTCCGTCAAAACACAAAAAAACGTTTCCGCGTCGACGGACTCGTAACGGGTTCGAAACGGATCCGTCAAAACATAAAAAAACAAATTCCGCTCTGACGGACTCGTAACGGTTTCGAAACGGATCCGCATCCGTTTTTGTGCACATTGGGTTCATACGAAAATGGACCCGTAACGGATCCGAAACGCAATCCGTTTCGGAAAAAATGTACGAAGAAGTGAGTCCGTTTCGAGTTAGAAACGGATTCGTACAGCACACTGGGATTGTAGTTAATCGGGCTTGTGGTGACCGTGGCATGCAGGTTAAGTGTGTGACTTAGCATGCTCGGAGCCCGAGTTCGATCCCTAGTCGCGGCGAAAAAGTTTGTTAAAAAAAAATTTTTCTTATCAGTCCCCACCTCTCTGCATACAATGGCAAACCTCAAAGCTTCTTGAGAACATGAACTTGAGCCGTTTGGAGTCGGCATACAACATGTTGGTCCAGTTCTCGGTCAATTGTGTGCAAACATTCAATAACACACACAACACAATTGATCATGAGAAGATCGGTCAAAGTCCTTTCAAGGGCCAATTTGTTTTGTTTTTTTTGTAAATCGGGCTTGCCCTTTAGAGCTGATTTTTGTATGAAAGAGTGTTAGTTAATTAAATTATCTCTTCAATGATGTGTATAGCTTGAGGGTTGACATTGGTTTTTGACCAGTTTTGCATCATTAAAATGAAAATTTCTAATTTTTCCCTACTTTTCAGTTTTAGCGACTATTTAGTACGAAAAATGTCGAATTGACTTTTTTTGTTCTTTTTTTTTGCGAAATATTTGTGAAATTTCTTCCTAAATGGTGATAAAAATTTTGTGTCAGTATTTTGAACTAAAGCCAGGACAGTCTGTAAAATAAACGCACATTATTATCGGAAAATGAAAAAATCTCTAGTAATTTCAGTCTTGTTAATTGTTGCAAAATTAAAGCATCACTGCAGTTGTAGTTTGTTTTTAAACATAAATAAACATAAAATATCACAAAAAAAAAGAAATTTTAATTGTATTCTGGCTGAGAAGTAGTATAAGTTACTATTTCGTCCCCAATGGTACGGATTTGGTGCGAAGACGAAATGTCACGAATGTTTTTTGCGTTTGCGAAAATTGTGGCCGTATCCAAAATGGCTTTTCTTTTTGTACTCGTAGTATTTGTTGCTTTCTTTTAGCTTCTCAACATAACGCTTGTCTCTTTGTGCACCAGGAATCGGAGTCTAGTAATTAAATACCAGCAAAAAAGTAAAAAAAAACAATTTAAAAAAAAAACCTCTTTTCTAATTAGTTAATGCATAAAATAACATTTTATAAAAATTTGTCAGTAACGTACCAATTTATTTGCGGCTGATTACTATAAGCCCTAATTGCTCCAAAAGCCAAGCTTTTTACACAAAGTTGCTTGCTAATCAATAGTTTGATTTATATTCTATCCAAAAAAAGTAATCATCTGCCTAAAGTACAAAAAAATAACAACAAAATTTACCTTTTTCGCCGAAAATGGTATATTTCCCACCTACGACTTGCACGTGCCACTTATGAAAAGAATGTAAAATGTCAAAGCAGACACAAATTTTGCACAGGCATTCAGTGCTGCCATATTCTATACATATTTGACATTTGAAATATAAAAAAAATTTGGGGCTTTGTGACAGAAAAAAAAAATCTATGTGGTTTCATTTTTCGTGGCCTTGTCCATATCAGAAAAAACTGAGATTGCGAAAAGCATATCATTTGGCCATTATAATTTTATTTTGGTGCCAACTTTATTTGTTTCTTAAAATTACCAAAAAAAGTGCACTTATTGAGATGTGAGCAAATTAGATTTTTTTTTTTCAAAACGTAGGAAACTCTAGCATAGGAAACTCTTACAAAAATATTTTACTTCTTAAAATTTTGTAAGATTTATTGTAAATGACTCTATTTTCGAGATTTCTTTTTATATCAAAAATCGGTACATAAAAACTGTACTAAAACGTTTCTATAAAAGAAACTAAATGAGAAATATAACAAATCGGTAATGTTCAGCGAAAAAAATCTAAAAACTTCATTGATAATCTGCAGGAACAATATGCGGTTTTATTGCTGCTTGTTGGTGTTGTTCACTGTTTCGTGAAACTCAAAAAAAAAAAATAATGTGTATTGCGGGATTCGAACTCACAACCTTCATATTGTTAGACAGAAGCTCTATTGACTGAGCAACATTGTTAGTTGAAAGAAGTTCAAATATTGAATTTGATTACGATAGCTTGAAAATTACGGCCGTAATCGTGTCGACAGACAGACGGTCATGGCTAAAGAAACTCATGTGGTTACGCTGATCAAGAATATGCATACGTTTCTTTATGTTCCACGCCTCCTTTTAGGCGTTACACACGTCGTGACAAAATTAACATACCCCTTACGCAGTACGCGTGGGGGTATAATAAATAAAACTCTTACACGCTACCGATGCATATAAAAAAGTGCTACAAATAAAAGTTGACAAGGTGTAAATAAGCGAGCAAATGACAATAGAAACAAAAAATTCCTCAGAAAGTAACGTATACATCAGAAAAGGACTATAACAATTACAAAACAAGTGAAAAAAAAACCGAGGGAAATTTTTTACATATAAGCGAAGACAATTCATTTAGGTTATAGAACTGGATAATTATGTGGAGTGTAAATATCTGCCAAATTGTTCTTATGTCGCTTCATCGTCGGCGGTGTCACCTTCTATTTGTAATTATTGGATGGACTCAGAAAATTAAAATTTTTGTTTTTTCTATTAAAAAGCAACATCACTTCTTTTTATATAAAATTTTTTTTCGGGAAGCATAATTTTGCATTTCATTTAAAAAAAAATTAATGCATAATAAACGCAAACAGAACAAAAACTATAAATGTCTTCAAAATAAAATTTATAACGCAAAAACGTAATGAGTTCTTGGATGTTTAATCGTGAAATTTCAAACAGGGATGAAATTTCAGGTCCAAAACGGTATCAAGGAGCACTCGGATGCAGTTGACATGTTCTAAATAGTTGTTTAGTTTTTGCTTATCAATTAACAATTTCGTTGTATATGGTTTGCCAAATTCAAAACGGTTTGAAAGATATGGACTAAAAATGGTAAAAATAACAAGTAAATTTTTTCCATTTTTGCGATTTTGAGGCTTCGGTGAAGTTTTATCGTAATATTTTGCTCCGAGCTTTTATTTTCCATGTTAATAGCTACAACTTTGCTGAAGACAGGAATACAAAATTCCAAATAGCTTACGATATATAGCCGTGAGAAAAAGAGCATTTGTTTTGAAAAATCGAGTTTCAACCGATCTTTCAGTTATTATCAAATCCGATCGGTAGCCAAACTAGCGAATTCCCGATCGGGTTTTTCTATTTACGTCCCCAACTTTCAGGAACAACAGTCAAAAAGTTGTTTGAGTTTTACGTGTTGCACTGTGTAATGTTTTTTCAATATAGAGGTCATGGCAGGGAGGGCAAGAAATTTTCATACAACCGGGTGTTTACACTGCCCGAACGAACGAAGAATTCATCACAATAAAATCTTCGTTCGGTCTGACCGTTTCCACTGCACGAACTCGAAGAAACACTCGGTAACTGTTGATTTTTTAATAAAAAAATCGTTTGATGTTTTCCCCGCCCGAATAGTTTCCCTTTTTATGTTTTTTTTTGGAATAAAACTCGGCGTAACCTATTATAATTTGACTAAATTAAAAAATGCTTTAAGGTCTATTAGCTGAATTACAATGAGACAGTGGCAGTGATCAGCTGCCATTTAAGGAATATTGTTGTTCAATGGTGAAACTTACATAACAGCAGCGGCTAAGAAGTACTGTCGAGGTTAGCCCTATTTTTAAATTCACTGTCACTGCCGCTGTGCTACCAAACAAACAAAAATAATCAGGGAGGCATGGTGAAATAATTAAAAGATGTTCTCATCTCATGACATTTTTCAATATCGTTTTTGACATGCTGCCTTATTTTGACAATAATAAGGGTTTCAGATACATGTTTTTTAATGTTGCTTTTTGATTCCGTTCAGAACTCAAAAAAATTATTTTTTTATTTTTGGAAAGTAAGTATACTTAGAAATAGAAATAAATTAAGATACTTAAGTTGAATTGTTTTTATTTCTAGTCTAAGTTTTGTGTCGTGTGTTTATTTTTAGTTTAAATATAACAAGTCAAGTTTATACGTAAGTGTGTAGTCACACAAAAACCGAAACCTAACATCGAATTTTTATAAGGCTGGAAAACTATAAAGCAAGATTTCTCAAAACATATTGTAGACCTAAATTGTTATTGCTTTTGACCAAAGATATATTCAATATTCACATATATAAGAAAATAAATACTATATTTTTGTATATTTATAAAGCTAAAAACACGGAAATTAAATAATTTAATTAAAATAATTAATTAAATTAATAAATAATTAAAAAAATTTAAAAAATAATAATTTAATTTTTATTTTATTTATTTATTTGGAAAGCCATGTTAGGCTTTTAAGCATAATTCAAAATTAAAACAAAAAAAGTTCATTAATATTATATAAATACAATTAAAATTGTACATACAAATTAAAATTTGCGTTAAATATGTATCACATAAATTTAAATATATTTAAGAATATTAAACAGTAAAGAAAATTGTGGTAACAAGGCAAACATGACTATATCCGCCCCCACTTAAAAAAGCTTGTGGCGAGGTGGGAGGTATCAAGACAAACAAGGTCTATACGCCACACTGATAAGCATGTGCATATATAAGATATAAAACTTTCTGTCTTGCAATAGCCAACTAAGTCCTGGCTAAGCAGAGGGGTATTTCGACAAACTAGGTCATATACACCACACCAATTTCATTCCATACCAAGAAATGGTTGCAAACGCAGGCACTAAGACAGCTAGGTGTCATTGGCCAGTTATATTATTATATATACAGTACAAATCGTTCTTGCATGGTTGAAGAAAAAAAATACAACCAGCACGATACGGCCGAAAGATGAGTTAACATTCACCAAGCATGTTATATTATATTAAGTGAGGATGCCCAAACATGTTCAGGTCCATTCAGATTATATATAGTTTTGTATCCATCATCAAGCAAAATTTGTGTTAATTTGAATGAACGCTATCAGACTCAGCGGCAGTACTGCAGATAATCTAAAATTTTAAGTTTAATTGAATACATGGATTCATTTAATGTTATAACATCTGAAACGGAATCAACGTCTCCGCAAGCGCTTCTTAGTGGTTCATTTTTTAAGTAATTAGTTTTACAAAAGTTCATAAAAAGAAGCTCAAAAGATCTTCTAGGTCGAAGAGGAACTTTAAAGTAAATTTAACTCAGTAAATATGAACTGTCGACATACCCATGTAAGAGTTTTAAAATCCAAATAACATTTAGCATAGTTCTCCTATTGTTTAAAGAAGGTAGATTAATAAGCTGTGATCGATATTCATAAGAAGGTAAATTAAAGTTTGAATTACAATTAGATCACGTAAGCAGAATAGAAGAAATTGCTTTTGAACAGATTCTATATCGTCAATATAACACCCATAACGAGGGCACCAAACAATTGACGCGTATTCTAGAATGGGCCTTACTAGCGATGTGAATAAGGTTTTAGTTATAAAAGGATCATTAAACTCTTTGGACCATCGTTTAATAAATCCTAGAGTACTATTAACTCTGCTGATTGCTTTATTAATGTGAATGTGAACGCGAAGTTTGGTGTCCATAGTAACTCCGAGATCATCAAAAACCTCTAAAAACTCAAGTGTATAGTCACCTACATTGTAATTAGTTCGAGAAGGTTCTCTTCGAGAAAAAGTCATTTGCTTGCACTTCCCCAAGTTGAGCTTCATGCAATTAATTTCGCACCAGTTACAAAGATGGTCAAGATCAGTTTGTAGCAATAAAGAGTTTTGCACATCTTTGTATGACAGAAAAAGTTTAACATCATCAGCGTATAGCAAGATATTGCTATGCTTTACTACACATGGAAGATCATTTACATAAAGTAAAAACAATAAAGGACCAAGATGACTTCCTTGAGGTACCCCAGAAGTAACAAGAAACACATCTGACTTTATAAGGTTAAATATAACGCTTTGTGTTCTCAAAAAGCTTAGATAGGGCACTGAGCTTTGCAGTTCCTCGTTAGTTGTCTATCCTAGATCTATTGCCAGATTTATGCAGCGGAATAATAAAAGAAGATTTCCATGCCACTGGAAAATAGCAAGATTTCAACGATGCTCTAAAAAGCATGGTAATTGAAATTGCAAGTTCTTCCCAGCAATATTTCATTATACAAGAAGGTATATTGTCAGGACCGCTTTCATAAGATGTCTTAAGATTTTTCAAGTAGGTTGAAACCGTGTTAATATCAATTATTGGAGAACATATATCGCCAGGTTGCACATATAAAGAATAACTTAAACTATCGTAAGAAGCAGATGAATAAGTAGTCTTAAAAAAAAGCTGCAAAAAGATTAAATATAGTAATATCAACATCCGAACCAAATGTTTTATATTTCATAAAAGATGGATATGAATTAATCTTACGTTTAGTATTAACGAATTTCCAAAATTGCATCAGACTTGATGTTTAATTTGACTTTTGTTAAATATATGCTATATACATAATTGACTGTATTTATATTTAGTTGAGGTATAAGAAGCAAAATCACAAATATTATGAGCTTTCAAATATTTTTTTTTAATATTTTGATTTTAAGTTTCTCAGATTTTTCAGTTCTTTGGTATACCAAGTGGGAGCAGATATTAGAGAGGCTTTTCTCGGAGGAACTGAAGTTTAAAAGCAATTATTAAGAGTATTGTTAAAGGCAAACACAGCAGAGTCAAGGGTTTGTGGCAACATTCTTGTGGTATTGATATTAAGTAGTGATGACCAGTTGATGATTGACAAATTATTTCTTAAAATTACATAATTTGTTCTTTTAAAGTTGAACTCTGAGGGAGGATTCAAACGATTTGATATAGATTGTTTAGGAAAATCAGTGTGATTTCAATAGTCGGATGGTGTGAATCCTCACGATACACAAGTGGATCAGATCTATTAACTGAAACAATATTGCTATCATCAAAATATATAAGGTCTAACAAACGGTTATTCCTATTATAGTGATAGTTGATTTGAAAAAGTCCTTGACTCGAAAGCTCATAAAAATGAGTTAACAGATGAATTTTCTGAAGATGGAAGGAATACTGCTGAATTTTCAGAACATCGGTTCCAAGAAACGTAAGGAAGGTTGAAGTCACGAGTTATGAAAATGTGGTCGTGAGGCTGAAGTTGTGAGCAAATTTTACTAATCGACAACAGATGTTTCCCATACACCTCGACATTAGAAGCAGGAGGAATAAACCAGCATGTAATATAAATTCTTAAAGAACCAAACTTCACAAGTACACAGCAAAATTCAATATCTAAAGATTATTATTTCTTGTGAGAAGTGTGAAGACTAAGCGGCAATAAAAACGCCACCACCATTGCAAAAATTACCAGCAAAAGAGTTTCTATCTTTACGGTATATATTAAAATTATTAAACAGAATTTCAGTACTTAAAGTATTAGGTTTAAGCCAAGTCTCACTGAAAGCAATAATGTCAAAGTGAAGATTATGGCTTAAAATGAATAAATCTTTTAACTTGGTATTTAAACCCCGGACATTCTGGTATACGACTAGGAACTGATAGCAACTATCTAGTTTTTTGAGTTAGTGGTGTGGGAAGGTAAAGTAGCTAAAGACATTTTAGGTGTTGACCTAGGAATAAATTCATGAATCACGGTATTTTCAGGCCAAAAACGTTGATCCATGACTTTACCAAAGAGATTACCTGGTAAATTGATATTAAAAGAAGACGAGAACCGCTCATATGAAAACTTGAATTTGTGAACCGAAATGTTCTTATTAACAAGTTTCAACCTTGAGTTTATGTGATGTAAAACATCTTCTTCAGATGTATCGGTAGCAAGCGTGAGGCAAATATAGACCTAACAGGCTGGACAATAACAAGTTCCTTATATATAGACTGGTCACTGTTTTTTATTAATATCTGTTTAGGTATAGCACCAGTAGAACTAGCAGCGATACTAGAAGACGAAGGAGCCAAAATTTGAACAACACAGGCAACGGCGTAAGTTTTTTTCCTACCAGAAGGACTTGGAGAATCACTTAAGACGATAGTTGGTGCCACTGCATTTGCTTCAGCTGTTTGTAAAATAATGTCAGCTGTTGCAGGTACATTTGAAGACACAATCTTATTAGTATTTTTGTCAAGATTAAATCGTTGTAAGTAGACGGAGGTATGGCTATAGCAGAAGGTTTTGCGGTATGTCGAAGATTTTTATATGGTCGCTTTCGTTTAGGAGAAACAGAAGCTTCATCCATAATTTTAAACTTTTTAAATAAGTCTTCAAAATCAGCCAATCTGGCTTGAGCAGCCGCTAAATCCTTCGAAACCTCTAAAAAGCATATACGAGATTGTCGTATAAGCTTTTAAATATCTAAATAGGTAGATCTGCAGTTTTCGCACCGCCAACGAAGTCCTTTGCCTTCATTAAGTGCATCAAAAACTCTCGCAGTCAACGCTGCACACTTTATATGAAAGAATGCATCACATAACCAGCAATGGACTAGCCTTTCTGATTCACCCTTAACAGTGCAGTTACGAGAATTGTAGAACATTTTTATAGTTAAAGTAAATAAATAATAAAAAAGTTAAAAGAAAAAATAAAAATTTAAAATAAAATAATTAAATTGAAAAAAAGCTCAATGGCAACCCTGTTTACGAGGATGGTTTGAGGATAGGGTAAGCTTAACATCAAACAGTTTGAACAGTTTGAGAAGCGCTGTGGTGCGAGAATCACCAAAAGTAAACAAAGAAAATGACAAGAAATGAAAATGAAACTTTGCTCTCACTTCACGAGATAATACAAGAAATTGTTGTTGCTAACGAAAAACAATTTATGAAAACACGTTAAGCAAATAACTTAAAAGCAAATTACAATAAATAAAAGCAAATATGCAAATAATTAAAAGGATTATTTACCACGGCAAATTCAATTTAAATTCTTTAATTAAACAACTCTTTGAATTGAAGTAAAAAATTTAAAAGAAACTTTTAAAATATCGCGACTGAAAAAAGTACGTCTTGACGCAAGTAGTAGCATCCTCCAAAAAAGTACTTACTTTCTAACTTAGATGGCGCTTACAACCGTTGGTCGGTTTTGGCCTGGTCTAAGAATTTGTGCCAGCCTCTTTTGTCGTGCGCTTGCTGGCGCCAGTTGGAAACTCCAAGTGTTTTCAGGTTATCCAATGCCTGGTCTTTCCAACGGAGATGCGGTCTTCCTCGTCTGCGTTGGCCACCGCTGGGTACCGAACCCAATACTTTTTTCGCTGGAGCTTCGTCGTTCATTCTCTCGACATGACCTAGCCAGCGAAGCCGCTCTATTTTTATACGCTTGACTATATCAATGTCGGCATATAGCTCATACAGCTCGTGGTTCCATCGTATTCGATACTCGCCATTAACGCAGATTGGACCATAGATCTTGCGAAGAATTTTTCTTTCGAACGCTCCCAAAGTCTATTCATCAGAGCTGCTCAATGTCAGGTTTGTGATACGTATAGTAGGACGGGCATGATTATTGACTTATAGAGCGTCAGTTTTGTTCGCCGAGAGAGAGAGCTCTGCTTCTCAATTGCCTACTGAGCCCAAAATAACACCTGTTGGCAAGAGTTATACTTCGTTTAATCTCAATACTGATATCGTTGGAGGAGTTAATGCTGTTGAAGGCGGCTTTGAAATCGACAAGAAGATAGTGTGTGTCGATTTGTTTTTCAAGGGTGTTTTCCAAGATTTGTCAGAGCGTAAAGATTTGGTCAATGGTGGACTTTCCAGGTCTGAAGCCACACTGATAAGGTCCAATCAGTTGGTTGACGATGGGCTTCAGTCTTTCACACAATTCGCTCGACAGGACCTTATATGCGATATTAAGAAGGCTAATCCCACGGTAGTTGGCGCAAATGGTGGGATCGCCTTTCTTGTGGATTGTGCAGAGCACACTGAGGTTCCAATCATCTGGAATGCATTCATTCGCCACCGGTCTTAAACAGCTCAGCCGGTAGGCCATCGGCTTTGTTGTTTTTAAGCCAAGCTATAGCTGTTAAGACCTCGTTATAGTCGGGCAGCGGAACTTCAACGCTGTCATCCATAATTGGGGTTTCCGGGATATCATCTCCACTGGCGGGATTGTTGTTAGCGTCGCCATTTTAAAGACTTGAGAAGTGTTTCCTACATAGCATCAGTGTATTCTCCATATCTGTCACTAGATTCCCATTCTCATCATTTCTGTCGCCATGCATCTCAATTTTCTCGGACACACGCATTTCCGCCTCTCGTTTTTTTCGCCTGAAAATGCGTATCTCTTCCCTCCATTTCTCTCGGTATCGCTTCATAACAGCACGCGTTACAACCGACTGCAGGGTGGCTTTGTAAGCGATGTCCTTCTCTGCAGTGGCGTCGCGACACTCCTGGTCGTGCCACTGGTTTCAGCGAGGACGGTGGTAGCCTATCACCTCTTCGGCAGCCGTGCGCATAGAGTGGGATATGTGCGTCCACTGTCCGCATATATCGTCGATCGGAGGAGTGCTTTCTTGAAGCAGGAGTGTGAGTTGAGTAGCGAAGGCTTCGGCCGTCCGTTTTGACTGCAGCTTGCCAACGTCAAGCTTTCTTTGTGTAGGATTGCGAGCATTCTTAGCTGCGCACAGACGTACGCGGATCTTGGCTGCGACAAGATAATGAACCGAGTCTATGTTAGCACCACGAATCGTGCGTACGTCTAGTACACTGAAAGA
The DNA here is from genome assembly GCA_958299015.1 of Tetanocera ferruginea. Lineage (NCBI taxonomy): Eukaryota > Metazoa > Arthropoda > Insecta > Diptera > Sciomyzidae > Tetanocera > Tetanocera ferruginea. The sequence continues at coordinate 96,928,866 of OY282641.1, read as the reverse complement.
GTGCCTTCCGTCAACATGTTTTTTGATCAGGGGACAGCCAGGTGGCCTTGTTAATATTGCTATGCTTGAATCTAGTGCTACTAACGACCATGTTTTGTGCTGCGGAGATGTCAATCAACCTCATTCCGTTATCGGATGTGTTGTCGTGGAGGCCGAACTTTCCGTCTGTTGGACCAAATATGTTTCCCTTACCCACCTTGGCGTTGAAGTCACCAAGCACGATTTTTAAGTCATGACGGGGGCAGCGCTCGTATGCGTCTTCAAGGCGCTCGTAAAAACTTTCTTTGGTCTCGTCATCTTTTTCTTCTGTCGGAGAGTGCGCACATGTTAGGCTAATGTTAAAAAATTTTGCCTTGAAGCGGATTATGGCAAGTCGTTTGTTCACAGGAGTGAATCGCAGGACATGATGCCGTATTCTCTTGCCAACTACACCGTCCTCGCTGAAACCAGTGGCACGACCAGGAGTGTCGCGACACCACTGCAGAGAAGGACATCGCTTACAAAGCCACCCTGCAGTCGGTTGTAACGCGTGCTGTTATGAAGCGATACCGAGAGAAATGGAGGGAAGAGATACGCATTTTCAGGCGAAAAAAACGAGAGGCGGAAATGCGTGTGTCCGAGAAAATTGAGATGCATGGCGACAGAAATGATGAGAATGGGAATCTAGTGACAGATATCGAGAATACACTGATGCTATGGAGGAAACACTTCTCAAGTCTTTAAAATGGCGACGCTAACAACAATCCGCATCCAAACTCGTGCTTTTCCGCATGGCCGCTGTAGTAGATATCACAGGATGCTTGCCGTAAGCAACCCTGTCCCTTTCATCGCATTTCTTCGATTGCAGTGATATAAGAATTATATCTTTCCATGATATCAATCAGTCGGATAGAGGCACTATCCCAACTTAGGGTTCGGACATTCCAGGTGCATATCCGGAAATCATTTGGGGATCATTTTTTTATTTATTCTTGTACTTTTCATTGAAATGGTTTTTTATGTGGTGGGCTTCAAACCCAACGCACAATCTTTGCTTGATGACCAAAGCAAAGATGATGCTTATCTTACCTGTTCTTACATTCCTCCTAATTGTGACATATCAATTTACTTAAGACATATAAACGCCATCGAGCAAGTTCATAATATGTTAAAAAATAATGATGTTCTTATTGTGTTGGGCGATTTTAACCTACCTTTTGTGTCTTGGAATTCGACAGATGACTCTTCATTTCTTACACCTGTTTCCACTAGTAATTGGATAAATGATTTTTTAGATAAGTTATCTGACCTATGTCTTCAACAAGTCAATAATACTTTTAATAAAAACCATAGAACGCTGGACCTTGTGTTTGTAGACAGATGCACTACTGTATATCTCAATCGCTCAAACCCTGTATCTTTTCCGGAAGATGAACATCATCCAACTCTTGAAATAACAGTTTTACTTGCTCATGAAAATGAAAATAAACTTACACCTGATAAGCGAAATACAAAAATATATAATTTCAAAAATAAAAAATCAAAGTTAAACTCAACACCTTACTCTCGCAGACTGACTGGTCACCGATTCTATCTATTAAACCACCATATTCATATTATGACGTCGAAACCTCGGTACAGTTTTTTAATGATACTTTGCAAAGGTGCTTCTTATTGTGCGTCCCAACAAAGCAAATTAATTCTAAACCCTTAAGTCCACCCTGGCTAACAAGTGAACTTAAGTCACTAAAAAATTTAAAAAATCGCTTATTTAAAAAATATTAAAAATCTGGTTCTAATATAGACTTTGCTTGTTATTCATCTTGTCGTTGCAGATACCAGCTATTAAATAAACAGTGTTATTCTGCTTATATAGCCAACATCAAATCTCAATTTAATGATAATCCGAAACTCTTCTATACTTTTGTTAATTCAAAACGTAAGTTTTACTTGCTCATGAAAATGAAAATAAACTTACACCTGATAAGCGAAATACAAAAATATTTTCAAATACAAAACTTTCCACCCCTTATGAGATTCAATCAAGAGGAATCGTCTTGTGACAATGTTATTTCCAACATGTTTGCAAGCTTATTCAAATCAACTTACTCCAACATACCATTTAATATGTGTTCTGAGCATCCTTATTTACCTCCAGTTAGCTCTTTTGAAACTCCAGTAATAGACTCAATTATTGTTATGCATTACCTTCGTCAAGTTAAATGTGTTTTTTCGACTGGCTCTGATGAAATTCCGAGTTGCATTCTAAAGGAATGTGCTAGAAACCTGTGTGCTCCTCTAACAAACATATTTAATATATCCTTGCAAAGTGGACATTTTCCCATTATATGGAAAGATTCATATATTATACCCCTTCATAAATCTGGCTCCAAAATTGATGTCACTAACTACCGAGGCATCGCTAAATTAAGCGCAATCCCTAAATTATTTGAGAAAATCATAACTGAACAACTAACCCACTTCGTATCTTCTTCCATTTCTGACACTCAACATGGTTTTTTAAAGGGTAAATCAACTTCAACAAACCTTTTGGAGTTTACAACTCGTGTAATAAAAGGTTTTACTTTGGGAAAACAGACTGACGTTATTTATACGGACTTTAGCAAAGCTTTTGACAGTGTCAATCATAATCTTCTATTGAATAAACTTAAGCTAATTGGGTTTCCTGTAAAATTGCTAAATTGGATAGAATCTTATTTATCGCGACGTTTTCAAAAAGTTTTATATAAAAATTCTCTTTCACAAAATATAATGGTTACATCTGGTGTTCCGCAAGGAAGTCATCTTGGACCGGTTTTATTCTTACTATTTATTAATGACCTTCCCTCGGCAATTAAACATTGTGACGTCTTAATGTATGCTGACGATGTGAAACTTTTTCTTACCTACAAGTCACTCGACGAACAACACCTTTTACAATCTGATTTAAACAGACTAGTGGATTGGTGTAACTTCAACCTATTAAACCTTAACTTAAAATAATGCAAATCAATGACCTTCTCACGTAGAACTGCTCATAGTACAAATTACACTATAAATAACATCCACTTAGAAATTGTTCATAGTTTTGTTGATCTTGGTGTAATTATGGATCCAAAACTTCGCTTCAATCTCCACGTTAATTTGGCTGTAAATAAGGCTAGAGGTGTCCTTGGTTTCATTAAAAGATGGGCGAAAGAATTCAATGATGCCTTCACTACTAAATTACTGTATATATCTCTTGTAAGGCCTATTCTTGAATATGCTTCCGTAGTATGGAACCCTCAATATAACGTCCACATTGATGCAATAGAATCAGTTCAAAAACAGTTTTTATTTTTTGCTTTACGTCATCATCGTTGGAACCCAGATATTATTCTTCCTTCGTATGAAACCCGCCTTAAGCAAATTTTACTACCTTCCCTGAGAAGCAGAAGGATGGTGCTTAATGTCACCTTCCTATATAAATTACTTTGTGGTGATATTGACTCCCAATATATTCTCTCATCTCTTAATTTTAACATCCCAAGAAGAGGATCTAGACATTTTGTGCTTTTTAAGTTGAACCAGTGCACTTCAAATTTTGCCCTTCATGACCCTTTACGATGTATGTGTAGTGATTTCAACAATAGCTACAGCTTAATTAATTTTTGTGAGTCGGTGGATGCCTTGAAACGGAAAATGATTTTACATTTAAATAATTGATACATTTTAGAATTTTGTTTCAAACATTAACTCGGTTAATAATATTGTTATATTCTGTTAAAATGTTGGCTGAAGTTATTCCATATATTCGAGACCGTTTCAGTTGTTTTCCTTTATAATATTGCGTTTGATGAAGTAAACACCATCGAATATGATATGTATGCTTAAACTTGTTTGTTTTTAATTAAAAAAAAATTTTTAATTTTTCTTATTCATTTTGCCTTATTAGTTACTTAGTTTGGTGCGCAAGAGTTTATCTCTTTTCCATGCAAGTTTATGCCTGCGTTGGCCCAAATACATATCCAATTAATAACATTAGCACGGTGTTCCAAAATTACATAGTGACCCGTATATATATACACATATATGTTTGTACATATTTACACGTATATATCTCCGTTATAATTGGGTTTACTCTCTTTTCCACGTAGGATCTTGGGTTGGATAGTTGCCGCAAACTTACTAATATTCATATTATTTATAGTTACTTTGGTCTCTTTGTTTTAGAGTTTTATGTACAGTTTACTACTTATTTGATGTTGTTTATTTTTTTAAATTCAAATATTCTTAATAAATTCGTGTTTTTGTATAAAATTTTTAAGTTCCGCTGAAAAGCCAGTTATGTGCTTAGTGGAAATTCATACTTCGCCAACTGGGTGTGTTTTTTAGTACGTAGGTGCATTCTATCTTTCCGGTTGATCCGGACTGTTGTAGAATGTAAGTCGTGCATGCGTATAGTACGGGCTATACGTATTTATGAGATTTCCCACTCCTTTGGCGAATCCAAAAAAAAAAAAAAAAAAAAAAAAAAAAGGAAGTCGCTCAGATTCGCCGCCAAAGTCTATCGGGCGATAGTTCTTTGACGTTTCCAGGAGACACCACGCGGAGGTTTGAGTCGTTTTGAGACGATTTCGACATGCTATCTCTCAAAAAAGTACTAGTATCAGAATAATACAAAAATATGCAACCCTACTCCGCTTTCAAAAGAAATTGTCAAAATAAGGCATTCTATTTTTTCTGATATTGGGGATGAGACCATGGCATATTTATCCAGGTAGTATAAAACGCAACTGCACTGCCTACTTTTGGAAGTCTAGTGTCAAAATCAAGTAATGCAAACTCTTATAAAAGAGTGGGAAATTTTTGGTTTTCAGAGAAAAACTTTATGCTAGCCTTTTTATAATTTTCTTTTGTGTAAACTTGCAGTTTTTTTAATGTTTTAAGTATTGAATTTCATGCTGGATGTTTTAGTTGTGTTTTGGAGATATTTTAAAGAACAACTTTTAACTCTCGATATGAGGTGCAAGTTATTTGTTATTAAAAAAATCCCCTTTTTATTTTGTTTTTGGTGCAGAAGCAACATTTTTTATTGTCATATCGGAGCCTTGGTAGTCGAGTGGTTAGCGGCCTTGACTGCCAACCCAGAGGTTCCGGGTTCGAATCCGGGTTCAGCCATAGTCCTACGCTTAACCTTTCTTTAATTCTTTCCTCATTTCTAATCAAGTGAAATTAAAATCTCATCAATATATATGACTTTGGAAGTCGTAGTTGGTGGTAGAGATGTTTGTGGAATGAGATTGTTTAATTACTCGACTTGACTGAGGTAAATGTATAACACTTGCCTCAGTTTATTTAAACACGAACTAGCCGCAAAATCTTATTTTTATATTTAAATTAAATGACAAAAAACACCTTAAGTTGATTTTGCATACAATTTTATTACATTAATTTTAAGCAATTACAATTTGAATGCATTTCGATCAGCCTGCTGATCATCTTCTGCAACACGAATGAAAATAAAATAAACAAAGTAAGATATGACAAATGCGGTAAAAATACATATTTTAAAATTACATTTTTATTAGAAAAATTCCAATGTAAATTACTTAGGACATGATCCGCAAAGGCAGATTTTCTAGGCTGATTTTTCTCAATGTAGCTTACATGCTCCTTGAAACGTTTTAGAATCCCCCTACGTGTTTGACCGTAATATTTTTTGTTGCAGTCACCACACTTTATTTCGTAAATTCCACCTTTATCCAAATCAGAGGTTTTGTCTTTTGTTGATCCTAAAAACTTGCCTCAGATTCAAATTCACATGTTGATTAGCTTTCCGTCACACAAAGAATATTCTACACTAGTTTCACTTGATTTCACTTTCTCTTCTACTTATCTATCTCTCCATTTCCGAACCAAGGCAGACTTGACTGAATAGGTTTGACACCTGAAATCCTTGGTTCAAAGCTAAAAACAAAAAAAAAACATTCAGTTACTAAACTACTAAAGAAATTCCACATTCACTGGTTCTGATGCTGACGCTGGCACGAAACAGCTGATCACTGACACTGCTACTGCCACTGCCACTGCTACATTGTAATTCCGCTATATATCGCCCCAATTGTTTTAATGGTCCTCTTGTGATAACTCGTCACACGGTATTAATTAAATATTGATTGTATCGGATTGTATTGAATTTCGTAAGGAAAATCACAATTGTGTTAAAACATAAGGCTGCTGTAATATTTGTTACACAGTACAAGGAATTCTATTAAATAATTTTCTTGGCTTTAAAAAGGTTGCTAAATAGAAACGTTTCAGACCGTTAAATAAAAAATATAATTACAACCTACCCGATGCAAAACAAACTTCATCATTAGAAAATGGAGTCAATTGGCCAATCGCAATTCCAAGATATGCTTTGAATAAGCTACACACTAGGCATATTAATATCTTTCCTGGAAGGTTTCTTAATCTTGGTATTGATAAGTACACCAGGAGCGTCAATGCGTAGAAAGAACAAGAAATAAGCAATCCAATTGGGTACATTTTAAACCGAATCTGGTCATTTCCCACGACAATCGTATCAAAGCAGATAAAAGTGTGTAGCTAAAACATACTTTTTATTAAATTTATATGAACATATATGTTATATTTATGCACCATGGTACAATTAGTAAGGTAGAGGCGATCAAAAAGTTATCAAGGCCAGACGCGCTGTGTTAAACTTATATTATTTTTTGATTTTTGATGGCTGCTGCTCGTGAAAACACCGTGTATCGCTGATATCTAATTAATCCTACCATGGTTCTGTACTATACGTACCTTATGGTCTTCCCACGATGAATTTTTGATTTTTTCTAAACAATACTGACTATTTGAATATTGTTTTTGTGTTCTGATAATGTTAAGGGATCCATCTCGATTGCTAATTGTATGTGCATCGTCTGGATACCAATCCGGATCTAGCCGGAACTTTTGACATTTTAAGCCACGTAGTATTCCAAAAACTTAAATGAAAAGGACAGTATTTTTAATTTTTGTTTTCATTATACAAATAAATTTTAATATAATGTATTATGATAAAAACATAAACGGCAGTAACATCCTAAGCACTAGGGGATAAAAATAAGGAAAGAATTTCGCAATTCGGTATCGCAATCTAACGAAATTTTAGATTTCTATCTCATTGGAACGTTCAATAATTGAAGGGTAGACGGATCAGTATGCAACGAAACTTCAAGCAGACAACCAGAGATAAAGAGATGAGAAACTTCCGTACGAAAGGGATAGCATTATGTGCGCCTCATGTCAAGGGAAGATTACGATTTCGGGGGCGCTGTGATTTGACGATGTATTCGAAGAGTACTCTCAATTAAAATAAGAATAGTCAAAGAAAATATTGATTTATTGATTTGTTTTCGAGTTATCGATTTTTTAAATTTTTTTTTTGTTATAGAAAATTGGCTATATGATTCTTAATATATAACTGATATTAATGATTAAGATATAATATAAAAGGTTTTATATAAGGCTTTCAGTAAAATTTTAAACGAACGAAATCTGTTAAGTACCTACTTTTTATTTTATAGGTATTTTTATGCAATAAAAAATATTTTCTTACACAAAACCGTTATTTTCTCAAAAATTACCGTTATTACTATGAATTATAAAAAGTGAATAATTAAAGCTTGAAAATTTATCTTTCATTTGGATCATAATATTTATGATTTATTTAACTTTTGTGGTTTTTTTTTTATGATACAATGATTTTCCTTGTACGGAAAGTTGTTTATTTCAATCATATTACCTTAGATGTTTTCCTTTCTTACTCCATATTTTTGAATGTCGCCATTACAATAAACAATTGTTTTTTAAACAACATTGTAACTATAATATTTATATGAATGAAAGGGATTTTCAAGCCAGTGAAAAAATTTTTAATTTTTAGTTGATTAGTTCCGGCCATCGGTTTCCATTTTATTAAATTGAATAATTGATATATGCTTAAGCCTTTAACGAATGCAAATGTTGTCACAGTCAATTGGGATTCATATGACCATCTGCCAAAAAAGTCATGTTAAAAAATGTATGATAAATATAGGATCCATTGGAAATCGGCAAAGATATAGAACATTTTTGAATAGATTTTTTAACAAACAAAAAATTTGGAAAATTTAAATTTTTTGTTATATAGTGTGCAATTAAAACAAAAAATACATATTTTTATATATCAAGCAAAAGGTCTAGCTGTAAGCTTTTAAAAAAAAAATATATTTTTAGTAACTTAATAACGTACATTTTTTAGAAAATTACGATTCTTTTTATTAAAAAAATTCAAAGTTGGAATAAATTCGCTTATAAAACTAAAAATATTGTAGCAATGATATTTATAATAAATATATTTGAAAGGTCATTTAATGACCTTGGCATAAGCTACTGGTGCATCGATTTTTGTATTATTTTGGCAGCAACTTTCTGCATCTATCTTATAGCATCTTTCTGTAAAACGAACGTAACGTGCATTTCACGAAGGTTTCGGTCAAAAGCCGAATGTGAGCTGTTTTCGCTTGATGTAAAAATAATTCCGTTGGCAAACGAGAACAGCTGATTCAGAAATGAACGATAACGTAACAGCAGTGTAAATTTGGCTTTATGTAGCAAAACAAACTGAAACGAAACGTCAAATATAGACGATGAAAATTTTCTTATCGTTTAGAAATTTGTTGACATGGAAGTTGCTGTAAAGAAATCGTAATTATAATTTTATTGACAAATACAAGAATGTAGAATAAATTAATTTATTTTTAGCACAAAAAAAACCACAAGCGAGCAGCTTGGAGTCCTGGTGCAACAAATATCCATAACGTAAGTATGGTCGCGTATTTTCCTCCGTTTGACTCATGTTGCTTCTTGCTCCTCGCTTTCACTATCACTATCCGATTCTTCATTAAAATTATAAAAAGCTATCGCGGAAAAAATTTTTATTGTCACAAATTTTCACAATACTTCACACAATTTCCAAGTTTACAGAAAAAAAACATATGTGTTAAAAAATCAAAACAGCTGATGCAAATAGTATTGCCAGCATGAGATATTTTGCCAAAATATGCCCAACATTTTTAGAAAAAAAAGAGCATGTAAAGAAATTTTGTAACTTTTATAATCTGGTAATGCTGCTTTTGACAATTGCTTATGGTTGGAGAGTTTGAATAACGTAAGAAAAGTAAATGAGAACGATGACGCAAAGTAAAAATACAGAAAGCAAATTGTGAACGACATCGTTTACAAACGAACGAGGAGTTCAACGAAGCTTTTGTTTTACAGAAAGATGCTATTATTCTATTAAACGAGCAATATTTGTATATATATTTGCAATTGCGTTCTCGAAAACGGCTCTAACGATTTCGATAAAATTTTCTATATAGATGAAGAGGGGGGTGAAAAATCGATTCAGCTAGGGCTCATCTCTGAGAAAAGCCGTTTTTCCGAGTTTTCACGCATTTAATAAATATCTTTATTTTCCTGCCGAATATGTTATATTAATTTTACTATTTTTATAAGGTTGTGATAGATCGGTGAATAGAGCTTCGGCCTATCAATGTATAGGTTGAGAGTTCGACTCCCGCCATGCACTTTAATTTTTTTTTGAAGTGAAACTTCTTTGGCGGCGAGTGAAATTTCAAGGTCTCTTATTCGTGACGCTCTTATTATTGCCGCTGCCGAGAATTGAACCCCGAACATCGTTACTTACGAGTCAGAATATATTCCATAACGCCACGTAGGCACATGATAAACAGCCAAACAAAGTTTAATTAAAACTGAACGCGTAACATACTGAAAATAACATAATTAACATTAACATTACATTAACATTACATTAACATTACATTAACATTAACATTAACATTTCATTATTAACATAACCGTAACATTAATTTTCATCCTATAAGTATGCACTAAGGGTGTTCAAGCATGTATGGGTAAAATTAAAACTATTCTAATGTTTGATTTCCGGGTATTTTTGGGTTTCGCTATTCCGTAAGGCTTGGGAAATAAAATTTGACCACGATTGGACAAGGTTTAACCGACCCGGATTGACGTTGAAATCTCAAAAAATGGGAAAACAAATTTTTCGGTTTTTTTTTCTTTTTTAAATACTCGATTTATCTTTTTTTATGAAATAATTGTCTTACCAGTTTAAAAATTAAATACTCTCACTAACAGCAATTAAAAATGTAAAAATAAGTGCAGCTTGTTTTCAAGACTATGCATATTGCCAATATCATTACATTTAATTTTTTCACAAAGTAGGTTTGGCCGGTTGCTATGATGATTTTTTTTCACAAAGTAGGCATCGGTTGCTATGGTGCGGTTCGAATGAATATTCTCGGTGCTGTTACTTATTCATTGTGTGCAAAGTTCTCAGTGGATAAGAACAAAAATTATTCAATCGTTATCGCGAGTTTAAGTTGTGAAATTTGTGTGCGTGGTCAATTAAAATAAGTGTTTTTGATTAAAATGTGTGATTTGCCATCAACATCGAGCTTATAAATTAATACACCGATTACGACTCGTCTAAGTAATGTAGCGCTGAGATCAATAGATTTAATAGGCAATGTTTCACATCAAATTACTGGCGCTAGGCTGCCTTCAAAGAAACAAGTACTTCAAGTTTTTTTTTATAACATGCGCTTTGCTAAAATACAATCGAAAGAAAGTGCGAGGTTAGCGGTGGATGCAGCGTCAATTTTTTGGCAACAGGCTCGGATACCCACCGCACTGTGTATAAATGTACCGAACTCTTATTGAAGCTTTACGAAGGGTGGAAAAATATTCAAAAAAATGTTCCTTCTAAACGATCAGGATTGACTAAAGAAGCAGAAAATAAGTTTGTCGAAGGATTAGATGATTTGTTCGATATAGCTCACATGAACGCGCTTCAACAAATAAAAATTGAAGAGGACAAGCAATTTTTAATCCTGCAGAGACAAAAAGGTCGTCCTGGATGCCTGGCTGGTGTTGATATGGTTGTGCTAGCGCGAGAAAAAAGGGCATTTGAACGTCAGAAAAAAGAGCAGCTTCAAAGAAAAAAACAGAAAATATCGGAAGAAAGTGGTAAGTATGCATATTTAAATAGTGTTAAGCAATAAACCTTTCAAGTAGGTTTTATTGCTACTTCAAATGCTTGATTTTTGGTTACCAAACCAAAAATTACCATAATGATACTAATGTATTTTCTTTTCTTGCTATCTCCTACTCTTTAAAAGTGAACCTAGATGTCAGTCAAATAAGCGATCTAGAAAACGATTCTGAGCATGAATCCGTAGAGAGCACTGATTATAGAATAAAATTGCCTCAAAATGATAATGAAAAAAGAAACCGTGTTCATTGGATGACGCAACGCTTACTTTCTGCTCTCGATAATGGTAAAGTTTCTGATGGAGCCGCCGTTCATATTTTAACTGCAGCTGCGGAGGCGTTGGGACATAACAATAACGATCTTGTTATAAGTCGTTCTACGATTCATGGGCTTCGACAAGAAAACCGCCAAAAAGAATCAGAAATTATTCAGACAAACTTTATTGAAAATGTAATTCCGTTTTATATGAGCGTAATTTTGAGTGAATAATTTTTTATTTTACGTAATATTTAGACTAGCGATTCAATGGTTGTGCACTGGGACGGTAAGTTGCTGCCAGACTTGATTGGCAACAACAAAGTTGAAAGAATTGCTATTCTTGTGAGCTGGAACGGAACATCAAAGTTCCTTGGTGCTCCAAAAGTTTCATCTTCTAGTGGAGAAAATATAGCAGCTGCAGTCTACAACATGTTAGTCAAATGGAACATCTCCGATCGAGTTTCTGCAATGGGATTCGACACCACTTCCAGCAATACTGGAGACAAAGCTGGAGCATGTTTTCTTTTACAGAAATCTATGGATCGGAAGTTACTCAATTTTGCTTGCCGACACCATATCTACGAAATCATTTTGCGAAGTGTTTTTGAACTAAAAATATCATCGACATCTGCTCCTGATGTTTCCATTTTCGATAGATTTTCAAAGGCATGGACAACGATCGACAAAAATTCATTTAAAAGTGGTTTGGATAAGGTTATTCGTGAAAAATTTCAAGATATGGAGTGTAATGCCATAAAAAGCTTTTGCACCCAAAGAATATCTGAGTCCCAAATTCGTGACGACTACAAGGAATTCTTAGAACTTGCCCTTATTTTCTTTGGTGAATGCAGAAAATTTCGCACTCCTGGTCCAACAAGTAACGCGCGGTGGATGGCAAAGGGTATACATTGCTTAAAAATATTTGCTTTTCGTCAGCAGTTTAAGTTATCTGCCAGAGAATTAAATGGAATACGCGACGTTTGCATATTTTTGATACGGATATGCATAAGAGCCTGGTTTGGCCAAGATTTAAATTTTGTCAAGATTTAAATTTTGTAAAAGACGCTGTGAAATACGCTCAAATCGATTCAGATGTATCACAAGTAATTTTAAAAGAAATTAAGAACCATTTATGGTACTTGTCAGAGGAATCAGTAGCTCTAGCGTTGTTTGATTCAAACGTTTCAATCGAAGATAAGATCGAAATGGTTCGATGCTTACGTTCTATAAGTCCAAATATACAATTAAAAAATGAGCGTTGCATTGAAAATCCAGAATCTTTGTCGTTATGTAACTTGAGCGATTTTTTTCGCATAAAACGAAATACTTTTTTACTCGCTTTGGACTATCGCCAGATTTTTTAAATTTTCACCCATCGACGTGGGAAAACAACAATAATTTTGAAGAAGGTCGTACTTTTTGTAATGACCTTTTTGTCGTTAATGATACCGCTGAAAGGGGAGTAAAATTCATGAAGGATTTTAATAAAGTTCTGACATACGATGAAGAAGAAAAACAAATATTGCTTCAAGTAGTTGAATCTTACCGCAAAAATTATCCATCTTATAAAAAGTCGGAATTAATTTAACAAAAATAAAATATTTTTACTGTATGAACTTATTATTCCATGTATTTTTATTTCAGTTAATGGCTTAAAAGTTAATTAAACCAGAAATTTTTTAAATCGCAAAATTTGTAAAAAAATAACTCAAGGCAACGTTTGTATTCAAAATTTTTATTTATATCGATATTATTCATACATTCGGTACATTCAAAGTCAATACGGGTCGATCAAACATAAAGCTATCGAGCTTAAAATTTACATGCTAAATTTATAGGTAAAAAGGAAATAAAAAATGCCCAGAAATCCAAAATCGGAGCAAATTTTATTTTTTGCACACCCCTAGTATGCACGGAAAAAACAAATAGAAAAATAGCTAAAACAGGAGTAGAACGCGTTCGTGAATATATTGAGCGAATTAGAGCTCTTAAGATTACAGCCGCAGCTGGGTCTGCATCTAATGATGAAGGTAAGGTGATTGCAACAACGGCTGAGTTTCAAAATGCATTTTTACGAAACATCAGTGTATTTTGGTGAATCTACAAAGAACCAATCCCCAAAAAAAAAATAATGCTCTGTAAAAAAGTATTTTGGAACTCAGCCATCATCTCAACAAAATTTTAAAGCCAACCATGTTGATACACTCAACAATCAACGTTCGCTGCTTTATGAGGCCCTCTATCAACATAGCAATTATTATGATCAGGAAGCAGGCGGTAATAAGTCGCTTTTAAATTTGAAACTGATTCTTTAAAAGTTAATTTCTTGCCTAGTATATTTCGAGGAAAAATAAAGGTTACTTTTGACTTTTATTTTATCGGTCAAAAATAGCAGTTATTTTGTGACTTTAATTTTTTCGGTCAAAAATATCAAGCAATTTGTGTTTTCTTAAAGGCAGATTGAATGTTGACACCATGTGTAAAATGTCTCACCGATGAGATGAAAATAATAATAATATCAAAATTTTTTATCGGTAAAATGACGAACAAATATAAATTACCTGATATTTTTGACCGAAAAAATAAACGGCAGAAAGTAACTGTTATTTTTGCACAAAAAACTATAAGGCACAAAAAACTGTTGTTTTTGTTGGCAAAAATAAAAATTAAGAGATAAAAGTTAATATGTGACACTTTCGACAAAAACCATAGCCGGTACGGTCCCTGGATGCAAATATTGAATCAACAAATTATTATTCCATTTCGTACTGATTGAATTTCTTTTCAGATACTTTCTCTCTCTATTTCACACTAAAATCTTTCTTATTTCTTACTGTTAAAGAAGTTTCACTTCTGCCACGTGTACGTTGCTACACGCGAGTTTTTTTTTTTTATTTTTTTGAGCTTCACCATGCAGTGAACAAAGTTTTGCTTTTTTTGTGATGTATTCTCAGCTAAAAACAATTCAGAATTCTGTGGGTTCAGGTCGAAATGGAAAAAATTTTGCATCTTAAGAGGGCAGAATTTTTCGTTGAGATAAGAAAACGCTATTAGTTTCATTCACTTTTATTTGTAGTAAGTTTACAAAATTGTAAGTGCCATATAAAAAGTCGAAATTAATTGAGATGAAATTTACTCTACGAATTTTTTTAGATCGGTCTTAAAACAAAAAGTTTTAGCATTTTTCGATTGGCTGTCAGTGGGCGAATGAAGTGAAAAATTCACAACTTGTACATATCTCAGTTTTAATGTAACAAACAGACATACCAAGTTTGAAATCTGTAGCTCTAGGTATATAAACCTATTTATAGAGTTTATACAAAAAATCCAACAAAAGCCCACAATAGTTAAACCACTACACGGTTAAAAATCTTAGAGTAATTTTTTAACAATACATTGGACTAATACATTTTTTAATCCTTTTTTATTAGAATTGATACGAATAAAAATACTAGACATTTTTTTGGTGAAAGCCAAATTTAAATTTAATAAATTGGGAATAAAATTAGAATTATAATACCTTAAGTTAAAAATTGAATGCAAAATAACTAAAAGGGTAATAATAGCTGTATTTTGCTTACATTTTGTTCATGCTATCGCAAAAAACAGGATGTGCCAATAAATAAAACTATTGCTCTATGCAGTTCTTACTCGAGCGTCTCTCGAGCGGTGGAAATCGGTAGAGATGAAGCTGCTCGAGGCGATGTTCGCGAGAATGGAGACCCATCCTGACGCTCCCATGCCCACCTTCGATGGTGCAGGATGGTAAAACGATGTCAAAATTCAAAAGTGCAACGATGATCCGACTCTGGAGTGAGTAAAGGGAGTTGCACCGACGCTCCAAGGCCTATGGGATGGCGCTCAGCTGGAAGTAGTAGACAGGATGGACATCCCGTCTCTACCGAAAGCGAAAGTGCTGTTCCCCAGAGTGGTGCCACAAGAATCAGCACTAAAACTCCTCCAAAAACAGAACCCTGACGTGCCGACAGCTGACTGGAGGGTGTTGAAAGTTGCTGAGCAGCTACCTGGTAGTAGCGGCGGGCAACACTACATCCTACAGATCAACAAGGAGGCAGAGGATATTCTGTACCCTCGTTACGGAAAGATGGCGTGGGGCGTAGGCAGTGTGTACCTGCGTCTCAAAAAACGTCACCCCAAAGACAGCAACAAGAACAGTCTTGAGACCGGGGAGGTTGAAAAAGACCTCGGCATCGCAGCGGTAACTGATGCCACCAAGGAGCTCAGTCTCGACGATGCAGATGACGCTGGTGGTCCGAGCAAGCAAGCGGACCCCGTGGAGGATCCTTCAGCATAATGCAGCTGAAGGTCCTCCAGATCAATCTGCACAAAAGCAAAGCAGCAAGCGCAGAACTCCTTCTCGTTTTAGAGGAAGGAGGCTACGATGTGGCAGTAGTGCAGGAGCCGTGGGTAGCCTCGGGTAATGTGGTCTCCGGCTTAAAAGCACCCAACACTTTTTACGCACCAACAGTAAGTAGAACAAGAACAGCCATCCTCACAAGGAAAGGCATCTATACTTATCTAATGTCTCATTACAGCACTGACGATCTCACAGTTGTGGCGCTAGAGAGCAAGGCAGATGAAACGGTTCTGGTCGCATCATGCTACATGGCGCACGACACCGATGCACCGCCAAACGAACTCCGCAGGCTGGTCAACGAAAACAGCAGCAACAAACGAGCGATTGTCATCGGCACAGATGCCAACGCACATCACTCAGTGTGGGGAAGCCCTGACATCAATGATCGAAGTGAGTCCATGCTAAACTTTATTCTAGAAACTAACCTTAACGTAGTTAACACAGGTAAGGAACCCACATATGTGGGTCCCACCTCCTCTAACGTATTAGACCTTACGTTAACGTCAAATACTAACACTCTTGTAACAGATTGGAGGGTGCTTGAACAGCCTTCCTTCTCAGACCATAAATATATTAGTTTTAATATCAAATTTAACTACACTCCGGCTAAAAAGATCTTCAGAAACCCCAGAAACACAAACTGGAATCAGTTTAAAAGAATCATTGAGACCAGATTACCCTCCCCAAAACGTATTAACACAGAATCCGACATAGAAGGATCCCTAAAGACTCTCTCAAACCTACTCATAAAAGCCTATCACTCCTCTTGTAAACCCATGGTGGAATCCTGATCTCGCAGAGTAAAGACGCGACCTAAAAGAGTTCTTCAAACTGGCTAAATGAGCCGACCAAGAGGACATATGGGGGGAATACAAATGGAGGCTGAAACTTTTCAAAAGCAATGTCCGGCGAGCAAAAAGATCCTCATGGAAGGACTTCTGCTCGAGCATTGAGAAAACTACAGACACAGCAAGGCTCAGGAAGCTGCTCTCAAAACAGCCCTCCATTCAGAGTCACGTCCGGAAGGACAATGGCGAATGGACGGAAAACAGTCAGGAATCTCTAGATGCGCTTCTAAAAGCACATTTTCCAGGCTGTACCGAAATCTCAGACACTCACGTCACAGAGAGAGACTGGACAATCCCGTCACAGACTCCGCAGAACCTAATAACACCAGACAAAATCAAGTGGGCTATAAACTCTTTCTCAGAATTTAAATCCCCAGGACCTGACGGCATATTTCCAGCCATGTTAAAAGCGTCCACTTTGAAAGTCGTTCAATGGCTTGAGATAATATATAAAGGGTGCATCAGACTTAACTATGTGCCTGTAGCCTGAAGGACAGCTAGGGTGGTCTTCATACCAAAATCAGGTTGTAGTAGCCACCTGTATCCAAAGGACTACAGGCCAATAAGTCTAACATCCTTCCTACTCAAAACACTCGAGAAGCTAGTAGAACTGCACATAAGAAACGGCACAAACCGGCCGATGCTTGCAGTCAACCAGCACGCATATACGAAAGGAAAATTGGTGGAGACAGCACTACACAACCTAGTAGTTCATGTAGAGAAAGCGCTCCACAACAAAGAAGTCGCACTAGGGGCTTTCCTAGACATCTCAGGTGCATTCAACAATGTGTCAACTACGGCCATTCTAAACGGATTACGCGCGATCGATACACCACCAGCAATCGACCTCTGGATAGACAACTTACTAAGTTGTAGAAGAGTCCAAGCCGAGTGGGGTTCCACAACCACGGTAAGAGAAGTGCACAGGGGAACACCCCAAGGAGGAGTCCTCTCACCCTTACTTTGGAATCTAGTTGTTAACGAACTACTCAAGAACTTTGAAGGCAAAGCCCCCAAGATAACAGCTTATGCGGATAATATAAGCATAATTATAGTGGGAAAATGCATTTCGACATTAAGCTCTTTAATGGAGCATACACTAAAAGAGGTACTTAGATGGGCGAACTCAGTCGGCCTCAGTATAAACGCAGAGAAAACAGATCTGGTATTGTTTACGAATAAGTACATATGCATCCAAGCAGATGCTGGGCAGCACTTGGGGCCTCTCACCCTCTCTAATGCAGTGGATCTACACAATGGTTGTTCGTCCAATTCTACTCTACGGAATCATTGTGTGGTGGCCGGCGGTGAATAAGTCAACATACCTCAAATACTTGGAAAAAAACTCAGCGACAAGCTGCGCTATGCTTACCGGCGCGCTGAAGTCAACTCCTACCAAAGCTCTTGAAACCATTCTATGTCTGGATCCTCTAGACATATATGCAAAACTAACGGCTAGTAAAACGGCACAGCGGCTTACGGCAGCTGGCAGCTGCAAACAAAATTTTGGACACTGTAGAATTGGCAAGGATGCAATCAATAGCACAGACTACATGATCCCTAGCACAACTCTCGAACCCAAAATACCCACACTTCTAGGACCAATCGACTGGCGCAAAGGTATTAAACAGGCCCAGAGGGCGGTCAACATATTCACAGATGGCTCCAAAATGAATACGGGAGTAGGTGCGGCAGATATAAGGCAAGCATACAAATTACCGGACCACTGCAGTGTCTTCCAGGCGGAGGTTTTTGCCATCAGGAAGGCCACAGAGATAGCTCTTAGTACAAATACTCAACACTCTTTAATTAATATCTTTGTTGACAGCCAAGCAGCAATCAAATCCATGCGTTCCGATACCGTCAAGTCCAGAAATGTCCTAGCAAGCAAGGACGCACTAGATGCATTGAACACTTCAAAGAGAGTGTGTATCTTTTGGGTTCCAAGCCACAGGGGCATTGAAGGAAATGAGATGGCAGACGAATTAGCAAAGGAAGGTGCCGGGCTGGGATCATAGTTCACAGAACACGTAGCTATTCCACTACAGGAATTGTACAAAAACCTCGAAACCGTAGCCAAACGATCAGTGAGTCGCAGATGGAGAGATACGACAACATGCAAGATCTCAAAAACCATGTGCGAAGCAGCATGTGGAAAACGAACGTCGTTTATCCTGGCTCGCACCCAAAGGGACAGCAGGACACTGGTAAGAATTATCATAGGTCACTGCATGGTGGCGGCCCACGCTAAAAAGCTGGGTATAACCATGGATGACAACTGCAGGAAGTGCAAGGAACCAGGTGCCCAGGAAACCCTGGAACACCTTCTTTGCACATGCCCCGCCTTACTTAGATCGAGACTTAAATACTTAGGCTCACCGACTTTATCGTCGCTTAAGGATGCAGCCAAAATTCCCCTAGAATCCCTCCTAAGATTTGCGAATAAGGCGAAAATCTTTGAAGACTTCCACTAATTCCCTCAAGGATTTCACAAACCGGCACCACTAAGGACCATATGGTCTATGTGAGACTCCAATGAGAGGCAACCGGACTAACCTAACCTAACCTATATGGTTGATCATCCAAATTAATTTGCATTGAAAACAAAAACAAAAATTTATCCGGAACAAAACCTGGTTCATTTCTTATATAATAACTGGATTGTTCATTTCACATATTTAGTTCCTCTACTTTCTACTTGACGCAATAACAAACGCTTGCTCTTTTAGATGCATACATCATTTCAACCGAATAGAAAGCGCCATCTATTGGGTAATAGCATACAACGAAATATAATGCAAGTAGTTTTTTTCATAAGAGTTAAATCGTATCGGATCACCCTCTTAACGTGGAGTAGAGAAACAATGAGAACCAATAAACGAATCGTTATTCATTTTGGATTCATGCATTCATTTTTTATTCATTATTAATTTTTTATTCATTATTTATTTTTTATTCATTATTGATTTTGTATTCAGTATTCATTTTTTATTAATTATTCATTTATTGTTCATTATTCATTTTGTATTCATACTATCGCTTTGTGTTAATTTTTTAACCAAAGTAGACTATTTTTTTAATTTTTTTAACTAGATGCATTGCAACTGAATAGAATGAAGAATTTAAAAAACGATTGAAATTTAATTTTTGCGCATAAATTATATTAAATTTATGAAATATTAATATTATATAATTAATATAATAATATTCAGTTACTAGCGGATGTAACCCGGTGTTACTCGGGGTTGTGCCTCGAGCACAAAAAGAGGACGATTTTCAAAACTGCTCTGATTTTACCGTTTTTTAAATTATCGTTTTTTAAATTATCGTTTTTTGGGGTTTTGCCCCCTCTTTCCGTCGAAAGTGTTTAGTTAAATTTCCATAAAAGTGTACCTGCCAGACGCGGTTAAAACAAAAAAATGACATTTTCAACGTCTCGATCTGACATCTGGTTTCTGAGGAAAATGGGCACCCACACTCAGAAAAAAAACCTGGTGCCTTTTATTAAAAACAATAATTTCTGCATCAAACTGCATAGAAAATAAAACACTTAATGCAAATAACGAAAAAGCATACAAAAGCATATAGTTTTAAAAAAACCAGTGTCAATAAACGAAACTCGGATTCATCTATTTACCTATCACACGAACGATTTGAGTGGTACTGCTGCTGTGTTTATTTTTCTATTGCTGAATTCAGCAAGTGACTCATTGTTAGGACGCTGTCTATTTTTATTTTTATTTATTCGATCTCTGCTGCCTACCTCATCGCATTAAGCTCTCTGAATAAATCTTTCGCCTTATCCAGTGGCTCATCTTTCTACGCTGCCTTTACTGCTCTATTCGGCGTGCTTGCAATCTTCGCTGCCTACCTCTCTGCAATAAGCTCTTTAAGTTTACGACGCCTTCTCCCATGCGGCAACAACGTGAGCACCATGCTCCCCGTGCTGTAAACAAGAGCGAAGGGACGCCAAGACAGGCAAGCAGTAACACAGCTTCGTTTTGCGCTGAACTCACTGCGCTGGAAGAGCGGCTTAGCGCGAATGCAAAAGCAGGGAATGATGTTATGGAAAATCGACTTCGGCAGCATGTAGACCTTATATTTAATCGCCTCTCAGCCGATATTGCCAGCAAATTCAGCAAATTAGAGAACGAGGTGTCTGCAATCCAACAGCAACTAAGCAATAAATTTGTTGAGTACGACAGCAAAATACTTAACTTGGAAAACCAAGTAAGCGCTCTCACATCTCTCTGCGACGACCTTGCAAAAAAAGTTTCAGACAACAGCACCAAAAACAACAACAACATTAACGTCAACAGCAATAACAGCAGCATTGATTATAACTCGGATGCTGTTTTGTTTGGTTTGAAACCTGATAGTGGGGAAAATCTTAAAGGTATATTTAACCTTGTCTGCCATCTATAGATTTTCAAGCGCCACAAATTAAAGATATTTTCCGCGTCAAGCCAAGAACGAATGCTTCAAACTCTGTTGTAATAATCAAATTTTACACCCCCTTCGATCGCAACCGGGTTCTTAAAGCTTTTGGCGACTATCGCAGACGCACAAAGAAGGCGGTAAATCTGAGAGATGCTGGACTTGAACAAGACAGCAATGTTTTCATACACGAGAGCATTACTGCTGAGACCAGAAAACTTCTGCATGCAGCCATATCATACAAGCGGAAAAAACAAATCTACAACGCTTTCACTCTCCGGGGTTCTGTATTCATCAGATTGTCTAGAGGAGCAGATGGTTTTAAAATCAAAGATGAGGATGAGCTCCGAACTATTGTATGTGATGCAGTTGCTGAAGAGACTGCTGGTGCGGGTGGTGATTAGTTTCTTTTTAATGATTTATGCAATGTTTTTATCTTTGTTTTTTCTTATAACTCTCTTCTTCATATATACTTTTATCTTAATTTCTACTATTTTTCTCTTTTATTATTTTTTAATCTTTTCCTAATTTCTTCTCTTAATGCTCTGAGTGCTTGCTGTGTTTACTTTTATTTCTATGTCAAGTGTAAATAGTTCAAACAGTCGTACTGGCGACACGCATAATACGCTGATTAACATTCTTAACACTCTTAACGCAAGGGTAGTAGGGAAATCTAGTGAACCCGGTGTCGAATACCTTAATATTTCAGTATCGGACAATAGTACAAAAGTTTTAGTATCATGCGTATATAATCCGAATCGAAGTTGTAGTTTAGATCCATTATTCATGGAAATTTCAAATTGCGTTATTGATTTCGATCATTTTGTCGTGTGCGGTGACTTAAATATAAATCTTTTAGCAAATGACAATCTCTCCTGTAAGCTTCTCGATGATATAGCTGAGGTCGGACTCAATGTTGTAAATATCAAAATGCCAACACGTTTCTTAAACAATGTCTCTCCGAGTCTGCTAGATGTTTTTATTGTGTCTGATTCTTCACTTGTAATGCTTTTTGATCAAATCTCATTCGTTTCCGATCATGACCTTATTTTTTGCACATTGAACATAAATATCTCAAAGACTGCTTCTGCAACCTCTTTTCAGTATAGAGACTACAGTTCAATTGATTTCTCATCACTGTTTAATAGCTTATCTGAAATAAACTGGTCAGACTGTTGGTTTTTTTAATCCGTCGATGAAAAGCTCAATTTGTTCATTAGCATCATAAGCAACTTGTTTGATATGCATGTTCCTTTGCGTACGCGTTATGTAACCAATAAAAACTGTCCTTGGTTTACTCAAAATGTCTAAGTAGCACTTAAAAAACGGAACAGAGCCTACAATAAGTGGAAGCGACACACTAATTCACTGAATTGGGAGGAATATAGAAAAGCCAGGAATGAAGCAACAAAGTCCATTAAAGTTTCCAAAAAGATTTTCTTTATGTCAAAACTAAATCCAACTTTACCATCGAAACAATTGTGGGACAACATGAAGAGTCTCGGCGTATGCAATAAAGAAACAGAAACCTGTCAAATCAATCCCAACATTTTAAATGATTATTTCGTTGCTAATTCTACATCTACTTCCTCTTTCGTACCTGATTATGGTTATCTTGATGAACATTCCAATGTGTCTGCCAATGAGTTTCAGTTCGGCGCAGTGAGTGAAGTGGACGTAGCACGGTGCATCAAAAAGATTAATTCAAATGCCACTGGTGTGGATGGCATCTCCATTAAGTTTATTAAATGTATTTTGCCATATCTACTGAGTCCACTGGTTCATATTATAAACCACTGTTTTACCACTTCTAGATATCCTGAGCTATGGAAAGTAGCAATTGTAATCCCAATCGAAAAAAATCAAACGCCTGTGAACCATGCGATTTCCGCCCAATAAGCTTATTGTCTTCGTTGTCCAAAATATGCGAGCACCTTATGGCTGAGCAAATTGTTCAACACATAAACACGTTTGACCTAAGGCATAACTTGCAGTCGGGTTCCCGTCCTGGGCATAGCTGTTCCTCGGCTATGCTAAAAATTTTGGATGACATTGGAGTACCATATGATATGGGCCATTTGAGCTTACTCTGTCTACTGGACTTCTCAAAAGCGTTTGATACCGTAGACCATTCCTTATTGTGTAGAAAACTCAAGCTTAATTTTGGTTTTTCTAATGCATCGGTGAGTTTCATGTTAAGCTACTTAAATGGCAGGTCTCAGAGAGTCAAGGTTAAAAAACAATTTCTCGTCTTATAAAGGTACAACAAGTGGAGTTCCACAAGGCTCGGTTCTTGGCCCAATACTGTTTACCATGTTCTTAAATGATTTATTTAATAAATACAATCATGTAATCATGCATGCTTATGCTGATGACTTGCAGTTGTACATGTCCAGACCCATTAGTCTATCTGAAGATCTATGTGCGAGAGTTAACGAAGATTTAAATATAGTGGCAAACTGGGCCAAAGATAATATGCTGAATTTGAACCCTCTGAAATCGTATGTTTTACCTATATCAAAATTACCGTACTGGAATCTCGATGTTCCCCAATTTTCCTCAATGGCTTTGAACTAAAATTTGTAAGTAAGGCCACCAATCTTGGTTACCATATAAACTCGTTTTTGTCATGTGAAGATCACGTTAACTCCTGCGTAAGAAAAACCTACTATGTGCTCAGAAATCTTCGGATGACTGCAGCATTTGTACCTGTTGGAACAAGAAAAAAGCTTGTGTTACAGCTGATACTGCCAATATTTTCTTATGCAGAAGTCGTTTATAGCAAACTCGACTCGAGATCCACACACAAAATGCAAGTTGCGTTTAATAATTGTACACGATATGTTTACGGTCTTCGGAGGCATGATCATATGACACCATTTAATAAAGCATTATTAGGTCGTAACCTGCTCAGACATCTTCAAGCTAGAAATTGCATTTTCTTACATAAGATTATCCACTCCCGTTGTCCAAGATATCTTTTTGAAAAGTTATAGTTTTGTAGATCAAATAGAAACATGAACCTTGTTATTCCGAAGTATAACTACCAAAACTCTAGCCGATTGTTTTTCGTCAGTGCAATTAGACTATGGAATACACTTCCAAACAACTTTCAAATTATTTCCAACACTAAGCACTTTAAGGGAGACAAAAGGGGGGCGATCTTCACATGGCAACGTGTCTGACTGCCTCAACTTGGCGAGGCCAGCATTATCCATGTCGAAATCGTCTCAAGTCGACTCAAAACCTCCGCGTGGTGTCTCCTGGAAACGACAAAAACTATCGACCGATAATCTTTGGCGGCCAATTTGAGCGGCGATGTCTCCTCTAGACTATAAACTTGAGGGGTCTCTACAAGACCTTAAAAATGGAATGTGCGTAGGGTTTGGGTCCCAACCAAGATTGAAGCCGCATACCAAAACACTGATTAGACCTTATCAGTGTGGCTTTCGCCCTGGCAAGTCCACCATAGACCAGATTTTTACACTACGACAAATCCTGGAGATAACCCACGAAAACCAAATCGACACCCATCATCTCTTTGTTGATTACAAAGCTGCATTCGATAGCCCGATTCGGGATTGCCTGTACGCAACAATGTCTGAGTTCGGTATACCTGCAAAATTGATAAGGCTCTGCAAGATGACGTTGAGCAACACATGCAGCTCCGTCAAGATAGGAAATGACCTCTCCGAAACCCTTAATACCGAACGAGGTTTCAGACAAGGCGACCCGCTATCATGCGATCTCTTCAATTTCATCATGGAGGGGATCCTACGAAAGGCAGGTGTTCATCGAAATGGTACCATTTTCTACAAAGGTGTCCAGTTCCTTGCGTATGCTGATGATATCGATATTATCGGCAGAACCAAGAGAGATGTAACCGCTGCTTTCGCCGCGATCGAAAAGGAATCAGCCAAAGTGGGTTTGACGGTGAACGAGGGCAAAACAAAGTATATGCTGTCTGCAAATAGGGAAGTGCGGCGTCTAGGCTCCCATGTTGCAGCAGGCAAATATAACTTTGAAGTTGTCAAGGAGTTTACTTACCTTGGCACCGCCGTAAACAGCAACAACAATGTCAGCCTGGAGATAAAGCGAAGAACAACAATTGCTTATAGGTGCTACTATGGGCTAAGTAAGCAATTAGGTTCCAGAGCCCTCTCTCGATCGACAAAACTAACACTCTACAAGACGCTCATCATACCTGTGCTTCTCTATGGCGCTGAGGCATGGGTGGTATCGCAAGCAGATGCAGCCGCTCTTGGGGTGTTCGAGAGGAAAGTTCTTCGCAAAATCGTTGGTCCTGTTCGAGTTGGCGACGACTATCGCATTCAAATGAACCACGAACTGTACGAGCTCTACGACGACATTGACATAGTCCAGCGTATAACAATTCAGCGACTACGTTGGCTGGGTCATGTCTTTCGTATGGATGAAGAAGCTCCAGCGAAAAAGGTGTTTGAGGCGAAAGCCGAGGGTCGACGACGAAGAGGAAGGCCATGCCTCCGATGGATTGACCAGGCCGAGGAAGCCCTTACCGCTCTTGGTGAGATTGGAGACGGCGCGCGCGAAGCAGAGACGCCTGGCGAGACCTGATGAAGTCGGCCGTAACCCGTCAACGGGTTGTCATGGCCACCTAAGTGAGTAAGCACTTTAAGCATTTAATTTTCAACTACTTCTCGTGAATCTTTTTTTTCTCCCATTTGATATATCTTTATCCTTTATTTAAACTTAAAATTATCTTTCATTTCTTTCTATTCTTTTAAATATTAATTTTTGTTCTGTTATGTTTATGATTCTGTGGTGACCGTGGCATGCAGGTTAAGTGTGTGGCTTAGCATGCTCGGAGCCCGGGTTCGATCCCCAGCCGCGGCGAAAAAGTTTTTTCAATTAAAAAATTTTTCTGATCGGTCATCACCTCTCTGCAGACAATGGCAAACCTCAGAGAGTAAGTAATGCCATGTAAAGCTTCTTGAGAACATGAACTTTAGCCGTACGGAGTCGGCATAAAACATGTAGGTCCAGTTCTCGGTCAATTGTGTGCAAACATTTAATAACACACACAACACAATTGATCATAAGAAGCTCGGTCAAAGTCCTTTGAAGGGCTGAAATGGCCAATTTGTTTTTTTTTTTTTTGTTTTCAATGTTTATGATTCACTTTCTTATTTTGAGTCAGCTTTTATTTTGTTAAAATTATATGAACATATTTTTGAATTTAAATCTTTATGATATCTCTAGCTTTAATCATTTTAAATAGTTGTTATCTATAAATAATAAGTTGTTATCGATTTTGTACAAGCGGCATGAAAAAGATTAAATCTTAAATGTCAACAATTTTCTAAAAAAAAAATAATAATAATAATAATAATAATAATATTTCTTCACTTCTAGGAAATGGAAATATTTCAATGTCTCTTATAATGACAAATAAATTTCTCGCTCAAAAAAATTTAAAGAGAAAATATTAAAAAATACTATAATTTATATTTTTCTCATTTAAAGAGAAAAATATATAGAAAATGAAAAATTTTTCATATGTTTTAATAAATAATTCACTATGAGAAGTATTTTCTTCAATAAAACAAATTTTTTCTTAAAAATAAATAGTCTTTTTCCCTAAAATCGAATTATTATTATATATTTCTCTTTTTCATAGAAGGTTTTTATAATTTTTAGAGAATTTTTAGGATCGCATTTAGAGAAAAGCATTCTCTGGAGCATGGTCAATACCATTTTTCAGTAAATATGATGCCATTTTTATCATATTCCGAGAAATTTTTTTCTGAGTGCAGTTTGAAAATTCATTTCGAGAAAAATTCGTGTAAAGTTTCTCTTAGCATGCATTTAAAATGCAATTTTATCTCAAATAAATTCCAATTTGAAAAAATCCTATTAGCATCGATTCGATTTTTGGATTGTCTTCGTTCAACTTCGGGTTTGGTCGATACTGTTCGGTTAATTTTTTTTTCATCTTTTTATAGCTTCTGGTGGTATTCGTTAAACTTATTTTTTTTCGTTCGTCTTTGGTTCTTGACTTCGTTTGCTTTCGGCTCATTCCTTGATTTTTGTCGAAAGAACTTTTAAAAGCAGAGAATCTATTTCAGTAACAGATACAAATGCTTGCCAAGTTTCATCAAAATCGGTTCATCCGTTTTGACGTGAATGAGCCGAACTTAGTTGATTGAATAAAGCGCCATCTTACGGAAGTTTTCTAAAATTTAAATAGCTCAATTCTGTTGCAGAGTGAAGTTATTTCACGTACCAAATTTTAGTAAAATCGATCAAGTCATTTACGAGTTATTGAGTCTTAACAATGCATTACTTAAAACGCCCTCTTTCGGAAGTCTTTGGAATTTTTTATATTTTCCGTTTTATCTTGGGTGCAGTTGAACGTTCATACCAAATTCATTGAAATCGGTTGAGGCGTTTAGGACTTGTTGAGTCTTTAAAACGCACTACTTAAAGCGCCCTCTTATGGAAGTCTTTGGAATTGTTCAAGCCTATGTTATCTTGGTGCAGTTGAACGTTCATACCAAATTTAATTGAAATATGTTCAGGAGTTAAGGAGTTATTTTAGAGTGCTACGCCCAAATACTTCCGTCCAATTTTTTGCCTATGCTTTATCTTGGGTGCAGTTGAACCTTCATACCAAATTTCATTGAAATCGGTCCAGGAATTTAGGAGTTATTGAATGTTAAAAACGCACTACTTAAAGCGCCCTCTTGCGGAAGTCTTTGAAATTTTATGTAGCCTATGTTTTATTTTGGGAGCAGTTGAACCTTCATGCCAAATTTCATTAAAATCGGTCCAGGCGTTTAAAAGTTATTATAGAGTGCCACGCCCACATACTTCCGCCCATTTTTTTACACCCCCTATAATCTTTCTCTCTGTGAAAGGTACTCGGTGTCCAAATTTCAGCTCAATCGGATAAGCGGTGCGCGAGCCTATTCGGAACAGACAGACAGACAGACAGGAGGACAAACATTTGATTTTATATATAAGATTTAGATTGGACCTTTTTTTTAAGTTCCCTGAGCCAACCCTGAGCACAGGACAAGCCTCCAAGCCTCCGATAGCTACACTGCTGCACCAAAGTAAAAATATACTACTTTGGTTGAAAAGTTTACACATAGCAATGGTGTAAATAAAAAATGAATAATGAATAAAATATGAATAATGTATAAAAAATTAATAATGAATAAAAAAACTAGTAAGGTATATCTTCGACTTGGCCGAAGTTAAAATACCCCCACGGCCGATTCTTAAGGGTAAAATAATCTTAAATTGGAGAGCTTTTTGTATGAGATTTTGAGATATTTTATTATTTTTATGTGTCTTAAATACATATATATCAAATTGTTTTCCTGGAGCTTTAATATTAGCCTTTTTATAAAGTTTTCAATTTTGGGATTGTATGGGAGGTGGGCGTGTAAGTGGGTGGGTGACGCCCATTTTTCTAACACACCTCAGTTTTGACATAGAATACACAAATACCGAGTTTCAGTTTTGTTACTTTAATATTAGCCTCTATATAGATTTGTCAATTTTGGGGTTGTATGGGAGGTGGGCGTGTTAGTAGATGAATGACGCCCATTTTTCTAACACATCTCTGTTTTGACATAGAATACATAAATACCGAATTTCAGTATTCTAGCTTTAATATTAGCTTCTTTATAGGGTTTTCAATTTTGGGGTTGTATGGGAGGTAGGCGTGGTTTTCATCCGATTTAGCCCATTCTCGAACTTGATCTTAGTTTTTTAAAAATAAGCTTAAATATCGAATTTCAGCACGATAGCTTCAAAATTACGGCTGTAATCGTGTCCACAGACAGACGGACAGACAGACGGACAGACGGACAGACGGACAGACAGACGGACATGGCTAAATCAACTCGGGTGGTGATGCTGATCAAGAATATATATACTTTTCTATACCTACCACGCCTCCTTGTGGGCGTTACACACGTCGTGACAAAATTAATATACCCCTTACGCAGTACGCGTGGGGGTATAATAATAATGGATAGGAAATGAATAATGAATAAAAAATGAATAAAAAATTAATAATGAATAAAAATGTATGCATGAATGCAAAATGAATAACGATTCCTTGTGAATTGCATTCTTTGTGAATAGCCTTCTCTATGAATAGCATTCATTTGAATAAAAAAATGAATGCATTATTCAGAATAAAGAAAAATGAATAATAGAAATTCATTATAAATCAATTTTTTAATATTGAATGTGAATTTAAAATTTTATTCATGGATCAATTTTGCATTCATTGAATGCATTCTTTTTTTGTTACTCACTGATTCAAATTTTTGTTAAAGCAATCAAATTGAATGCATGTTTTTGTAGCTCTGCAACAGCTAATGATTGATTTTCTTATATAAAAATATAGATTTTTCGTCTAAGATTTCGCAATTTTGCTAAATAATCGTTAAGCACAGGATATATCTGATACTTAAGTATATTTTTTATGTTTGAACAATGAGTATTAAAGGATGTACGTATACCCGAAAGTATAGGTCACAAAACGTTCCATGACCTCAAACAAATTTTTTAATACGACCCCATACAAGCTGTAAGACGTAATTCTACGTCAAAAAAAACGAAAATGCACTTTTTGAGATATGAACAACTAACTTTTTTCAATAAAGTAGGCAACTCTAGCAAAAAAAATCCAAAAATTTATCAGTTTTATTAAAAATCTGTTTTCAATTGCTTTCTAACGATACTTCATTTACAAAAACAGGAGTAACAGATCACAGAGATATGATTTATTGAAAATGACTCCATTTTCAAGATTTTTCCTTAAATCAAAAATTGCTATCTCGATAAATGTAGAAAAATGGCGACATAAAAAAATTATTTCTATTCTTATAAGTGGATAAGGAGCATGAGATAATTTTTTTGAAAAATAACTTGTATTTGGCTTGGAATAGCCAGCACTATGAATAAGTAGAGTCAGAGTTAAGTTTCGTTTTGCATAAGTAAATTATCGAAATTATTTAGTATTTGTAAAGGGATAAAAAAACAAAAACCAATTTCGTTTAGTTGAAAATCGAAATTGTCATAAAGGAAAAATGCATTTAAAGTTTATTGAAAAATATGATCTTATAAGATGTTTTTAAGATAAAGTTGGCATTTTCGATACATTAAAAACCGTAAAACATTTCAATATACGGTGGGACTCTGAGCGGAGCTCGGTCGCCCAGGTACTTTTATTTAATTTTGCGTTTATATTTTTTATTCTGGCTGCTTAATCTCCAGTTTTTGTAGCGGGATTGAAAAAAGCTCCAGCTTTGTAGCAGGATGTTGGCTCCTTCTTCGTTTGTGCCAAAAAATGTAAAAAGATTGCAAATGGCTTTGGACATTAAGGTTTTTTCATCCCTTGTCGGAAATTTTGAACATATTTTCCTAAGTAGGATCACTTTTTTATTCACAACACGTCTTCGTGAGCAATCCTTCATAGTGGCCTTGTATGAATATTCTTTTAAAATAAAATTGCAGCCATTATCTTCAAGATACGTTTCGAGTAACTAAAAGTACATAATTTTTTTATAAAAGCACAACCAAGTTATGCGAAAGCATATAAAAGTGTGCATGTCATTAATGAAAAATTTAAAGATATTCCATTGCTGTCACTCTCATCCACAAATAGGGTTGCCAACTCTGAAAAGTACAAAATCGGGACGGAGCCATCAAAAATGCAGGACTTGGCTGAAAAATGCGGGATATTTGATACAATTTTTTATTTTATTAAATATTTCCTTTTATTCTTTGAGAAATAAAAGGTATCAATGATGCCTTTACACCATCGCTTGGTTCCTTGATATTGTTTAGATGTGTTTCCAACTCTAACGATAACGCCCATTTTTCTAACACGCCTAAGTTTTGTCATAGACTATACAAATACCGAGTTTAAGTTCTGTAGCGTAAATATTCGTTTCTTTATGGAGTTTTCATCATTGGGGTTGTATGGGAGGTAGGCGTGGTTTTCATCCGATTTAGCCCATTCTCGAACTTGATCTTAGTTTTTTTAAAAAAAACTTAAATATCGAATTTCAGCTCGACAGCTTCAAAATTACGGCTGTAATCGTGTCCACAGACAGACGGACAGACAGACGGACAGACGGACAGACAGACGGACATGGCTAAATCAACTCAGATGGTGATGCTGAGCAAGAATATATATACTTTTCTATACCAACCACGCCTCCTTATGGGCGTTACACACGTCGTGACAAAATTAATATACCCCTTGCGCAGTACGCGTGGGGGTATAAAAATCATCTGGAACAGAAGCAATCTACAGGGATGGTTCTTTGCGACATCGAGAAAGCTTTCGACTCTGTCTGGCACTCCGGTCTCATACTTAAAATGATTAACTATAAGTTTCCTCGATATTTAATCAATATCTGTAACAGTTTTCTCAGAGATTGGTCTTTTGTTGTGTCAATTAGTCATGCAAAATCCCAACAGCGCAAATTTCTATTTGGAGTCCCTCAAGGAGGTGTTCTTAGCCCTGCGTTAAATAACATTTTTATATGTGGCGCACCTTGTCTCACAAATGACTTTCGAGCCTTTTTGCTGATGATACAGCATTTTTGCCACGTCAAGATTTCGAGCTCCCATTGTTCTGGCACTTCGAAATGCATTTACAACCTACATGGAGTATAACATGAAATGGAAAATCAAAATCAACGTCTCTAAGACCAAAGCAATATTCTTTACACGTCGTAGAACTCTCGAAATTCCCAAAAGGCCGCTATGGCTGCCCAATTTTTAGGTACATTGCGAAAACACACTTAAAAAAGCTACAAATTGCGCAAAACAAAATACTTAAAATGTGTCTAAAGCGTGGATGGTGGTCATCCACAGATGTAGCGCATAAAGATGCTGAAATCGAGAAAATAAACAAATATTTTTCAAACTTAAGCTGACCCGGCAAACGTTGTTTTGCCTTCAATTTTTATTTTCACTGAAAGTGTGGTTCCGTTGCAAAGTCGTGGCGGATTGATATTTAGAAAAATAATGGTAGGTGCACTGAACCGACATATCAAATATTGTTCAAATGCCGTTAACCGCAGCTGAAATAAAGTATTTTTTTATTTTTTATCGCTGACCCGACAGACGTTGTCCTGTCCTAATTAAAAAAAAATTCGTGTTTGGTTTGTGAAAAGCTGTTGCAAATGTGTAAAAATAGTTAAAAAGGGGAAAAAACGTTTTTTTTAATGATCATTTTTATTCATATAGGTTTGGGGTATGTTTGATTTACATTTGATTTGAAAATAAGTACAATGAATTTTAAGGTGTTTTATTTACATTTTGATTGAACGATCTCTGGTCAGGTAACCACTTAAAAAAAAGAAATATTTTTCCATTGCTTAGTTGTGATAACATAATTTCGTTCATTGCAATGCTCTATGATACACGACATTTAAAACAAATAATGCTGATGGTGTTGGCATGGATTTTCAAGGTTAATGCCTCAAACTCGCAATGACCGCCCTTGAGACTTGTTAATTATCATTGCAAATGCAAGCCTTACCGGAAACTGCAAGCGTTTAAAATCGAATGGCATGTCGGTCGGAATCATTGGGATCCGTGGTTTCAAAACGTCTTCGCCTTTGTACTTTCCTTTAAGTATTGTTGCTTCGATGACGTTATTCATCAGGTTTTTTACCGCAAGCCGGGTGCCATTACAAAGACGTGGTTGGATTATGTTTCGTACCGTTATGATTACCGACCCGACTTTCAGTTGGAGATTGTGAGGCGGTAATCCGGGTAATTCCAGTGAGTTAAAAAACTCCGTTGGATAGTTGACGACATCATCTTGGGAAGTAAAAGAATCCACCGATTTGTACGTCATCAATTACACAGCTATTTCAAATTGAATCTTAAGATTCAATGGAAATTGAATACAGTCGGTTGAAATAAGAGGTGTCAAACTATCGATGGTCTCACCATCGATAGTTTCGTTCGTTTTCAAAAAAACTATCAATACTCACGATAGTCTCAAAAAAAAGGAAACCATCGATAGCGCAATCGATGGCACTATCGGATTTTTAGTCGCTGGTAACAGTATAAAAAAGGAAACAATTAAAAGTAACAAAAACCAACTAAAATAACAGCATATGTTTTTTAAAACTTAATACTTTTGATATTCTTAACAATGCAGAATTATTATTCCTACTAAAAAACAACTTAACCGCGCTTTGGTTATTTTTTAATGTTCAGTAGAGATGTTCGATAGTCCTACTGAACTATCGATAGTTTTTATAATAAATAAAAAACTATCAATACTAATTGATTGTCACAAAAATATGAAACTATCGATACTATCGATAGTGCCGTCGATAGTTTGACACCTCTAGTTGAAATGTCAACCGGGATTTTGTCGTTGCCAATGTCGAGCAATTGTTTTGAAAATACTTCTTCAGATTGATCGTTCTATAGCTCGACACGCATGTTTTTTGTTTCCACAAAACGGACGACTTCAAACACGCATTAAGTTCATCGGCTGGAGTTGATCGTGGAATCACTGGCAATGCTTGACGAAAATCACCTGCCAACAGAATCATCGCACCACTAAACTGGATTTGATTGTATAGCCGGAGTAAAACAAACTTGTTTGGTTGATGGTCACTTTGCTAATGTGCTTTATTCTTTTAAAATGTCGCATTGATGCTGCTGCCATTGTTTCGTTAAAAAGCTAGCAGCATCAAAAAGCTTTACATCTACAATAATAGCTTACAAACTATAATAACTTAAATAATACATAAATAATACAGGAGAGAAAGAGACGAAGTGAAGTTAGTGTTGAGATATACATAAACAAGATTAACGAAGTAAAGTATGAAACAGGGTGAACATGACGAACGAGTATTAAAGGAAGAAACAGGGTAATAGCTATAAGCTGATACTACTACAACTCGGCCATCCTGACAATGAGATCACCTGATCTCAGTTTTCCAATACAAAGTTACACTCGACTTCTAAGCCACGGCTTTAAATTTCCAACCGCCCACACCCCTGAATACGGAATTCTGGACTGTTGGAAACCTTCAACATCTTCAATTAAATATCGGTCATTTCGCAAGACTTTTGCCACTCGATAAGGACCTTTGAATTTTGGAATAAGTTTTTTAGACACACCGGTGTGGCAATCAAAATTCTTAATTACAACATAATCTCCATCATTATATATTGTCGGCTTTTGTCGTTTTTTATCTACATACTTTTTGTTGTATTCCTGCAAACATTTTTGCCTTTCTTCAGCTTTTGACCGCATTTGCTCGAGATTTTGCGGTTCAACAGTGTTTTTGCCTTTAACTAAATTTTCTTCTAACAAGTCTTGTACCAAACCTCTTTGTCGAGTTCCAAAAAGCATAACACTAGGGTGCTCATTTAGAGCTCTATGAACCGTATTATTTAGAGCGTGTTCTACTGTCTCGACAACAGAACACCAATTTAATCCTTTTTCCGGATCAATTAACTTCGCAATCATTGGTCCTAAGCTTCTATTAATTCTCTCCACCTGACCATTTGCTTGAGGGGACCCTGTGGCGACCTTTATGTGTTTAACATTGTTATTTTCTAAAAACTCTCTAAATTCAGCCGAAGTGAAACAGCTTCCTCTATCAGAAATAATGCACCTGGGGCGGCTATAAGCTCTAAAATAGTCTGAAAGTGCATGAATTACTTCTTTAGTATTTGTCGTCTTAGTTGAATACAACCGCACATACTTAGTACAAGCATCAACAACTACCAAAATATGCTGCTTGGCTTTAACCGAACTATCTACAGGACCATAATGGTCTATATGTACTACCTCGAACGGACGACTACCTTTTAGAATTTCGTGAAGGTAACCTTCTTCTTTACCATGTTTGGAAGAGTAAACAATACACTTCAAACAATTTTTTATATGTTGATTAGCCTTTTCTCTAACTTTTGGAAACCAATAACTTTTATTAATCAACTCAGTCATTTTATCAACTCCAACATGCCCCATTTCATCATGATATTTATACAAAATGTGTTCTTCCATGTCTCTGGATACAGAAAATAGAACTGTATTACTATCTTTCTTTTTATATATCACACCATTGCGCATTTCATAAATTTTATGCTGAGAATTTTGTAACAACGTACGTAATTTATTTAATTTTTCATCTTTTCCCTGACATATTATTAAATTTTCCTCGAAAGTATTCGATTCTAGCACGAGTATATTTGTGCTCCTGCTCAATGCATCTACATGTTGCATTCGAGACCCTTCACGATGTTCTAGGACATAATTATAATTTTGCAATTCTAACGCCCACCTCGCTATTCTTGGATTTAGTTCTTTTTTGTTCAATGTCATTGTAAGCGAATTGCAATCCGTTAAAATTTTAAACTGTCTTCCTTGGAGATAAACACGAAAACGCTTAAGGGCGTGAATAATGGCTAAGGTTTCCAATTCGAAGCTATAATACTTCGCCTCAGTTTCCGTTGTTCGTTTAGAAAAATAAAAAACCGGATGCATTTTACCATCCTCTTTTTTCTGCGTCAGAATTGCACCAAACCCCACCGAACTTGCATCGCAATGTAATTCTGTGACGTCTTTAGGATCAAACAAAGCTAATACAGGTGACTCTATTAACTTCTACTTAAGGTATTCGAATGTCTGCAGTTCAAGTGACCCAAAACTAAACTTTCGTTCTTTTCTTGTCAAATCATAAAGTGGTTTAGCTATTAGAGAAAAATCTTTAACAAGCCTGCGGAAATATGAGCATAAACCCAAAAAACTTTGAACAGAGTGAAGACTATTAGGTATCGGAAAATCCCTGATTGCCTGCAATCCCTTATCATCTGCCTTTATACAGTGAATCAAAAAAGTTTAGGCACAAAGCAGTTATGAGTTTAAATTTGTTAGTACAACTTTTTCCAGTACACTTGCAGAAAAGAAAAGTATAAGCATTTAAAAAATAAACATTTTATTTTGTATTTACACCAAAATAAAAATTAAATTTCAATTTTAATTCATATTAAATGTTACAATACTAAAAAAAACATGATTTTGACATCAAAAAAGTTTAGGCACAAGTGATTATGTTTTTATTAAAGTGAGTAAATTTCAAGTCCTTGAATATTTGGCTAGACCTCCTTTGGCCTAAATTATCGCCTCTTAACGTCCTCGCATTCTTACAGATTTTGATGTCTTCTCTGGTGATATTATTGACCATTCGGTGCGTATGGCTTCCTTGAAGCTTCCTTGAGCGCATTTTAGAAGTATTTTATTTGAGATTTCGTATTTTTTTCTAGTAAGTACCAAATATGCTGAATGGGGTTCATATCGGGTGCTTGCAAAGGTGTTTTTAGCTGATTTCAGAGCTAGATAAGCCATTCCAGCAAAAGATAAGACCAATTTTTTGGGTCGTTATCTTGTTGAAATTTATATTGTATCCCAGTTAGCCCCAATTTTTCAACACTGGGTGTCAAATGCTCATTTAAAATATTCAAGCAAAGGTGTGTATCCATTTTATCATCAATAAAAATGAGATTCCTAACTCCAGACACCGCCAAATAGCCCTTAATCATTCGATTTCCGCCACTGTGTTTCACTGTTTTTTTATGCTATTTTCCTACAGCTCTTTTTTTAGTTTTCTCAAACGGTTTTGAGCGCCATATGATGCAAACAAACTGTATTAAGGTCCATCACTAAAAATAATACAATCCCAAAATGAATCCGGCTCATTTACGTAGGGTTTTGGGAACTCTAACCTCTTTTTTTTATTTGAAGCTTAAATTTGTAGCTTGCGCCGATAAACTCGTACCTAATATCCAGCTTCATTAAGTGTATCGCGAAGTGGTCGAGCATCAAAGTTTTTTCAAATCGTTGCTGTATTTCGTGGCACAATTTAACAGCTAAATTTTAGTGTTTTGAGTAACTGCAGGCACTACAATCTAATCCTGGTGTAGCGTTAATATTTTGGCACGACCAGATCGGCTCTTACGCTTTACTTTACCGGTATTTTATAATGATTTATGATGTTACTGACACTTGAATATGATCTCTTTACTAATTTACCGGTTTCGCGATACGGTTTTTTCTATACATTA
Source organism: Tetanocera ferruginea (assembly GCA_958299015.1). NCBI lineage: Eukaryota > Metazoa > Arthropoda > Insecta > Diptera > Sciomyzidae > Tetanocera > Tetanocera ferruginea. The sequence continues at coordinate 96,891,722 of OY282641.1, read as the reverse complement.
ACATTTATTATTATTTTACGAACGTCAACCGAAATTTCTGTTCCATTGCTTACTTCTTCGCTCAATCTTTACCGAAACCGCTCAATCTTTACCGAAACCAACATCAACACTCAGTAAAAACTTTTAACAAATAACTTAAGCCCAAAAGTAAAGACAAAAAACCAAGAGATATTGCTAAATAAGAAACAACATGAGACACATACAAAGTGTGCCTAAACTTTTTTGATAAGGATTTTTCCTTCATCCGCTTAAATTTTGATTGGTAGTTTGAAGTAACGGGACATTTTTTGGATATTAAGAAAGAACTATTTCTAATGGTACTTTCTTCATTAAAACTTTGGTCAAATTCGTTATTATTAGATACTTAAGCAACACTTTTTTTCAGAAACATTGCTTGTGCCTAAACTTTTTTGATTCACTGTACCTTCACCAGTAATTTTATATCCTAAATACTCAACATTTGACATTAAAAATTCGCACTTATCCAGTCTCAATTCTAACTTGTTATCAACAAGTCTCCGAAATACTTCAGTTAAAATTTTAAAATGTTCTTCAATATCTACAGTGGCTATCATTATATCGTCTAAATAAATAATTATTTTGTCCTCTCGTACCATATCCGCAAATACTTTATTGACGAACCTCTGAAACGTTGAAGGAGCATTTTTTAAGCCAAAAGGCATTCGTAAAAACTCAAACTGACCCAATGGAGTAATGAACGAAGTATACTTAACTGCGTCTGGATCCATAAACACATGAAAAAACCCATTTTTTAAATCTAACTTCGAAAATATTTTCTTTTTCGCCAGTCTATCCAATAAATCATCTATTAAAGGAATAGGATAATTATCCTTTGCCGTAACTTTATTAAGAGTACGATAATCTACACACATTCTCAAATCACCTGTTTTCTTTCTTACTAAAATAATTGGAGAAGTAAACTCTGAATCGCTGGCTCTTATGTAGCCACCAGCTAAATATTCATCCAATAGTTTTTGTAACTCCGCCTTTTCGGCATAGGACAATCGCCTAGGAGGACAATTAAATGGTTTCGTACTTTCGAGCACTAACCTCATTTCGCATTTTACCACTGGTTCTTCTGGCCGCTCAGGCATCCAATAAAAATTTAGACCAAAATTTTCTTCACTCTCAATATCAATTGACAAAAGTTCATTTACAACAACACTTTCATTTGTTTCTTCATTATAATTAATTTTATCATTTTTATAAGTATCTAAATATCTATAAATTTTTTCCTTTTTACACTCATTTTCATCTTTTTCAATACTATCATTCTCATTTCTTTCTATATATTGATTAATTTTTGCATTACTTTTGTTTTCATCTTTTCGCATATCACGATATAGTTTTACATTATCTTTGTTTACGAAATCTCTCTCTAAAACAACATTCTCATACAAATCATCATTCGTTTTTATATTCAAATTATTTTGCTTAACTTTAATATCGTCATAACATTGATTTTTTTCTACATAACACTCATTTTCACAATAATTTTCAATATCATATACTAACTTTGCGTTAATTTTCCTCAAAAAATCTCTCCCTAAAACAACATCGTAGCTCATAGACTCATTTCCAACCACAAACAAATCAATTTTGATTTTCTTCTTTTCAAAAATAACAAAACAAGAAATTTTTCCAAAAATTTTTAGTTCACTCTTATTAATTCCAAAATATGACATTTTATTAACTGACAATTTATTCTTAAATACAAAACTGGATTTTTTAACAAAGCTGATCGGGCTCCCAGAGTCTATAAGCGTTTCTAAAGATAAACAATTTTTTTCGTTATTTTCAAAAAAATATACCAAATTTCTTACGTATTCTTCTTCTTCCAAAACCAAAACTGGTTTCTTTCTCTGTGGACAGACTGCAACACGATGCTCCATACTGCCGCATCCATAGCAAGAACCAATTTCACGTTTGGGCTTCTTGCACTCAGCTGCGAAGTGCCCAAATGCGTTGCAATTAAAGCAGCGAAGTAGCATCTCTTTTTTAGTTGATGACGAACTGATGGAATACTGCTGCCCTGCACGTTCGCGCTGCTTCAACTCTATTTTCGCAAATGCTTGCAGCAAATGCACCTTTGAGCCAAAGCACTGTAAGTTAGCCTGTACTCGTAGCTGCTCATCAGGAATTCCTTCAATAATGCAGTCGACAAGCTCGTCATCTTCGACCTGCACACGATTCCCTAATACAACTTTCTCGTTGTAGTATTCAACGAAGCTCTCGCCGTACTTCCACATGCGAGCCTCAAAGTTGCGTCGTAGTTTGAGTTTGTTCTCCTTCGAACCAAAGAGCTCTAACATCTCTCTTAGCAACTCGTCGACGGTTGCTGTCAAAAAATTTGGCTTCGAGTGTAACCATGCCAACGCTTTGCCTTTTAGCTTGTTAAACATGACTGCTCGCAGCACACTCTCATCTAGTGAATAAACGGCACCAACACTCCTTAGCTGCTCAACCCAAACACCAAAACTAAGACCACCATCATACTCAGGCAGCAGGTCTCTTATCATATTTAGCGACGTGCCACACGATGCGCCAGTTTGTTGAAGAGTGTTTTCTGTGCACGCTGCAGCAGAGGGTTCGGCTGCGGCCACTTTTTTTAAAAACTCATTCTCTCTCATGAGCAACTCCCTCTCTCGGTTAAGCAAAGCAATTTCCCTTTTGTAGAGCTCAACATCTTTTTCTTCGCTCTGCTGTTGCCGCAAAAATTCATCCTCTTCATTAATGTTGCATTGTTGTTGTTGCTGTTCGTCATTTTGGTTCTCATCGGCTTCTTGTTGAGCGCGCGAATTGTCGCAGGCGTCATCCAAAATTCTTGGATACTCTCCTCGCTCTTCAACGGAAAGCTCGTTAATGCGCAACACCAACGCACTTTTTGAGCCGCTTGTTGCCAAGCCAAGTCGCTGCATCCACTCACGTAACTGTACAGCAGTAAATTGACTTGGGTCAATAAAATTTTCCATTACGTTTAATTTTTTTTTTCGTACTTTTCTCTATCTTTTGCGATATTTTTAATTGCAATCCTTTTCACTCTTTTTTCTTTTCTAAATTTTGTCTTAATCTTTTTAATTACAATCCTTTTCACTCTTTTTTCTTTTCTAAATTTTGTCTTAATTGCGGTCTTTTTTTTCAATCCTTTTTTCACTCTTTTTCAACTGTATTTTTTTTTATTTGATTTTGCTTGTTGCTTACTTTGCACAACACTATATTTCCTTATTTATTGTTTATGGTTTATTTATCCAATTGTTTATTTATTTAATTTGAGTAATCCCACTTCTGAAAAGTTATAGCCGGAGTAAAACAAACTTGTTTGGTTGATGGTCACTTTGCTAATGTGCTTTATTCTTTTAAAATGTCGCATTGATGCTGCTGCCATTGTTTCGTTAAAAAGCTCGCAGCATCAAAAAGCTTTACATCTACAATAATAGCTTACAAACTATAATAACTTAAATAATACAGGAGAGAAAGAGACGAAGTGAAGTTAGTGTTGAGATATACATAAACAAGATTAACGAAGTAAAGTATGAAACAGGGTGAACATGACGAACGAGTATTAAAGGAAGAAACAGGGTAATAGCTATAAGCTGATACTACTACAATTGTTTCGTAAATCTTGCTACGTTTTGTCTAATGCCTCCAAAGACTTTTTATTCGCCATTGCACACTCATCCCAAACGATCAGTTTGCTTTGTTGCAAAACTTTGGCCATCGCCCTGTTCTTGGAAATGTTGCATGTTAAATTTTCATTGATTTGCATATTCAATGGTGACTCTAGTGCTGAATGAGCAGTTGGACCGCCTTCCAACAACGTAGCTGCAATTCATGATGAAGCAAGTGCACCGGGAGCGTCCAAGAAAAAATTCCTTCAGTTCCATCTTTTACAACTTTTATAAGAGTTTTATACGCATATTTTTGCTGTCGATTCAACAGTGGAACGCTCGTTCGAACTAATTCCATCAAGGCTTCGCAATCATAATGCTTTTCGCGTCGCAACTTTTGATTGAATGCGTCGTGCATCGGACGATTGGGAGCTGTCATGCCTAAGTCACATAATGCCTTGTTCGACATCATCAAGCACATGTCCTCAATGAATATCAAAGCCTCGTTGTAAATTTCCTCGCTCAGTTGCAAATTTGGATTTGATGTTCTAATACGCATCTGATGCAAAATATCATCACACATGGCATCTTTGTATTTGCTCCACAAATCAGTTGGTTTGGATGGGTTTTTAATGAGGATTTGACGAAAGCCCAGCATCTCCGAGGGTGTATATCCAATGAGTGTAATTTTCTAATAATCGCAAACGTTGACACGCTTATCTATATGTGTCACACAGTTCACCATTTATAGTTCGCAAATTTTGGAATGATGTTGGGCCACGAACGTTGACTAACAGCAAACGTAAATAGAAGCACTCATCGTTTCTTGGATGGACTGTGTACATGCGACCTAATGAGTCGGTGGAAAATAAATAGGAGCAACCTGGAACTGGATTTCCAGGTTTCCGCCCTTGAAATTTCTTTGACGATTGATTCCAAGTGTAATACCTTGGAAGTGGACAATTTTTCTTTATGTAAAAAATTTTTGTAGACACAAACATTTAAAAAAAAAATTAGCCAAACCAGCCAAAGCGCTCTGCGATTTTAGATATATGTACATTAGAGTGGGTCGAAAAAAAAAGTTTGAAAAAACCACCCCCTATTTTAAAGTTGACCTCGAGAGGATTCCGAAAACAAAAAAAAATTTTTTTTGGACGACCGGAAAAACAGCCAAAATGGTCTTTTTTGCATAACTTAAGCATTACATGTCAGATCTTAAAAAATTATGTGTCGTTGAAAAGAACTTAACGAGCACTACAATGTCTTCTTAGAACATTTTTATTTTTGAGGTCATATTCAACTAGTAAGCCCCATTAGCCCGATTTACCCCCCTTAAATTTTTTTTTTTCTCATAAGATTAAATTCCTTCAAATTTGTGTTCAAAAAATTATTTATTAAGTTTCTTTTACAATTTTGTTTATATTATGTGCTTGTTCGTTGACTAAACTAAAAGTAAATTTTTTATAAAAAAAAGGATTTTATCAAATATTTGAACTATTATAACTTCTTTGTTTTTAAACTTAATAAATAATTTTTTCAACACAAATTTAGCAAATTTGAAGGAATTTAATTAAATGGGAAAAAAAAAGAAATTTTAGGGGGATAAATCGGGCTAATGGGGCTTACTAGTTGAATATGACCTTAATAATAATAATGTTCTAAGAAGACATTGTAGTGCTCGTAAAGCCCTTTTCAACGACATATAATTTTTTAAGATCTGACATGTTATGCTTAAGTAATGCAAAAAAGACCATTTTGGCTGTTTTTCCGGTGGTCCAAAAAAAAAAATTTTTTTGTATTCGGAATCTTCTCGAGGTCAACTTTAAAATAGGGGGTGGTTTTTTCAAACTTTTTTTTTTTTATGGAGGCCGACCCACTCTAATGTACATATCAAAACAGTGGGTGCAAAAGTGGGAGTGGTCAATTTTTCTTTCAGTAACAACTTACGAAACAATCGAAACATTTAAAAAAATTATTAGCCAAGGTGCAGCCGTTTTCCGATTTTCGATTTTAGATAAATCGAAAAAGTGGGCGTAAAAATGGGCGTGGTAAATTTTTCTTTCCGTGAAAACCTAAGTTGGACTACAACGAACATTTAAAAAAAAAATAATCCAAATCGGTCCAGCCGTCCTCAGCGGATGCAATTACCAACGAACGACATTTGATTTTTACTTATATAGGTAATATTCAATGCAATTGGCAATTAATACTGTTAAAACTCAAAATTATTTGTTATAGTTGCAATAGCTCATAAGCTTAGTCTCTATATTGTTATTGACATCATGTAATTACTTATGAACGAATCATGAATAAAGATTAATTGGATTGGATTGGATAAAAGTTTCAGAGAGAAGTCAACGAAAAGTATACAAAAGTTCAAAACCAACCTTTCAAAACTTAATTAAAAACAAAGTAAGTGTGACGGCAAAATAAGAATTCTAAATTTAATTTCAAAACATTTATTTATTTAATAAGTTAATGAAAAAGGATATAATTCAAGTTATAATAAATCAAAAAGTGTGAGCTAAGAAAGTCACGTCGGTCTTGTTTTAAAATCGTTGCGTCTCTAAATTTGAATTTTTATTTATCGCTTGTTTCTTTGTTGCTTGTTCTCTTACGTTTTTGTATATATATGTCAGGGATGGTATTATTTGACAGGTTGGTATTATTTGACAGGGTTGTTATCATTTTGTTTTGTGTACCATGTTGGCGTATAGATGTCGCTAACTATTATTTAAATGGCGGTGACATTCCGCCCCTCGTGAAGTCCACTGGGATTTCACCAAAACTTAAAGTGGCTAGCTTACTGGCAGGTCGACGTACTTGTCCTTGTGCAGTCAGCACATCTGCAGTTCGAACCTGACCATCCTTTGCTGACCATCCTTGCCTGACCATCCATTTATTAGTCACTCGTCTTTTTCTCCGTTGGCTTCTGGGTTGGCTCGGGTCACATATTATAACCAATTGCCCTGGTTGTAATGGATTGACTTCCTCTCTCCATTTTGAGCGTTGAAGCAAGCGTGGCAAATATTCAAGAGTCCACCTTTTCCATAGTCTGTCCTTTAGGTTTTGCTCGATGCGCCATTGCTTTCGCAGGTAAATCTTCTCTCCATCGAGGCATGGTGTTTGGGTAGAATTAAGACAGCCCAGCAGAAAGTGGTTCGGGGTAAGTGGTTCCTCTTCATCCACCGTTATTGGCAACGCAGTCAATGGACGGCTGTTTATAATGTTCTCAGCTTCGATGAGAACACTTCGGAATGTTTCTAGCCTTGGTGCTTCTTCTTTTAAAACGTTGCTTAACAATCTCTTTACACATTGGACCAATCTCTCCCAACAACCTCCAGTGCTAGGATTTCCAGGGCAATAAAAAATCCAGTCTATATTGGCTTTAGACATCTCAACTTGAATTTTATTGAAATCAAACAAACGGTTTTCTGGTTTCAATTCCTTTTGGGCACCAACAAAATTAGTGCCATTGTCGCTTCTTATCCGAACTGGTGTCCCACGACGATTCATGAAATTTCTTAACGTAAATAGAAATGCGTCTGTGGAAAAATCTTCGGCGACCTCCAAATGCACAGCTCGCGTAGTAAGGCATGTGTACAATGCGACCCACCGCTTTTCGCGCCGGGGACCAATAGCAACGAAGAATGGCCCACAATAGTCAACACCTGAATAGCTAAACGGGCGAACGTACGGTGTAACTCTATCTATTGGCAGCTGATCCATTAATGGTGCGACTGGCTTCGCGCGAGACTGAATACATTGTAGGCAATTCTTTTTGTATGTTCTTAAAATGGCGCGTACATGTGGGATCCAGAACCGTTGGCGCAGCACATTGATCGTCAGCAAGTCATTTTGGTGGTGCTTTTGGCTGTGAATATCGTTAACAATCCGACGAGTCACGACGTGGTCCTTTGGCATTATTATCGGACGACGAGCGGTAATGGGTAAACAGTATGCAGCGTCAATTCTGCCTCTTACCTTCAACAAATTATCGTCATCTATCATAGGTGACAGCTGATAAATGGCACTGCTTTTCGGTAGCTTCTTTCCTTGTCGTAAAACAATAGCTGCGTTTCTTCCAACATCCAAATCCAATTTCCATACAAACAAAATCTTGCCTTCGATTAAGATTTTGTTAACTTATAGTTCTATGAACACGACCAGAGAACGTAAAAACGAACAAAAAAAAAAACAGAAGACGTAATATGTTTCACTTTGACAGCGCAATAAAATTGGAAGCTGCAGTCTTGTCTATTCTATCTATTTTTCTTTCATCTATAGGTCTTGTGCAATTAAAAGCACGAAAATACTTTCATCTATTGAAGATACTGACTAACAAATAACATTCCATGAGCTGCAGAAAAGCTGGGCGGCGTCACTAGACTGGATCAAGGCTTCAGCAGAAGAAGCAGATGGGCAGCAAACATTTGCGAAAGGCATAACAGCACTTGCTGAAACATGCCCTTAAGATAAATAAATTGCTCAAAATTGTTCCTTGACTACTTCTGGTTAAGGAACATACAGCACAGCCATCGAAGTGAACAGCATTGTGCAACTTTGTCGTTACTTTACACTGCATCTGAATGGTTTGACCAATCGTTTTGCTGCAATATTAAGTGCTAAAATAAACGATGCTGCTGAGGAACAAATAAACACATTGTTCGCTGAGATGTGCGACGCTTGAAAAGCATTTAACTTGGTTTTTGCAATAAATTTATTAATAAAATAAATAAAATTTGTTGCTCGTTCTCTTTGTTCGTGCTCTTTTTGACAATCTGGTGTCTCTACGCCGTCTAAAGAGCCTGTAATCAAGTGCACCTCATTGTCGATATGTTGCTGCATGCTTTCGATGTTGGCAGGAACAATAATTCCAGTAATTTTGGGATCAAACAGCCAACTATCTAAGGTGTACAAAATGAAACGTCCATCAATCTTCCCCAAAGCATTGCCTTCGTAGTAGGGATTAAGCGTTGTCGACAACCAGTTCCATTGCACCTGATTATATTTAGCCACATGAAAAGAATTAATTTGCTGACTTTTTCTTTGTTTTGTAAATAATATCTGACAATGTTGTTGACATTTCTTACGTTGTTTTACAACGTATTAGCTTACAGAGTTGCAAACCAAATCTAAATCCAGATTAGGATGTTGGAAAAAACACAGCTAATAATTTCATTGATAAAAACCTCATTCTGGATCTGACGGCAAACGGTTTTTCGGCACGTTCCAGCTCTGAAGCTACGAGCTCTCCAGCTTGGCGCTTGGATAACGGAACCCTGGCATTATGAATGAAGCGCAATATCCAAGCCATGACGCGCTTCATTTTTATGAAGCTGGAATACCTCGTGTAGTCAAATGGATGTTGAGTTGGTTTCGTTACTATCAAAACTCGCTTGGCAACTATTTCTTGTTCAAACTCATCAGAAACAAAATCACCTGCTTCTTGTGGCCAAAGATTTTCACCAACGCGAAGAAATTCTGGTCCATGAATCCAACGAGATTCTGCGTCAAACTTATACGGCATTTTGGCTCTGGTTGCATCGTCTGCAACGTTGAGATTTGTTGAAAACCAGCGCCACTCTTCCGGCTTAGAATATGATAAAATTTCAGAAATTCGGCATGCAACAAACTGTTTGTACTGCCTGGTATGCGAACGAATCCAAAAGATTACAGTTTTGGAATCGCTCCAGTATGTCGTTTTGTTTATGATAAGTTCTAAGCGTGGAATCGTCATGCTCTTTATAGGGGCGCATCTTGTTTTGGCTGCAACGAAGGCAACGTCTACACAATCTTGCTTTTTAATACGCAAATATGCGACAGCTGCATAAGCACTGGAATTTGCATCTACAAAAACATGCAGCTGGATTTCGTCTGCAGATGTCAATAAAGAAGAATAACAACGGGGAACTGCAAACTTCTTTACGTTACCGTACTCCTTCCACCAGTTCCACCAATGTCCACAAACACTTGAGGTGGAATCTCGTCTTCCCAATCGATTCCTAGCTTCCAAGTTGACTGGAGCATTAACTTTGTACATATCATGAAATTTCCCAAGAGACCAACTGGATCAAAGACTGACATTATAAGGCTAAGCATTTCCCGCTTTGTTGGTGGTTTCTTCAACTGTAACACGTCGCATGGCACCTTATGAAATTGAAAGTTGAATCATAGAGAATCGTCATCAATGTTCCAAAAAAGCCCTAATATCTTCTCTGTTGCACATTGTCTATCCATAGTAAACATTTGTTCATTGAATTCACCATTCAGTGTAGCTTGCACCTTCTTGCTGTTTGAGACAAAATTGCGTAAATTTGTTTTGCTTCTATACATGTTGTCTCTGCTAACTGTTCTTCGTCAAAACAAACAACGATGTCATCTACGTATGTGTTATGTATTACAGCACTTGCACCCTTTGCCATTGCCTCGCTGAATATTGCTGCATTTATATTTTTAATATACTCTGCGCAGCATGGTGAGCAGGCTGCTCCAAAAATCATAGATGTCATACAATACGTCTTCATTGGTTTCATGGTGTGTCCATCGCGCCAAAGAAAACGTTGTGCGTCTTGGTCATCGGCTCTAATTTTAATTTGAGAGAACATCTCTTGGATATCTCCAGCTACTGCAACTCTGCGCTGGCGAAATTTAAAAAGAATGGCTAACAGTGATTGAGCGTGCTAAGGACCTTTCAATAATTCAGAGTTGAGAGATACACCTGAAGTGACCGCAGCGGCATCAAATACTATTCTTAATTTCTGAGGTTACTATTCTTTGACAAGTGCGTCAATTCATTATTGTTGATATGTTTGTTCTTTTATGCTTGTTTTTCTCAGTTGATCTCGTCCCTTTGTCGTTGTCGGTTGCGTATTATAACCGTTAAGTCTCGTGTTGTTAGTGTTGTTTTAAAATAATAATATTATAACTTAAACGTACGTAAGTGTTGTACAATTGTGTCTAAATATTAAGCTACTTTCAGCAGTAATTTTATGTGTTAAAGTGCTTAGTTATTGTTTTAATTAAAAAGTACCTGGGCGACCGAGCTCCGCTCAGAGTCCCACCGTATATTGAAATGTTTTACGGTTTTTAATGTATCGAAAATGCCAACTTTATCTTAAAAACATCTTATAAGATCATATTTTTCAATAAACTTTAAATGCATTTTTCCTTTATGATAATTTCAATTTTCAACTAAACGAAATTGGTTTTTGTTTTTTTATCCCTTTACAAATACTAAATAATTTCGCTAATTTACTTATGCTAAACGAAACTTAACTCTGACTCTACTTATTCATAGTGCTGGCTATTCCAAGCCAAATGCAAGTTATTTTTCAAAAAAATTACCTCATGCTCCTTTTTCACTTATAAGAATAGAAAAAATTTTTTTATGTCGCCATTTTTTCTACATTTATCGAGATAGCAATTTTTGATTTAAGGAAAAATCTTGAAAATGGAGTCATTTTCAATAAATCATATCTCTGTGATCGTTAGAAAGCAATTGAAAAGAGATTTTTAATAAAAATGATATATTTTTGTATTTTTTTTGCTAGAGTTGCCTACTTTATTGAAAAAAAGTTAGTTGTTCATATCTCAAAAAGTGCATTTTCGGTTTTTTGACGTAGAATTACGTCATACAGTTTGTATGGGGTCGTATAAACAAATTTTTTGAGGTCATGGAACGTTTTGTGACCTATACTTTCGGGTATACGTACATCCTTTAATACTCATCGTTCAAACATAAAAAATATACTAAAGTATCAGATATATCCTGTGCTTAACGATTATTTAGCAAAATTGCGAAATCTTAGAAGAAAAATCTATATTTTTATATAAGAAAATCAATCATAAGCTGTTGCAGAGCTGTAAAAACATGCATTCAATTTGATTCCTTTAACAAAAATTTGAATCAATGAGTAACAAAAAAAGAATGCATTCAATGAATGCAAAATTGATCCATGAATAAAATTTTACATTCATATTCAATTTTAAAAAATTGATATATAATTAATTTCTATTATTCAGTTTTCGTTATTCTGAATAATGCATTCATTTTTTTATTCAAATGAATGCTATTCATAGAGAATGCTATTCACAAAGAATGCAATCGTTATTCATTTTGCATTCATGCATTCATTTCTTATTCACTTTTTATTCATTTCTTATTCATTATTCATTTCTTATTCATTATTATTTTTTTATGCATTATTCATTTTTTATACATTATTCATATTTTATTCATTTTTTATTCACACCATTGCTTTCTGTAAACTTTTCAACCAAAGTAGTATATTTTTACTTTGGTGCAGCAGTGTAGCTATCGGAGGCTTGTCCTGTGCTCAGGGTTGGCTTAGGGAACTTAAAAGAGGTCCCATCTAAATAACTGAATATTATTTAAATTTTGTTTTCATGTATTATTACATGAAAGTATGTATACAAGTTATTTTCTCAAATATTTCATACATTTAATATAATTTATGCGCAAAAATTGAATTTCAATCGTTTTTTAAATTCTTCTTTCTATTGAGTTGCAATAAATTAAAAATATTCTACTTTGGTTAAAAAATTAACACAAAGCGATAGTATGAATACAAAATGAATAATGAACAATAAATGTATAATTAATAAAAAATGAATACTGAATACAAAATCAATAATGAATACAAAATTAATAATAAATAAAAAATTAATAATGAATAAAAAATGAATGCATGAATCCAAAATGAATAACGATTCGTTGATTGCATTCTTTATGAATAGCATTCAATTGAACAAAAAAATTATTGCATTATTCTGAATAATGAAAAATTAATAATCGAAATGAATAATAAATCAATTTTTAAAATTGAGCGTGAATTCAAAATTTTTATCATAAATCAATTTTGTATAAATTGAATGCATTCTTGGGTCGTTATTCATTTGTACTTAAAATTTTGAATATGAATGAGAATTTTACAGCTCTGGCGGCTTGCATGTTGTGTCTGCTGCTTTCTTTGTTTTTGTTTTGTTGTTTTTGCTTGTGTTGGTTTTGTACGAACTGATTCGTAGCATTGGTTCTCTACTCCACGTGATCCGATACGATTTAACTCTTATGAAAAAACTACTTGCATTATATTTCGTTGTTTATATTCGGTTGACATGATGATGCATCTAAAAGAGCAAGCGTTTGTTTTTGCGTCAAGTAGAAAGTAGCAGAACTTAATATGTGAAATGAACAATCCAGTTATTATTTAAGAAATGAACCAGGTTTTGTTCAGGATAAATTTTTGTTTTTGTTTTCAATGCACATTAATTTGGATGATCAACCATATACATCCCAAATCATTTTAGTGCAGATTCAAAGAATACATCGGACAGAGAGAAAACTGGCATCCGTGGAAGCAAAAAATGTATTTCGTGGCTCAGTTGGTTAAGCAGTTGTCGATCAATCTGGCAACTCTTGCTACTTGCTACAAGTTCGTGTTTTACTTCAGCTCCTTAAGTTTTATTTTAAATTATTTCTTTAACCCGGTTTTAACTTTTTAAATTAATTCTAATTCAACTTGCTGTATTTTGCTGAGGATCGTCGTTGGATTTCTGCAGTTACAATCAGTGAATGCGTTGGAATTATCCTTTTATTATAAAATCAAATTAGTTTACATTTATATCTTTGCTATTTTTTTATTTTTCATTCTGCTTGAACAGAACATCTGTTCTCAGTGAGTGCAAGTTTTTTTATTTATTCATATCAGCTGTTCTGACATTTGTGTACATCTAAGTTCTTGCTACTTCTTAGCTAGTACACAAACCGGTGACTTTTCTGTGCTTATCAAACTTCTTGAAACAGGGTTGCCAGGGCTACTCTTGAATCTTAAAATGTAATTTAATATAAACTTAAAACTAAACTTAAATTAAAATCTAATAAAAGTAATAATGTACTGCAAATTTCGGAACTGTGCTGTTAAAGGAGAATCCGACCGTGTTGTGAATTGCTGGTTGTGTGAATCCTTTTTTCACTTGAAGTGTGCAGCACTAAATGCTCGTGTTTCCGATGCACTTAACGAAAACAAAGGTTTACGTTGGGCATGCGAAGAATGCAGAGCAACGGATGTTGATATTTTAAAGCTTATTAGGCAATCAAGAAAGGGCTTCTTGGAGGTACCAAAGGACCTAGAGGCGGATCAGAATAGATTATCGGAGTATGAAAATTTGTTTAAATCGTTTAAGTGCATGGATGAGGCTTTTGTCTCTCCTAAGGGCAAATGTAGCAAAAAGAATCTCCGGAGCCTGACCAATGCTACTGCTAAAGCAGCCTCTCCGTCTGCCAATTTAACTCCACAACCCACTACTGGGTGTAATATTGAGCCTTCACCCAACTCAAATACTTCAGGTGAAGCATTAGCAACTGAAATTGAGGTTGTAGCCAAAGTTTATAATACTAATGATGTGGCAACTGCAAAATCTCCAGCATTTGCTGACCCCAATTTACTTTTGGCTGATGCTTCTGCTGCTATTCCTTCAATTAACTTAAGCACTAACTCTCCTTCTACTTCTGGCGCTTTATCTTATGCTAAAACTTGCGTTCTATCAAGTGATGGTAATTCGGTACCTATTACAAATAATACAGGTGCAATACCTAAACTAATATCGTTAAGTAGCTCAAATCAGCCAGAGCACAAAAATCTTGTAGTAATTCCGCCTGCAAGATCTATATTTGTTTCACGATTTACAGCTGATACGTCTGAGGATGACATCCTTTACTTTTTAAATACAAACCTGAATATTTTGAATAAAAATATTTCTGTTTATAAATTCAAGTTCTCTCTTGAACGTGTCACTTCATCTTTAAAAATATCTTTGTCTGCTGAAGCCTACAATAAAGTTATCGATCAAAGTTTTTGGCCTAAATATACCGTAGTACATGAATATGTTCCCAGGTCGCAGCCAAGAACTCCACTTGCTACTTTACTTGTTCGCGACATGAACCAAAAAAACTAGATTGCTGCCTACAGTTCCGCAGCTTATATCAAAACGTTCGTGGTATTAACACTAAATTGATTAATTTATTTATTATGAGTCACAACATTCATTACGATATAATTGCTTTCAGTGAGACTTAGCTTAGACCTAACACTTTGAATTCTGAAATTCTATGTAACAAATTTAATATTTATCGTAAAGATAGAAACTCTATTTCTGGTAATTGCTCTAATGGTGGGGTGTGCTGATTGCGGTTAAATCAACACATTTCTCTCAAGAAATAGTTATCCTTGAAGCTGCAGACATAGAATTCTGTTGTGTGCATGCAAAGTACGGTTCTTTGAGTCTTTTTATTACATGCTCATATATACCTCCCTTTTCTAACTTGGAAGTGTATAGCAAACATTCGGCTTCTATTAGTAAAGTTTTCTTATTGCTACATCCTAATGATCATATCTTAATAACTGGTGACTTTAACTTACCCAATGTTTCTTGGAACTATTATTCTGAAAACCCTTCAATATATTTACCATCGTCTGAAAGTTCATCTTATAATTACTTTTTAAATGAGCTTTCAAGTCAAGGTCTTTTCCAACTAAACTGTCACTTGAATAAGAATAACCGTTTGCTCGATCTGGTTTTTTTTGATGAAAGCAACATTGCTTCAGTGTCAAGGTCCGATCCTCTGGTCACTCCTGAAGATTCTCACCATCCAACCATTGAAATTAGTCTGAATTTTCCTAAACCATCTATACAGAATCGTGCTAGTCAACCATTCATGGAATTCAACTTTAAAAAAACTAACTATGTTATGTTAAAAAATAGTTTGTCCAATATTAATTGGTCATCTATACTGCATCTTAATACAAAAGTTGTATCTTCACAGAATCTGGATGCTGCGGTCTGCGCGTTTAATACAACGCTCATTGACTGCTTCACTAGATCTCTTCCGCAAAGAAAAGCATCTTTAATTTCAGGCCCTGTGTGGTATACCAATGAATTAAGAAAATTGAGAAACTTAAAATCTAAATATTATAAAAAATATCAAAGAACACATAGCTTGATTGATTTCGGCCGTTATACTTCGACTAAATATAGTTATCAGCTGTTGTGCAAGCAATCCTATAACATATACCTAACAAAAGTAAAATTAAACATTAAGTCTGATGCAAAATCATTCTGGAGTTTTGTATATATAAAAATGTGGAATCTGATAATGGTTATAGCATTTGTAACCTTTTTGCTAACTTGTTCAAGTCAACTTACTCGTCGTCATCTTTTGATAATGGTAGCTATTCTTTTAATGGTTATTCTGGGGATATTTGCCTCCCAATAGTTGACAACAATACAGTTTTATCTTATCTAAAATATTTTAAAACTTCGTATAAAAGTGGTCCCGACAACATCCCATCTTGCATTTTGAAATATTGCTGTGAAGAATTAGTTACTCCAATCACTTTACTTTTTACCTATTCTCTAAAGGCTTGCTTTTTCCAACTATCTGGAAGTCCTCATTCAATATCCCATAGCATAAATCTGGCAATAGATCTTTAATTGATAGCTATCGTGGAATTGCGAAATTAAGTGCTTTGCCCAAACTTTTTGAAGCAATTATTACTTCACAATTATCACATAGTGTTAAGTCTTTGATGTCCCCATGTCAACATGGATTCCTCTCGGGAAAATCTACGGTTACTAACCTCCTTGAATTTACATCTATAACAATAGAAAATTTTGGAAAAGGTTTACAGACTGATGTTATCTACACGGACTTTAGCAAAGCTTTTGACGTTGTAAATCACAAGCTCTTGATTCTAAAATTATCTTTGATTGGATTTCCCACAAAAATGGTGAGATGGATCGAATCGTATTTAAGTAACAGAACACAATCGGTTCTATTTAAACTCGTGAAATCATACGAGTTTCCTGTTATCTCTGGAGTACTCCAAGGAAGTCATCTTGGGCCACTTTTGTTTCTACTTTATATAAACGATTTGCCATCGGTCATAAAGCATTCTAACATCTTGATGTATGCTGACGATGTTAAACTATTCCTTTCTTTTAAGAATGAATATGATGGTTTATTCTTGCAAATTGACATCAACAATCTTCATAGCTGGTGCAGAATAAATCTAATGAATCTTAATATGAAAAAATGTAAGCACATGACCTTCTCGCGAAAACCATTCTTAAAGTGTAATTTCAAAACATGTGACTACAAATTAGAATCCTTAGATAGTTTGCATGATCTTGGAGTTACCATGGATCCTAAACTACGATTTCACATTCATATAAATAAAATAATAAATAGAGCAAATAGTACCCTAGGATTTATTAAACGTTGGGCAAAAGAGTTTAATGATCCTTTTATTACTAAAACTTTATTCACTTCTCTAGTTCGGCCTATCTTAGAATATGCTTCGATTGTATGGTGTCCACGATATGGTTGTTACATCGATGACATTGAATCTGTTCAGAAAAAATTTCTTTTGTTCTGCCTGAACTATCTTCATTGCAATATTAACTTTATTCTACCACCTTATGAATTTCGCCTACAGCTATTTAATCTTCCTACTTTGAAAAATAGGAGAGTTATGCTTAACGTTAGTTGGATTGTTAAGCTTTTACATGGACATGTAGACAGTCCATATTTATTGCGTAAAATTTACTTTAATATTCCACTTCGTCCTAGAAGATCTTTTGAGTTACTTTTTATGAACTATTGTAGAACAAATTACTTGCAAAATGAACCATTAAGAAGCGCTTGCGGAGACTTTAATTCTGTTTCAAATGTTATATCTTTAAATGAATCCATGTACTCAATTAAACATAAAATAATAGATTATCTGCAGTACCGACAATCAGTATCTTCCAATGGCACATAATTCTCACCTGGTTATGGATATACATAATACAACTTTTACATCTGAATGGACCTGACTTGAACCTGTTTTGGAACAAACATGCTTGGTGAATGTAAACACATTTTTTCTGTTGTGCTGTGCTGGTTGTATCTTTTGGACTTTGTTCTACAACCAGCCAGAACGATTTGTCTGACATATAATAATACGACAGGCCAATGAGACCTAGTTGTCTCAGTTCCAGCGTTCGCAACCATTTCTTTGTTTCTATTGAAGTTGGTGTGGTAAATATGACCTTGTTTGTCGAAATACCACCTTGCTGTGAACGATATGTACAGTCAATCCCGGTTAAGTACCTTCCCGCTTTAGTAACATTCCCGCTTAGGTACCGCTTTTTTGCTGCATCTGAACATTTTTAAACAATTTTCATACTAAAGTCCCCTTTTAAGTACCCCCCGCTTTTGTGCCATTCTCGCTTAAGTACCACTTATTTCAGCGTTCCATTAAAAACAAACAGTAGATTTTTCCCCCTTTAAGTGCCTTTTTAAATATCAGTGAAAATCTAAACCTGCACATAAAGTTTGAAAATATGTACATATTCCATTCCTAGTATGTCGATTATTCAACACTTTCAGAAATCGAAAAGCGTTCGTTACAGGCCCTATCAGAGGGAGGGACAGCGGGGCTCAAGCACCGGGCCCCGCATCTGAAGGGAGCCCCCAAATTCAAAATATCCTGCTAGAAGAAAATTAAACAAAATTATTCAGATGAAACAATTCCTTCTTTCTCTGCGTATACAAAACTAATTCATTGATCTTTGCGGCCAATTCATGAAAAAACTATCATTGAGGAGATTCTTGCTTCCAAAGATTATTTCCAACTATTGTAGATGCATTATTGTAGATAATGTACAATAGTGTAGATTCCAAATGTTATCATTGCGTTGCGGTTTTGTTTCATCTTACCACACGGTTAAAAATCTTAGAATAATTTTTGAACCAATCGTCAGAATAATGCATTTTTGAATCCTGTTTTTATTAGAATTGATACTTTTCAAAATATTAGAAATGTTTTAGTCCAAGCTGTACTTCTTCAAAAGGGTCAATTATTATTTCCGGTCGACCATGGGAGAAAATCGTTTAAGCGTGCTTTTCCAAGGTGTTTTAAAGGAAAAATTGTTCCTATCCCATATTTTTCGCAAACTTTTATATTTAAAATGCCATGAATATATGCAGGAATCAGAAAGAGTCGTCTAAGCAACATTTGTTTAGCTAATGGATATCTAAATTTTCACCAAGTGGCTTTACGATATTTGCAATGGTTTTGCAGAAAAGTGAGCTACAAAAAAAGTTCAGTACAAAATAAAGTCTGTTTTTGACCCTTTTTCTGCATCAAATGCCAACCTAGCCGCTCCATGCCTACAAAAATTAGGCCATTGTTGAGAAATTAACCTTAATATGAAGTAAGGTTTGGAAAAAAAAATTAAAAACAACTCGAAAAACTAATTTTTTTGCTCAACATAAGGCATAGAGTAGAATCAAAGTTGGATGAAATGTTGTTTTAGGCCCATGGGGACAACGCTCAATGTGTATATTTATGTATACGTGATCAAATAAAATCTTATGTGGAATTTAAATTTTTTACAATGTATGTTTTTAACTTCAGTTTTTAAACCGTTTAAATACAGTTACGTTAGTTATATAAAGATGCTTTAATTTTGGCTTAAGATTCAACAATAAAAAAATATTTAAGTAGACTACTTGATGATGTCTATTCATTTTTTAATAACATAAACTGAAAGGATATTTTTGCAATGACAAAAAGAAATGAGGATATGTCTCATTACAAGGAAGTATATACTAGGTGTCAACAAATCAAGTGACGTTTAAATAAATTTACACAAAATATCTTCGATTTGGTAGAAAATGACTTAACAAACATTAAATTGAAAGAGGGCACAAAATTGGTGAGAAAATACTTTGACTGCAATGCAAAATGGAATGTACTTTAATTCATGAAACGTTTAGCTGAAAATGAAGATGCAACTCTTAAAAAAGACGTGTGAAAGCAAGAAATTATTTTTAAAGCTTTTAATGTGCGGAATCATAGCGTAGAAAATAACTTATAAGAAAAACTTATAAATTTTCTTTGTTAAACACAGATTTTTTTTTTAAAAACACCTACCTAAAACATTTTTTCTTAAATATCTCTTTTGTTTAAAAATTATTTTTAACAAAAAAAAACGTTGTTGAAAAGGTGATGAAATCTTCTTTTTGTTTAGCAAATAAATTTAGTAGAAACAGCTTCAGAAGATGTCGCTTTTCTTATTTTTTTAAAAGAATCAGCATTTTTGACATCAAAAGTCAGAATTGACATTTAAAATGTCTTACCAAAATATGGGCTTAACAGTCATTTTTCAACTCTTAGAATTTTTTTATACAAATCGGTTAGTTTAAATATTCAAATTGAGCTCTATCGGAAGTAACCTTTAAAAAGCTTCTAAATTACCACGAATAAAAATGACAGCCAAGTCCCTGAACAAACATTGCTTCAACTATATATCTTCACCATCTTCAACAGTAAAAAAAAACTTTTTCTAAAAAACGCTGTTTTGGCATCATGCTAGATATATCCTGTGCTTAACGATTATTTAGCAAAATTGCGAAATCTTAGAAGAAAAATCTATATTTTTATATAAGAAAATCAATCATTGGCCCGTATGCATAAAATATAGTGAACGCTTAAGAGTAGTGTTATCTATCAAGTAGTGAAAGTATGGTAGTGAACACTACTTTTGGTATGAATAAACATTTTTAAGCAAGCTCTATTTTCGAATTTCGAACTTAAGTGTTCACTTCTTTTATAGAGGGGATTTATACAATGAATCTCGTCGCATGAGATTTTCTGAAATTTTCTTTTCAAGTTTAATCTTGAAATTACACGATGAAACTTCGTTGCAGAGACTTTGCTTTAGAAATTTCATCAACAACGAAAATATGAAAGTATAACGTCAAAAAAGTTTCATGAAATCACAGCCCGAGAGACTTTTTGCATTCTTGTCACATATCAAAAATTCTATTTGAAAATTTAATGCAATAAAAATAAAGTTGCTTCATAATTTATTTGGCATAAAGCTTAAAATATTTTTATTAAAAATAATGTTTTTTTAAGAATTATTAACTTTAATTAATATTAGCAAAAAAGTACGGGACTATAAGAAGATATAGAAATATGGACCTTAAAAGAAGGTCGCAATGAAATTGCAGGAGAAACCAAACTGGAGTGTTTCGCTTGGGCAAACGTTTCCAAAAAGTACATTGCATTTTAGTAAAATTACTTAACGCGATCTCTCGAGTTTCTAAATTTTCAGGCAATAAATACTTTGCTAACAATTCAACTGTAATGTTCGTGTTTATTATGCGAGACAAAGTTGAAGTTTAGGTTAATGCGAGTCTTAAACGCGAATATTAATTTTTATCATAAAGCCCTGCCTATGGGTTTTTGCCGGCGTTTAAAACGCCACTGGCTCTAATTAAAAAAAATAACCCTGAGCAGATGAATGCTCTGAAGGTTTTTAATAAAAGAGCTGATGGAAGCTCTAGTGAAAGAAAACCAAGCTGATGGAAGCTCAAGTCTTAATTAATTTATTTCTAAATTTGGTCCTCCTTATAAAGGATTTTGTACAGCTGTTTTCTTATGTAAATAATAACAATATTTCTTATACATTACTTAAATGAGTAAAACTAGTGTTTTGAGTGAAACTTAACTTAAACATTAAAGTGTTAAAGAGATGATAAAAGTGCAAGCGAATAAATAATATAAAGTAAACAAAGTGCGCAAATATTAATATAATTAAAATAAGTATAAGTAATTATGTGCGTGTTAAATAGTGCGATAGTGCAAGTGGTTATAGGGTACTCTACACAACATTCTCACAGGACATTCTATAAAGAAATCGAAAGCTATCTTCGTTGACAAAGCTTCTTTTTTAATAACATTTAGTTCTATTTCTACGATTAAAATGAAAAAACATTGCCATTTCGTTACGAATTATTTCAAAGAAGTCCAATCAGAACCACACTACAATATATTATAGTGATCACTTCTTTTTAAGTAGTGAACACTCCTTTTATGCATATCAAAGTTTAGCAAGTAGTGTTTCGAAAATAGTCTAGTCAAAAAAAGAAGTGAACACTATATAGTGTTCTCTTTTTATGCATATCAATGACGAGAAATCAAGTGTTCACTACGAACTCTAGTGTTTACTTTTTTTATGCATATGGGCCATTAGCTGTTGCAGAGCTGTAAAAACATGCATTCAATTTGATTGATTTAATAAAAATTTGAATCAGTGAGTAACAAAAAAAAAATTATTCAATGAATGCAAAATTGATCCATGAATAAAATTTTAAATTCACATTCAATTTTAAAAAATTGATTTATTATTAATTTCTATTATTCATTTTTCGTTATTCTGAATAATGCATTCATTTTTTTATTCAAATGAATGCTATTCATAGAGAATGCTATTCACAAAGAATGCAATTATTCATGTTATTCAATGTTGTTCATTTTGCATTCATTTCTTATTCATTATTCATTTTTTATTCATTATTCATTTTTTATTCACACCATTGCTTTGTGTAAACTTTTCAACCAAAGTAGTATATTTTTACTTTGGTGCAGCAGTGTAGCTATCGGAGGCTTGGAGGCTTGTCCTGTGCTCAGGGTTGGCTCATGGAACTTAAAAAAAGGTCCCATCTAAATAACTGAATATTATTTAAATTTTGTTTTCATGTATTATTACATGAAAGTATGTAGGGGAGAGTCGCCCCCGTTGTCTCAAGTACTAGTTGTCACAACGCCGATATCTTTTGATTCAACACGTTATCGAGTTAAATATCAATGTCATCTATATGCTATGAAATTTCTAGCATCCCAAGAAAGTTTAAGAGCCGTTAGTTTTGTTTTGCAAAAATTAAAAGAGATTTAAGAAACTAAGTTGGATTTGTGTATTTTTATATTTTTTAAAAATTTGTGTTAAGACAAATAGAAGTGTGCAATATTCAACTTAACATAAATTTCCAATACAATTAATATTATATTTTGCAAATACTTATGAATTTTTAGATAAAACTTTATATTTTAATTTACAGAACATTGATTACATTTTTTTCCAAATGGTACAGGTTGTCACAGCGCTTGTGGGGCTTGTTGTCACATATAATTTCATATAACTATTTTGAAAGTATTCTATGTTTTATTTGAATTTAAGGAAATATGCCAAGAAATCGCAAACAACTTACAAACCGAGGTTGGACATCTTCAGATATCATGATGCAAGGCGATTACAGCTACTATCAATAAAGATAAAGTGGATTCACTACGTGTAGTTTGTTTTCAAGCGTCAAATCAAATAACAATTGTCGTCAATATATAAACTGCAAACGTTGTGCACATAATGCATTAAAAGTGATTGTTTGATACATTGCTGCTTAAATTGTTCTTCGGAGTGCGGCAGCGACGACGATTAAGAGGTGTGACAACGGGGACTACGCGTTGAGACAACTAACCCCACGGGTGGGGTTACTTGTCCCAGACGAGTTGAATTTTTTATCTAGAAAATTTTTTGATTTATTTTAAAATAATATTCGTTATTCATATCAGGACTGAAGAATAAAATATTGAATTTATCTTTAAAAGTTGTGCAGTGCCATTATTGCTTAATTTGTGGGAGTTACAGCAGTTCATTCAAATTTTGTGACAACTAGTACCACTCTCCCCTATATAAGTTATTTTCTCAAATATTTCATAAATTTAATATAATTTATGCGCAAAAATTAAATTTCAATCGTTTTTTAAATTCTTCTTTCTATTGAGTTGCAATGCATTTAGTTAAAAAAATTAAAAATATTCTACTTTGGTTAAAAAATTAACACAAAGCGATAGTATGAATACAAAATGAATAATGAACAATACATGAATAATTAATAAAAAATGAATTGCATTCTTTATGCATAGCATTCAATTGAACAAACAAATTAATGCATTTTTCTGAATAATGAAAAATGAATAATCGAAATGAATAATAAATTAATTTTTTAAAATTGAGTGTGATTTCAAAATTTTATTCATGAATCAATTTTGTATAAATTGAATGCATTCTTGTGTCGTTATTCATTTGTACTTAAAATTTTGAATATGAATGAGAATTATACAGCTCTTCATATTATTCTTAATTTTTCGGCGGCTTGCATGTTGTGTCTGCTGCTTTCTTTGTTTTTGTTTTTTTGCTTTTGCTTGTGTTGGTTTTGTACGAACTGATTTGCAGCATTGGTTCTCTACTCCACGTTAAGAGGAAGATCCGATACGACTTAACTCTTATGAAAAAAACTACTTGCATTATAATTCGTTGTACGCTATTACCCAATAGATGGCGCTTTCTATTCGGTTGACATGATGTATGCATCCAAAAGAGCAAGCATTTGTTATTGCGTCAAGTAGAAAGTAGCAGAACTAAATATGTGAACTGAACAATCCAGTTATTATTTAAGAAATGAAACAGGTTTTGATCAGGATAAATTTTTGTTTTTGTTTTCAATGCAAATTAATTTTGATGATCAACCATATACATCCCAAATCATTTTAGTGCAGATTCACAGAATACATCGGACAGAGAGAAAACTGCCCAATCAGCCATTTAGAAATAGTGCTTGGATTAAGCTTACATGCAATACAAAAAGCAAGCCTTATCCAAGCACGCTTGAAAAACACTTGCCCAGGTAATAAATTTCCAAGTTCCTTTGTATAACTATTGCGTAAAACACAAAAAGCAAGTGATGTACAATAATACTTGGAAAGGCTTGCATTAAGTAAGTGTTTTGCAATCATACTTAGAAAACGCTGGCAACGGTAATAGTTTTACAACTGTTCAAAGTTGTGATGCTCTCATATACACATACATAAATGTATTTTATTTTCATTTTGTTCGCTCAGCAGCCATAAGGCTTACGGCAAGCTGTTAGAGTGTCCGACTCATATGCGGTGGTTCGCGCGTTCGATCCCTGGGGTAGCAAACACAAAAATTTTTGAAAGCATGCAATTTTTCATATAAATATATGCTTCAATTTTAACAAACGAAAATAAAAAATAAATAAAAATGTTCCGGTTGGGAATTGAACCTTGGATGTCCAAATCACAACAAATCAAATAAACAAGTGGCTTGCCAACTGTGCCATTGAGTAAAAATTTTTCGCGAGTGCTAATTGATTTGTTGAATGTAGCACACTTGGAAAAAGCTTATTAAAACACTTATATCCAATTGTAAAAACAACACGTAGATTAAGCTTGAAGTAAGGAATATTATTCCAAGGGTTCACTTTCGATTATCCTACAATTACATGTAAGCGTTCTACAATAGTAAATGAAAGCGTTATCCAAGCTTGAGGCTTACGTTTGTATGCTTGTTTAAAGCTTATTCCAAGCTTGTTTGGCTGATTGGGTGGCACCCGTGGAAGCAAAAAATATATTTCGTGGCTCAGTTGGTTAAGCAGTTGTCGACCGTTTTATATAATTTTTATAATACTCTTTTTTAATTTAATTAGAATAAGAATAAGATATTAGATATAAGATACTAATTAGAATAAGATATATTGCAACTTTTCATTCGTCAATGACTTTACGCTTATGCACGCAAATTAATGCTATGTACTTGACTCTTTAAATTTATAAATCTTTTATTTAATTTTCCTTAGGTGCATTTTAAAGGAAATATGGAATCGGCAGTGGCAGTAGCGTAGCAAGGGGGGCGGGGGAGGGGGCGGTCCGCCCCGGGTGCACGCCAAAATGGGGTGCAAAATTTGGCAAAAGAACTTTTTACCACATCATTCTTGATTTTTTTAATAAATAGAACACACCTCAATGACTTCGGTTTTATATTCGAATATCAAAAGGGTGCAAAAGTGAATGAAAATATTTTTTACCAGCACCAGGACTTCGTTTTTATTGAAACAAACTTGAACTTTATATTAAATTTTGTTCAATATTAACGCTCACATTAAAACCCAAGTCAATTCCATTCGTAATTTTTCATTGGTTTGGGGTGCAATTTAAACAAATTATATTAAAATTTTCATGATATTAAGATGGAGTACAAAAGGAAATATGTAAAAACATTTTTTTTTTATATTCCATTAAGTTTTATAAAAAAGCACTGTTTTACTTCTTATATTCAGGTTAAGAAGTGTTCAAACTTGCTAGCACAGTAGACATTTCTAAAACCGTTAAGTTTCGAACACCTGCATGATTTTCAGAGTATGATGAATGGAGGCGTCAGTTGTTTTGTAAGCAATACATTTCTCCAGAACTTTTCAGAAAAAGTTCATGTCATAAATGTCAAATATAAAAACATACTTTATGATTTTATGATTACTAAGTTCTGAGACTATATATCATGAAAAAAACTTCATTTACAGCTTTTAACCTGCTAGAAGATAATTTTGAATAGCAATATGGTTTGGGTGCACTGTTACATAAAACTACTAGTTTAAAAATCATTAATAAACTGTTTACTTGCTTAAAAAATTTTTAAAAATTTTTAAAAAATTGATTTAAATTCATTACATTTTTTATTTAAATTAAATAAATGGAGTTCTATGACAATTTATGGAGTTCTGACTTTTTTTTATTTTATTTTGAAGATGTCTTTTAAAAATTCTAAGATAGCTTTCTGACTCCTTTATTTTACTAAAATAACTATTATTATGTTCAAATCAACCAACAAAACTATCAAAAATACATTTTTAAAGAGATGATAAGATGCACAGTTCCTTAAAAATTATTCTAATTATTAAAATTACATTTTTTTCTCAATCACCGAATGTGAAGAATCATCAGATTTATTGGAATTGCCAGTTCTTTTTGAGCCATTCATGACTCTTGTCCTTGTCCAACCTGGGCAAGTTTTCTTTGGGAATTATGTAGATCATGAGAATGAAACAAATTCTGATATCAATTTGGTATCACTGTAATATTGTGATGCTGAAATATTTATGGTGGTATTTATGGTGGAATTTATGGTGATATTTATAAATCAGTCAAAAATTACAGACCCCAATCTTGTCTATAAAAGTTCAAGCGGAGATTAATATAGATACTATAAAGAAATTGATAAAAATTATGAAAAATTTTTATAAATTAATTTTAATATTCCAGATCCTATTTTTCTTCAATTATGCAAAATTTTTCGTAAATTTTTCAAAGTTTTCTATATTAAACTAACTTAAGTTTTATAACTTCATAATGTCAAATCTTCAGTTATTTAAAACCGATATTGTGTGGTTTACTTATAGTAAATTTTTCTCTCACAACTTGTAAGCCCGGTAGACAAAAATATTACAACAATTCAGAGAAATTTTTTTAAGTTTTTGAAAATTTTAGATTCTTACTTCTTTTATCAAATATTCATGGATAGCATAGTTTTGTTTATTTTTTTAATCTCTTCTAAAATATGTCATTTATGTAGAGGTTAATTCGAAAATGTGTAGTAAGATTCATCGACTTATTTTATAAAAAAAATCTTCTAAAGGGGTGCACAATTTAGATTCCGCCCCGGGTGCCACCAACTGTAGCTACGCCACTGGGCAGTGAGTATATCGGCAGTGGAGGACGTTGCGAAGAAGTTCTTCCACTATGCGAATGATCGCATTATCAAGAAGAAGAAAAGTGATAGTTAATATTGAATTATAAAATTATTTTCATATTCATATCTATATATTATATCTTCTTATCATTTTTATATCATTTTCATATCCATTAATAATTAAAACTACAATAATTTTCCACGAATTGAAATAAAAGAATCATACTATTAATATTATGGGTATTGTTAAAAAAAACGAGTCCGTCGCGGATTATCATTGTTTAAAATAGCGAGTCCGTTGCGGATTCGTATTATTAAAAAAAAACGAGTCCGTCGCGGATTCGCATTATTTAAAAAAACGAGTCCGTTGCGGATTCGCATTATTTAAAAAAACGAGTTCGAAACGGACTCGCTTATGAAGTCCGTTCCGAGTTCGAGACGGATCCGGGGAAACGGTAAAAACGATTCGAATTTTTGATAGGAATTTCATACGAAAACGGAACCGTAACGGATCCGAAACGCAATCCGTTTCAGAAAAAATGAACGAAGAAGTGAGTCCGTTTCGAATTCGAAACGGATCCGTATGGCACACTGGGTTGTGTCTGCTCCCAATGAGCACAAAAACGGATGCGGATCCGTTTCGAACCCGTTACGAGTCCGTCAGAGCGGAATTTGTGTTTTTTATGTTTCGACGGATCCGTTTCGAACCCGTTAAGAGTCTGTCGACGCGGAAACGTTTTTTTATGTTTTTACGTTTTATTATAATAAATACTATTATTCATTTTTTTTGTGGTGACCGTGGCGTGCAGGTTAAGTGTGTGGCTTAGCACGCTCGGAGCCCGAGTTCGATCCCCAGTCGAGGCGAAAAGTTTTTTCAATAAAAATAATTTTCTGATCGGTCACCACCTCTCTGCAGACAATGGAAAACCTCAAAGAGTAAATAATGCCATGTAAAGCTTCTTGAGAACATGAGCCGTTCGGAGTCGGCATAAAACATGTAGGTCCAGTTCTCGGTTAATTGTGTGCAAACATTTAATAACACACACAACACAATTGATCATAAGAAGCTCGGTCAAAGTCCTTTCAAGGGCTGAAATGGCCAATTTGTTTTTGTTTTTTTTTTTTTTATTATTCATTTTTTATTTATTATTCATTTTTTATACATTATTCATTTCTTATTCATAATTATTTTTTTATTCATTATTCATTTTTTATACATTATTCATATTTTATTCATTATTCATTTTTTATTCACACCATTGCTTTGTGTAAACTTTTCAACCAAAGTAGTATATTTTTACTTTGGTTCAGCAGTGAAGCTATCGGAGGCTTGTCCTGTGCTCAGGGTTGGCTCAGGGAACTTAAAAAAAGGTCCCATCTAAATAACTGAATATTATTTAAATTTTGTTTTCATGTATTATTACATGAAAGTATGTATACAAGTTATTTTCTCAAATATTTCATACATTTAATATAATTTATGCGCAAAAATTGAATTTCAATCGTTTTTTAAATTCTTCTTTCTATTGAGTTGCAATGCATCTAGTTAACAACTTAAAAATATTCTACTTTGGTTAAAAAATTAACACAAAGCGATAGTATGAATACAAAATGAATAATGAACAAAAAATGAATAATGAATAAAAAAAGAATACTGAATACAAAATGAATAACGAATAAAAAATCAATAATGCACAAAAAATTAATAATGAATAAAAAATGAGTGCATGAATCCAAAATGAATAACGATTCGTTAATTGCATTCTTTATGAATAGCATTCAATTGAATAAAAAAATTAATGCAGTATTCTGAATAATGGAAAATGAATAATCGAAATGAATAATAAATCAATTTTTTAAAATTGAGTGTGAATTCAAAATTTTATTCATGAATCAATTTTGTATAAATTGAATGCATTCTTGTGTCGTTATTCATTTGTACTTAAAATTTTTAATATGAATGAGAATTTTACAGCTCTGGCGGTTTGCATGTTGTGTCTGCTGCTTTCTTTGTTTTTGTTTTGTTGCTTTTGCTTGTGTTGGTTTTGCACGAACTGATTCGCAGCATTGGTTCTCTACTCCACGTTAAGAGGGTGATCCGATACGATTTAACTCTTATGAAAAAAACTACTTGCATTATATTTCGTTGTACGCTATTATCCAATAGATGGCGCTTTCTATTCGGTTGACATGATGTATGCATCTAAAAGAGCAAGCGTTTGTTATTGCGTCAAGTAGAAATTAGCAGAACTAAATATGTGAAATGAACAATCCAGTTATTATTTAAGAAATGAACCAGGTTTTGTTCCGAATAAAGTTTTGTTTTTGTTTTCAATGCAAATTAATTTTGATGATCAACCATATACATCCCAAATCATTTTAGTGCAGATTCAAAGAATACATCGGACAGAGATAAAACTGGCATCCGTGGAAACAAAACATGTATTTCGTGGCTCAGTTGGTTAAGCAGTTGTCGATTGGATTCGATGAATCATATGAACCTGGTTCGATCCTCAATCAGACCGTTTTATATAATTTTTATAATATTCTTTTTTTAATTTTATATTATTATAACCTTATTGTATTAATTAGTTAATGTAAGAACTGCATAGAGCAATAGTTTTATTTATTGGCACATCCTGTTTTTTGCGATAGCATGAACAAAATGTAAGCAAAATACAGCTATTATTACCCTTTTAGTTATTTTGTATTCAATTTTTAACTTAAGGTATGATAACTCTCATTTTATTCCCAATTTATTAAATTTACGTACAGCTTTCACTAAAAAAATGTCTAGAATTTTTATTCGTATCAATTCTTATAAAAAAAGGATTAAAAAATGTATAAGTCCAATGTATTGTTTAAAAATTACTCTAAGATTTTTAACCGTGTAGTGGTTTTACTATTGTGGGCTTTTGTTGGATTTTTTGTATAAACTCTATAAATAGGTTTATATACCTAGAGCTACATATTTTAAACTTGGTATGTCTGTCTGTTACATCAAAACTAACATATGTACAAGTTGTGAATTTGTCACTTCATTCGCCCACTGACGGCCAATTGAAAAATGCTAAATCTTTTTGTTTTAAGACCGATCTAAAAAATTCGTAGAGTAAATTTCATCTTAATTAATTTCGAATTTTTATATGGCATTTACAATTTTGTAAACTTACTACAAATAAAAGTGAATGAAACTAATAGCGTTTTCTTATCTCAACGAAAAATTCTGCCCTCTAAAGATGCAAAATTTTTTCCATTTTGACCTGAACCCACAGAATTCTGACTTGTTTTTATCTGAGAATACATCACAAAAAGAGCAAAACTTTGTTCACTGCTCAAAAAAATAAAAAAAATTAAAGTTCATGGCGGGAGTCGAACTCACATACTATACATTAATAGGCCGAAGCTCTATTTACCGAGCTTTCACAAACATGTAAGAATATTAAAATTAACATAACATATTCGGCAGGAAAATAAAGATATTTATTAAATTCGTGAAAACTCGGAAAAACGGCTTTTCCCAGAGATGAGACCTAGCTGGATCGATTTTTCACCCCCCTCTTCATCTGTATTGTAAATTTTATCGAAATCGTTAGAGCCGTTTTCGAGAACGCAATTGAAAATATATATACAAATATTGCTCGTTTTATAGAATAAGAGTACCTGGGCGACCGAGCTCCGCTCAGAGTCCCACCGTATATTGAAATGTTTTACGGTTTTTAATGTATCGAAAATGCCAACTTTATCTTAAAAACATCATATAAGATCATATTTTTCAATAAACTTTAAATGCATTTTTCTTTTATGATGATTTCGATTTTCAACTAAACGAAATTGGTTTTTGCTTTTTATCCCTTTACAAATACTAAATAATTCCGATAATTTACTTATGCTAAACGAAACTTAACTCTGACTCTACTTATAGTGCCGGCTATTCCAAGCCTAATGCAAGTTATTTTTAAAAAAATTTACCTCATGCTCCTTTTCCACTTATAAGAATAGAAATAATTTGTTTATGTCGCCATTTTTTCTACATTTATCGAGATAGCAATTTTTGAATGGAATCATTTTCAATAAATCATATCTCTGTTATCTGTTACTTGATTTTTACTTACTCTGATTTTTAATAAAACTGATATATTTTTGGATTTTTTTTTGCTAGAGTTGCCTACTTTATTGAAAAAAAGTTAGTTGTTCATATCTCAAAAGGTGCATTTTCGGTTTTTTGACGTAGAATTACGTCTTACAGTTTGTATGGGGTCGTATTTACAAATTTTTTTGAGGTCATGGAACGTTTTGTGACCTATACTTTAGGGTATACGTACATTCTTTAATACTCATCGTTCAAACATAAAAAATATACTAAAGTATCAGATATATCCTGTGCTTAACGATTATTTAGCAAAATTGCGAAATCTTAGAAGAAAAATCTATATTTTTACAGAAGAATAATCTATATTTTATACAGCAGAGCTGTAAAAACATGCATTCAATTTGATTGCTTTAACACAAATTTGAATCAGTGAGTAACAAAAAAAGAATGCATTCAATGAATGCAAAATTGATCCATGAATAAAATTTTACATTCATATTCAATTTTAAAAATTTATTTATGATTAATTTCTATTATTCATTTTTCTTTATTCTGAATAATGCATTCATTTTTTTATTCAAATGAATGCTATTCATAGAGAATGCTATTCACAAAGAATGCAATTCACAAGGAATCGTTATTCATTTTGCATTCATGCATTCATTTCTTATTCATTATTCATTTTGACGTAGAATTACGTCTTACAGCGCGGTTTGTATGGGGTCGTTTTAACAGATTTTTTGAAGGTCATGCAACGTTTTTGGCGAATACTTTAGGGTATACCTACAGCCTTTAATACTTATTGTTGAAATATAATATATATACTAAAATATCAGATATATCCTGCGCTGAATGAATATCTAATTTTGGATTTTGTCACTATTATATGAAAGTCAGAAAATAGTAAAATATAAGAAGAAAAATGCAGTCGATCTTCAGCTGCTTATAATGTACCTGCTGTGCTTGCTGCTTTCTTTGTTTTTGTTTCGTTGTTTATGCTTGCATTGTTTTTATTTTGCACGAACTGATTGGTTCGTATAGAGCTTCAGCTCTAAAATCATCCATTTTGGTCCATGGAACATTTGGACCAAAATGGATGATTCTATGGCCAATCGGTGGCAGTGGGATTATATGAGGTCACAGGTGGGTCATTGGCACATTTATGGGTTCCATGGAATATTTGGACCAAAATGGATGATTCTATGGCCAATCGGATGCAGTGGGATTATCTGAGGTCACAGGCGGATCAATGGTACTTTGATGGGTTCCATGGAACATTTGAACCAAAATGGATGATTCTATGGCCAATCGGATGCAGTGGGATTATCTGAGGTCACAGGTGGGTCAATGGTACTTTGATGGGTTCCATGGAACATTTGGACCAAAATGGATGATTCTATGGCCAATCGGATGCAGTGGGATTATCTGAGGTCACAGGCGGGTAATTGGTACTTTGATGGGTTCCATGGAACATTTGAACCAAAATGGATGATTCTATGGCCAATCGGATGCAGTGGGATTATCTGAGGTCACAGGTGGGTCATTGGCACATTTATGGTTATTTGGACGAAAATGGATGATTCTATGGCCAATCGGATGCAGTGGGATTATCTGAGGTCACAGGTGGGTCATTGGTACTTTTATGGGTTCCATGGAACATTTGGACCAAAATGGATGATTCTATGGCCAATCGGATGCAGTGGGAATATCTGAGGTCACAGGTGGGTTATAGGCACATTTATGGGTTCAATGGAACATTTGGACCAAAATGGATGATTCTATGGCCAATCGGATGCAGTGGGATTATCTGAGGTCACAGGTGGGTCATTGGTACTTTTATGGGTTCCATGGAACATTTGGACCAAAATGGATGATTCTATGGCCAATCGGATGCAGTGGGATTATCTGAGGTCACAGGTGGGTCATTGGTACATTTATGGGTTCCATGGAATATTTGGACCAAAATGGAAGATTCTATGGCCAATCGGATGCAGTGGGATTATCTGAGGTCACAGGTGGGTCATTGGTACTGTGATGGGTTCCATGGAACAATTGGACCAAAATGGATGATTCTTTGGCCAATCGGATGCAGTGGGATTATTGAGGTCACAGGTGGGTCAATGGTACTTTGATGGGTTCCATGAAACATTTGGACCAAAATGGATGATTCTATGGCCAATCGGATGCAGTGGGATTATCTGATCTCACAGGTGGGTCATTGGCACTTTTATGGGTTCCATGGAACATTTGGACCAAAATGGATGATTCTATGGCCAATCGGATGTAGTGGGATTATCTGAGGTCACAGGCGGGTGATTGGTACTTTGATGGGTTCCATGGAACATTTGGACCAAAATGGATGATTCTATGGCCAATCGGATGCAGTGGGATTATCTGAGGTCACTGGTGGGTCACTGGCACATTTATGGGTCACATGGAACATTTGGACCAAAATGGATGATTCTATGGCCAATCGGATGCAGTGGGATTATCTGAGGTCACAGGTGGGTCATTGGCACTTTCACGTAAATACGAACTTCACGTGAAGTTCATGAATAAAATACACGTGTAGTTGAGGTTCGTGTTTTCGTGAAACTGGAAGTTCTAGTTCGTATTGGTAGTATTGTAAGCATTGGTTCGCATTGGGTTATATATGCACTACTTTTCTAGTTTACTAAGTGCTCTATTTTGAAACCAGAGGTCATTTACCTCTTTTCAACTCAGTCAATGAACTCAAACTGTTAAATTTAATGAAATGGGTCTGTGATCCGGTTAGATTTAACTCTTATGAAAGAAACGAGTTGGATCATATTTCGTTTTATGCTTTTACCCAATAGATAGCGTAAAATTTTAATTTATGTTTTTAATGCAAATTAATTTGGATCCCACATCCCACTAGCACTAGCGAGTGTAGTTTGCAAACTATACATCGAACAGAGACGAAAGTGTAGCTCGCAAACTAAATATCAGACAGAGACGAGAGGAAAGGACATGTGCTAAGCGTGAAATATAGACAACATACGATTTTTTAAAAATCGGGATCTTAATTTTAATTTGAAATTAGTAGTTAAACTGACTGTAGCTCGCAAACTATATATCGGGCAGAGACGAAAGTGGCACCAATAGAAAGTGCATTTGCTTCGCCTTCTTTTCAACTAATTCAATGAACTCAACCTATCAAACTAAACGAAATGATCGAAAAAATTTGAAATTTTGCTTGTTTCCTTTTGCTTGCTCATTTAATCATACTTACATTTTTACTTTTTCTTTGTTTTGGGCTCAATGAGTCCATAATTGAGTGTTATTCATTTATTTGTTAATTTTCGGAATATCAATAAATATACGTGCAAAATGGACAAAACAATCGGACCAAAGAGACAAAGTAGAAGAGGCTACAACTAAAACGGAATTCTACGTCTACACTTACGATACTATCGAAACTGTTTCTTTTTTTTATTCATTTTTTATTCATTATTCATTTCTTATTCATTATTATTTTTGACGTAGAATTACGTCTTACAGCGCGGTTTGTATGGGGTCGTTTTAACAGATTTTTTGAAGGTCATGCAACGTTTTTGGCTTATACTTTAGGGTATACCTACAGTCTTTAATACTTATCATTCAAAGACAATATATATACTAAAATATCAGATATATCCTGCGCTGAATGAATATTTAATTTTGGATTTTGTCAATATTATATGAAAGTCACAAAATAGTAAAATATAATAAGAAAAATTCATGTTTTTATATAAGAAAGTCGATCATCAGCTGCTTATAATGTAGCTGCTGTGCCTGCTGCTTTCTTTGTTTCTGTTTCGTTGTTTATGCTTGTATTGTTTTTATTTTGCACGAACTGATTGGTTCGTATTAGAGCTTCAGCTCAAACACGTGTTCACGGAAGTTCGTGAGATCGTGTAGATCGTGTTTTGAAACACGAACCTCAACTACACGTGTATTTTACTAACGACCTACACGAGAAGTTCGCGTGGTTCACGTGAATAGCATTCAAGTGGATCATTGGCACATTTATGGGTTCCATGGAACATTTGGACCAAAATGGATGATTCTATGGCCAATCGGATGCAGTGGTATTATCTGAGGTCACAGGTGGGTCATTGGCACTTTTATGGGTTCCATGGAACAGTTGGACCAAAATGGATAATTCTGTGGCCAATTGGATGCAGTAGGATTATCTGAGGTCACAGGTGGGTCATTGGAACTTTTATGGGTTTCATGGAACATTTAGACCAAAACATTTGGTGATTCATGCTTTATGATTGAAAATAGCGGTCAATTTCAATACAAACCTCGCTTAATAAATTAATCTTGTCTAAAACATATTTTTTACTGATTTTTAATAAAATTTCGGTACATAAGTGCTTAAAATCAAAATTTTAAGTATTTATTGAACAGGTTGCAACCCTTTTCTGCTTAGCAATATACGGTGTCAGGCGCTCACTCTCAGATTTTGAAAAGTAAACGAAAATTGAGAAACTGAACGAAAAATTTCTTACGCAGAACTTGGGCACCTCAATATATTGCTGTGCAAGTACGTTCTTTTGCTCTCTAGCTTTTGTATGCTTACTCATAACTTGGTTGAGCCTTAACGGAATTCTACGTCTACACTTACGATACTATCGAAACTGTTTCTTTTTTTATTCATTATTCATTTTTTATACATTATTCATATTTTATTCATTATTAATTTTTTATTCACACCATTGCTTTGTGTAAACTTTTCAACCAAAGTAGTATATTTTTACTTTGGTGCAGCAGTGTAGCTATCGGAGGCTTGGAGGCTTGTCCTGTGCTCAGGGTTGGCTCAGGGAACTTAAAAAAAGGTCCCATCTAAATAACTGAACATTATTTAAATTTTGTTTTCATGTATTATTACATGAAAGTATGTATATAAGTTATTTTCTCAAATATTCATAAATTTAATATAATTTATGCTTACTTACTTACTTAGGTGGCCGTTGACGGGTTACGGCCGACTTCATCAGTTCTCGCCAGGCGTCTCTGCTCCGCGCGCGCCATCTCCAATCTCTTTCACCAAGCGGCCTGGTCAATCCATCGGAGGCATGGTCTTCCTCTTCCTCGTCGACCCTCGGCTTTCGCCTCAAACACCTTTTTCGCTGGAGCTTCTTCATCCATACGAAAGACATGACCCAGCCAACGTAGTCGCTGAATTGTTATACGCTGGACTATGTCAATGTCGTCGTAGAGCTCGTACAGTTCGTGGTTCATTCGAATGCGATAGTCGTCGCCAACTCGAACAGGACCAACGATTTTGCGAAGAACTTTCCTCTCGAACACCCCAAGAGCGGCTGCATCTGTTTGCGATACCACCCATGCCTCAGCGCCATAGAGAAGCACAGATATGATGAGCGTCTTGTAGAGTGTTAGTTTTGTCGATCGAGAGAGGGCTCTGGAACCTAATTGCTTACTTAGCCCGTAGTAGCACCTATTAGCAATTGTTGTTCTTCGCTTTATCTCCAGGCTGACATTGTTGTTGCTGTTTACGGCGGTGCCAAGGTATGTAAACTCCTTGACAACTTCAAAGTTATATTTGCCTGCTGTAACATGGAAACCTAGATGCCGCACTTCCCTATTTGCAGACAGCATATACTTTGTTTTGCCCTCATTCACTGTCAAACCCACTTTGGCTGATTCCTTTTCGATCGCGGCGAAAGCAGCGGTTACATCTCTCTTGGTTCTGCCGATAATATCGATATCATCAGCATACGCAAGGAACTGGACACCTTTGTAGAAAATGGTACCATTTCGATGAACACCTGCCTTTCGTAGGATCCCCTCCATGATGAAATTGAAGAGATCGCATGATAGCGGGTCGCCTTGTCTGAAACCTCGTTCGGTATTAAAGGTTTCGGAGAGGTCATTTCCTACCTTGACGGAGCTGCATGTATTGCTCAACGTCATCTTGCAGAGCCTTATCAACTTTGCAGGTATACCGAACTCAGACATTGTTGCGTACAGGCAATCCCGAATCGGGCTATCGAACGCAGCTTTGTAATCAACAAAGAGATGATGGGTGTCGATTTGGTTTTCGTGGGTTTTCTCCAGGATTTGGCGTAGTGTAAAAATCTGGTCTATGGTGGACTTGCCAGGACGAAAGCCACACTGATAAGGTCCAATCAGTGTTTTGGTATGCGGCTTCAATCTTTCACACAATACGCTCGAAAGAACCTTGTATGCGATGGAAATAAGACTGATACCTCGGTAGTTGGCGCAGATTGTCGGGTCTCCTTTCTTAAGTATAGGACAAAGCACACTGAGATTCCAATCGTCGGGCATGCTTTCCGCTAGCCATATTTTGCTGATGAGTTGATGCATGCACCTTATCAATTCACCGCCGCCGGTTTTAAACAATTCAGCAGCCAGGCCGTCAGCACCTGCGGCTTTTTTGTTTTTGAGTCGCTGTATAGCAACTTTAACCTCGTCATGGCTAGGTGGTGGAATTTCCACTCCATCATCGTCGATTGGTGGTGTCAGACTGCATTCTCCAAGGGCGGAAATGTTGGTATCGTCGCCTGCAAGCAGATTGGAAAAATGCTGTCTCCATAATTTCAATGCGCACTGCGTATCTGTAACCAGATCACCATTCTCATCTCTACAAGTGGATGCTCCGGGCTTGAAACCTTGGTTTAGACGCTTAACCTGCTGATAGAATTTTCGAGCATCCTTCCTCGTCCTTTTCCTCCGTCGGGGCATGTGCGCAAATTAGGCTGATGTAGAAGAATTTCGCCTTGACGCGGATTGTCGCCAGCCTTTCGTTCACAGGAGTGAACCGGGAAACAAGATGGCGTAGTTTCCGACTACGCAAAATATAATTATGCATATATATAATTTATGCGCAAAAATTAAATTTCAATCGTATTCTTCTTTCTATTGAGTTGCAATGCATCTAGTTAACAAATTAAAAATATTCTACTTTGGTTAAAAAATTAACACAAAGCGTTAGTATGAATACAAAATGAATAATGAACAATAAATAAATAAAGAATAAATACTGAATACGAAATGAGTAATGAATAAAAAATTAATAATAATGAATAATAATGAATAAAAAATTAATGCATGAATCCAAAATGAATAACGATTCGTTAATTGCATTCTTTATAAATAGCATTCAATTGAATACAAAAATAAATGCATTATTCTGAATAATGAAAAATGAATAATCGAAATGAATAATAAATCAATTTTTAAAATTGAGTGTGAATTCAAAATTTTAATCATGAATCAATTTGGTATATATTGAATGCATTCATGTATCGTTATTCATTTGTACTTAAAATTTTTAATATGAATGAGAATTTTACAACTCTGGCGGCTTGTATGTTGTGTCTGCTGCTTTCTTTGTTTTTGTTTTGTTGCTTTTGATTGTGTTGGTTTTGTACGAACTGATTCGCAGCATTGGTTCTCTACTCCACGTTAAGAGGGTGATCCGATACGATTTAACTCTTATGAAAAAAACTACTTGCATTATATTTCGTTGTACGCTATTATCCAATAGATGGCGCTTTCTATTCAGTTGACATGATGTATGCATCTAAAAGAGCAAGCGCTTGTTATTGCGTCAAGTAGAAAGTAGCAGAACTAAATATGTGAAATGAACAATCCAGTTATTATATAAGAAATGAACCAGGTTTTGTTCCGAATAAAGTTTTGTTTTTGTTTTCAATGCAAATTAATTTGGATGATCAACCATATACATCCCAAATCATTTTAGTGCAGATTCAAAGAATGCATCGGACAGAGATAAAACTGGCACCCGTGGAAGCAAAAAATGTATTTCGTGGCTCAGTTAGTTAAGCAGTTGCCGATTGGATTCGATGAATCATATGAGCCTGGTTCGATCCTCAGCCAGACCGTTTTATATAATTTTTATAATATTCTTTTTTAATTTTATATTATTATAACCTTATTTTATTAATTATTTAATGTAAGAACTGCATAGAGCAATAGTTTTATTTATTGGCACATCCTATTTTTTGCGATAGCATGAACAAAATGTAAGCAAAATACAGCTATTATTACCCTTTTCGTTATTTTGTATTCAATTTTTAACTTAAGGTACTATAATTCTAATTTTATTTCCAATTTATTAAATTGACGTACAGCTTTCACTAAAAAAATGTCTAGTATTTTTATTCGTATCAATTCTTATAAAAAAAGGATTAAAAAATGTATAAGTCCAATGTATTGTTTAAAAATGACTCTAAGATTTTTAACCGTGTAGTGGTTTTACTATTGTGGGCTTTTGTTGGATTTTTTGTATAAACTCTATAAATAGGTTTATATACCTAGAGCTACAGATTTCAAACTTGGTATGTCTGTTTGTTACATTAAGATATGATGTAAGATATCAAACTAAGATATGTACAAGTTGTGAATTTTTCACTTCATTCGCCCACTGACGGCCAATTGAAAAATGCTAAAACTTTTTGTTTTAAGACCGATCTAAAAAATTCGTAGAGTAAACTTCATCTTAATTCATTTCGAATTTTTATAAGGCATTTACAATTTTGTAAACTTACTACAAATAAAAGTGAATCTTC
This sequence comes from Tetanocera ferruginea, assembly GCA_958299015.1. Lineage (NCBI taxonomy): Eukaryota > Metazoa > Arthropoda > Insecta > Diptera > Sciomyzidae > Tetanocera > Tetanocera ferruginea. Next base: position 96,851,955 of record OY282641.1, on the reverse strand, counting down.
ATCTATATTGAAAATTTTATCGAAATCGTTACAGCCGTTTTCGAGAACGCAATTGCAAATATATATACAAATATTGCTCGTTTAATAGAATAAGATAAGTGTTGACAATCTTAAATAAAAGCAATACCTAAAAGGTATTTTTTCATGTCCCACCCGTAACGCTGAATATTTGTTTGCTTTAATTAAAATTAATAAAAAAAAATTTAATAATAAAAAAGATTTAAAAAACAAAACAATGAAGACTACCACCTGTAACACTATAAAAAAGGAACATAACTTTTTTATTAATAGGGTAAGGAAAAAATTTTGTTGTATAATAAGTTCCTGCAATGGTATATTTCGGTTCAGTTCATCAAAATGCTTCAAATTCATTTTAGTTAAAGAGTTATTTACATTTTAAGTGTTCAATTGTCCCATGCGTAACATATGGAATGGCCGAGCAATGAGCGCCAAAAATTGTTTCTTTTTACCTAAAGAAAACTCCTGCAAAATTTGAAGCAGATCGGAGAGTAATTGATTTACCCAAAAATTGGTTAAAGTTTAAATAATAAATATTTATTAAATTTTCATTTTTTAGTTTTCATGTTTTTTTTTCTTACATAAAGTGCTTAAATACACTGAAATTAATGTGAAATTATGAATTTAATATTTAAATTAAATTGTACAACTAATTAAAATTTTTGAGATTGGTCAGTCAATGTCGATTTTGTAAGCGACGGAAAGTTTTTTTTGATTGGGACATTCAATAGAATTTGTGCATCCGAACTAGGCCTTAATATAAACTTTTACCACAAAAATTGAGATACAGTATGTCAAGAATTGCATTACACATTAAAATATAAAATGAATTTTTTAACTCACTTAGCAAAAAATTTTATATTTTGTTGATGCACATACAATTTTTGTATCAGTTATGGTTATTTACAGTATTTACTAAGTAATAATAAAAAAAAAAGTGTTAATATAAAGCAAAAGAATTAAAAAACATAACATAAACATAATCTACTCCCTTTTGCAAGTGTCAAGAAATGCATTACACAAAATTTAAAAAAAGGGCTTTAGCAACTAAAACTTAAAGTTTGGGATATTTAATATTTAGTGTGGCCACCTCTGGCGTCAATCACATGTTGTAGCTGTTTTTTCATTGAATCACCAACTTTTTCATATCATAATTACTTGGTATTTTTTGCCATTCTTCAAGTATTGGAGTTTTAAGTGCTGGTTTGTTTTTTGGATGCCTTTTGGCCACCTGCTTTTTTAAAAGGGCCGACACATTTTCTATGGGATTTAGATCCGGACTGTGGGCTGGTGTTTCCATAACTTTTCGGCAGTTATATAGCAGCCACATCCGTACTATATTCGCCTTATGTTTCGGATCGTTGTCTTGGTAAAATTTGAAATTTGGTTTGTTACCGCTCATCAAACCAAATTTTTCAGCACTGCTGGTCAAATGGGCTCTTAAAATCCCTAAATATTGTTGGGCATCCATTGTATTTTCGATAAATGCTAAGTCTCCCACTCCTCTGCTGGATATGCATCCCCAAATCATAACAGACAATTTTCCGAATTTTACTGTTGGAATGATGTTGCGATTTTCTAATGCTGTCAACGGCTTTCGCCACACTCTAGTCGGTCCATCATTGTAGTATAGCATCATTTTCGTTTCGTCGCAGAATATGACGTCATCCCAATATTCTACAGGTTCAGAAATATGCATTGATGCGAAGGAGAATCGCTTTTCAATATTCTGTGCAGAAATTCGGAAAATTGTCTGTTATGATTTGGGGATGCATATCCAGCAGAGGAGTGGGAGACTTAGCATTTATCGAAAATACAATGGATGCCCAACAATATTTAGGGATTTTAAGAGCCCATTTGACCAGCAGTGCTGAAAAATTTGGTTTGATGAGCGGTAACAAACCAAATTTCAAATTTTACCAAGACAACGATCCGAAACATAAGGCGAATATAGTACGGATGTGGCTGCTATATAACTGCCGAAAAGTTATGGAAACACCAGCCCAAAGTCCGGATCTAAATCCCATAGAAAATGTGTCGGCCCTTTTAAAAAAGCAGGTGGCCAAAAGGCATCCAAAAAACAAACCAGCACTTAAAACTCCAATACTTGAAGAATGGCAAAAAATACCAAGTAATTATGATATGAAAAAGTTGGTGATTCAATGAAAAAACAGCTACAACATGTGATTGACGCCAGAGGTGGCCACACTAAATATTAAATATCCCAAACTTTAAGTTTTAGTTGCTAAAGCCCTTTTTTTAAATTTTGTGTAATGCATTTCTTGACACTTGCAAAAGGGAGTAGATTATGTTTTTGTTATGTTTTTTAATTCTTTTGCTTTATATTAATACTTTTTTTTTATTATTACTTAGTAAATACTGTAAATAACCATAACTGATACAAAAATTGTATGTGCATCAACAAAATATAAAATTTTTTGTTAAGTGAGTTAAAAAATTCATTTTATATTTCAATGTGTAATGCAATTCTTGACATACTGTATCTCGAAAACAATTCAGCTCTCTTGCAGTCAAATTAAACTGTGCACGAAACAGGAAAATTTTGCGACAATAAATTGCTTTTGACATAAATCTTGCATGAGATGTTGCACCACATGTGCGAAAAGCACCCCGGTCATCACTAAGTAACGTGATCGTCAGCTCCAAGAGTTCCTGATAATCGCCTCGTATTTGGGTATGTTTCAACTGATTTCGGCAGAACTGTTTGATTTGCTCTCATTCATCGACGGAAATTTTCGAACTAACAATTGGATCATCGAGGCCGTAATCGAATTTATCTCGCTTGATATTGTGCCATATATCAGCGAATGAAAATGAGAGCTTCAGGTGTACTACTTTTACTGTACTTCTTCTCGAAGACATTTTTGAGTAAAATTTCATAGATGTGATGACGGCATCCAAGACTGATGCGTTTTCGATCGAGAAGGTTATCTTAAAGAATACAAGCACCTTGTTCAACGCAAGTATTGGAGGAAGTAGTGTCAAAGCTCGAGGCCACAATTTGTTCAGAAATTTCCCGCTTGACTAGAGGATTATGAACAGATTGAGCGATGTTTTTGCCGGTACCCGATTCAATTTTAGGTGCGCCCAATAACTTTGCTGTTCCATTGTAGCTCATGAGAACAGCTATACGATCCACGTTTGATCTACCGACTAAATCGGGCAACATTTTTCCGTCACAGTGAACCACCAAACGATCGTTGGTACTTAACTATTTCGTTATTAAAAAAAAAGCAACTTAAATGTACATTATTAAATAAACATGTAGGTGTAATACGTACATTGTCTATGAACTCAGATTTTGCTTCACTGAATTTATAGTGTCGATTTATTTTACGGGACTGCTGTAGAGATGTGCGACTCAGAACTAAATAATCGGCAGGAATCTCTAAAGCCTCTACCGTGGCCATAAAAATGTGCATCGCCAGTCTGTCCGATATCTGAACGCAAACAAGAAATAAAACTTGGAAATAATCTCAATATTTCACTCTCGCTCTTTTCACCTTCGCTTTATCAAGTGCGGCACACAATCGTGGTGTAATCCATTTTTTTCTTCGTAGTAGAACGCCGCTCTTGTGTTGTGAGTACTTCAAATTCATCCTCGAAATCATCACTATCTACTTCCATGGGCTCAGTTTCAACATAGGTTTCACTTTCGTAGCAAACTTTAATTGAGATAGGATTTGTTTTCGATAAAAAATAATAATTATTTAATTATAATCCACAGCAATTCCACTAAATTTACTCACCATATTGTAATTCAGATTCTTGTCTAATTGTCCGCGCTTCTTCCTTTTCTTTCCGAAATTTCAATCATTCTTCTTTGGATGCTATTTGGATGCTATTTCATATCAATGCCCAACATTGAACCAGGCCGACCTTTTTGGCGCTATTTTTCCAAGAATTCTTTGTTTTTCATCATTGACAATGCATCGGCAGCCGCAATGTCATAAAGGTCGTCTAATACGCTCATGAAAACATTAAATTTTTGCTTCAATCCGGATGCCATTTTCTCCACCAATTTTCGTACATTTTAAGAAGCTTCTCGGCACATTTATAAGAATCGCGTGTTGGTATACGGGCTTGGTTCCAAAATATCAACATGGCAAATATATCAATATTTTAACATAAAATATCAATTGTCAACCTTGCACTCTCTTTTGAGGTTAATTTCACAAAACGCATATTGTAGAAAAAACTTCCAAAATTTATCTGTTTGACGGTAACTTGACTCCCGTAATTTGGTGTGACACATATCCAATCAAAGCAATTTGTTGTTGTTTTATATCAGCTTTACGTGTTTTCACCGATGATGCAGTTGAATCTAATGCTTTCGCCATTTTTATAGTTAGACAATTGATTAACTTATAACATTTGAAATCGGCACGCAAATGAATAAATTTAACAAAAGCTTTTCGTGCACAATCTTATAGCAGTGTTCCGCTATTACAATCATGTGTTTCTATGACGACTCTACGCATTCTTAATTATTTTTATGTTTTCAAAACTCAATTTTTTTAAATAATTAACAATATATGAAATTCATATCAATTTTAGTGTATTTCATCACTTTTAAACGATGCTGTAGAAACGAAAATTTCGCGGCATATAATTCTACACAGTGTAGAGTCAAAATATTTATGTGGAGAAAAAAGCAAATACCGTACAACCATCCTCAATGCAGCCGATAGAAATTTGAGCAATTAACATAGTAAACTTTGAAGACTCCCAATTAAACTTCTAAATATAAAGCTTTATGTCTCTGAATTCTACATATGATGAATTTATACCAGGGTTGCCAGCACATACCATTTCGCCCAGATATTCCGGGCCTGAGGGCCGATCTCCGGGCTCCGGGCCTGGCACATTTTCTCCGGCTTTCGCCGGAAAATAATTTTATTTTGTAAAATTTTTTCGAATCCATAACATTGTAAAAATTCCATTGTAAAATAAGTCCATTGGGATACTGACTTATCCTTAAGCGATTTTTGGGTGCATATTTTTAAAACAAATAAATATTTTGAAATAACACAACTTGCTATAAAAGTTTTAAGCATACCTGTAACACAGACATATATTATGAGGACATTTCATCAAACCAAGTTCGTCTAGAACCAAATTCTGTCAAGGCGCCGAGATGGGTCCGGACCAAGTGGAAATGAAACCTTTGTTAACATGAGCTGCAAATGTTAAATTCTGGCAGCTGTTCGCTTATTTTCTGATGTTTGGTGAGTCTCTAAACCAGTTTGTTTGTCTCTTTGCCCCCTAACATCCCTCATCAACACAATCGGCAGCCTGAGAGCGCAGAACTCAGAGCGCAGTTGTTGTTGGTATAGTCAACACGATCGTTGTTGTTGTTCTTATTAGAGGACGTCGTTGTTGTTGTGGTTCTTATAAGATTTTGTTGCTGTGTGTGTGTAGGATATATTTGGTTATTTTGTTTATATATTGGGTTTTTCATATTTTTGCAATTTCGTCCAACTGAAAATATCTGAAGTTAATGTAGAAAAAACGTTGTAACTTTTGTGTTTTTAATCGGATCAAGGTACATCCAAGGACAAAATTAAATAAAATTTATCGTGTATTAATATGGCATCAAACATAAATTTTGACAAAAATTCATTAAAATATACGATATAAAATATAAAATATAAAATATAAAATATAAAATATAAAATATAAAATATAAAATATAAAATATAAAATATAAAATATAAAATATAAAATATAAAATATAAAATATAAAATATAAAATATAAAATATAAAATATAAAATATAAAATATAAAATATAAAATATAAAATATAAAATATAAAATATAAAATATAAAATATAAAATATAAAATATAAAATATAAAATATAAAATATAAAATATAAAATATAAAATATAAAATATAAAATATAAAATATAAAATATAAAATATAAAATATAAAATATAAAATATAAAATATAAAATATAAAATATAAAATATAAAATATAAAATATAAAATATAAAATATAAAATATAAAATATAAAATATAAAATATAAAATATAAAATATAAAATATAAAATATAAAATATAAAATATAAAATATAAAATATAAAATATAAAATATAAAATATAAAATATAAAATATAAAATATAAAATATAAAATATAAAATATAAAATATAAAATATAAAATATAAAATATAAAATATAAAATATAAAATATAAAATATAAAATATAAAATATAAAATATAAAATATAAAATATAAAATATAAAATATAAAATATAAAATATAAAATATAAAATATAAAATATAAAATATAAAATATAAAATATAAAATATAAAATATAAAATATAAAATATAAAATATAAAATATAAAATATAAAATATAAAATATAAAATATAAAATATAAAATATAAAATATAAAATATAAAATATAAAATATAAAATATAAAATATAAAATATAAAATATAAAATATAAAATATAAAATATAAAATATAAAATATAAAATATAAAATATAAAATATAAAATATAAAATATAAAATATAAAATATAAAATATAAAATATAAAATATAAAATATAAAATATAAAATATAAAATATAAAATATAAAATATAAAATATAAAATATAAAATATAAAATATAAAATATAAAATATAAAATATAAAATATAAAATATAAAATATAAAATATAAAATATAAAATATAAAATATAAAATATAAAATATAAAATATAAAATATAAAATATAAAATATAAAATATAAAATATAAAATATAAAATATAAAATATAAAATATAAAATATAAAATATAAAATATAAAATATAAAATATAAAATATAAAATATAAAATATAAAATATAAAATATAAAATATAAAATATAAAATATAAAATATAAAATATAAAATATAAAATATAAAATATAAAATATAAAATATAAAATATAAAATATAAAATATAAAATATAAAATATAAAATATAAAATATAAAATATAAAATATAAAATATAAAATATAAAATATAAAATATAAAATATAAAATATAAAATATAAAATATAAAATATAAAATATAAAATATAAATATAAAATATAAAATATAAAATATAAAATATAAAATATAAAATATAAAATATAAAATATAAAATATAAAATATAAAATATAAAATATAAAATATAAAATATAAAATATAAAATATAAAATATAAAATATAAAATATAAAATATAAAATATAAAATATAAAATATAAAATATAAAATATAAAATATAAAATATAAAATATAAAATATAAAATATAAAATATAAAATATAAAATATAAAATATAAAATATAAAATATAAAATATAAAATATAAAATATAAAATATAAAATATAAAATATAAAATATAAAATATAAAATATAAAATATAAAATATAAAATATAAAATATAAAATATAAAATATAAAATATAAAATATAAAATATAAAATATAAAATATAAAATATAAAATATAAAATATAAAATATAAAATATAAAATATAAAATATAAAATATAAAATATAAAATATAAAATATAAAATATAAAATATAAAATATAAAATATAAAATATAAAATATAAAATATAAAATATAAAATATAAAATATAAAATATAAAATATAAAATATAAAATATAAAATATAAAATATAAAATATAAAATATAAAATATAAAATATAAAATATAAAATATAAAATATAAAATATAAAATATAAAATATAAAATATAAAATATAAAATATAAAATATAAAATATAAAATATAAAATATAAAATATAAAATATAAAATATAAAATATAAAATATAAAATATAAAATATAAAATATAAAATATAAAATATAAAATATAAAATATAAAATATAAAATATAAAATATAAAATATAAAATATAAAATATAAAATATAAAATATAAAATATAAAATATAAAATATAAAATATAAAATATAAAATATAAAATATAAAATATAAAATATAAAATATAAAATATAAAATATAAAATATAAAATATAAAATATAAAATATAAAATATAAAATATAAAATATAAAATATAAAATATAAAATATAAAATATAAAATATAAAATATAAAATATAAAATATAAAATATAAAATATAAAATATAAAATATAAAATATAAAATATAAAATATAAAATATAAAATATAAAATATAAAATATAAAATATAAAATATAAAATATAAAATATAAAATATAAAATATAAAATATAAAATATAAAATATAAAATATAAAATATAAAATATAAAATATAAAATATAAAATATAAAATATAAAATATAAAATATAAAATATAAAATATAAAATATAAAATATAAAATATAAAATATAAAATATAAAATATAAAATATAAAATATAAAATATAAAATATAAAATATAAATATAAAATATAAAATATAAAAATAAATATAATATAAAATATAAAATATAAAATATAAAATATAAAATATAAAATATAAAATATAAAATATAAAATATAAATATAAAATATAAAATATAAAATATAAATATAAAATATAAAATATAAAAATATAAATATAAAATAAAAATATAAAATATAAAATATAAAATATAAAATATAAAATATAAATATAAATATAAAATATAAAATATAAAATATAAAATATAAATATAAATATAAATATAAATATAATATAAAATATAAAATATAAATATAAAATATAAAATATAAAATATAAAATATAAAATATAAATATAAAATATAAAATATAAAATATAAAATATAAAATATAAAATTTAAATATAAAATATAAAATATAAAATATAAAATATAAAATATAAAATATAAAATATAAAATATAAAATATAAAATATAAATATAAATATAAAATATAAAATATTAAATTAAAATATAAAATATAAAATATAAAATATAAATATATAAAATATAAAATATAAAATATAAAATATAAAATATAAATATAAAATATAAAATATAAATATAAAAATATAAAATATAAAATATAAAATATAAAATATAAATAAAAATATAAAATATAAAATATAAAATATAAAATATAAAATATAAAATATAAAATATAAAATATAAAATATAAAATATAAAATATAAATATAAAATATAAAATATATAATATAAAATATAAAATATAAAATATAAAATATAAAATATAAAATATAAAATATAAAATATAAAATATAAAAATATAAAATATAAATATAAAATATAAAATATAAATATAAAATATAAAATATAAAATATAAAATATAAAATATAAATATAAAATATAAAATATAAAATATAAAATATAAAATATAAAATATAAAATATAAAATATAAAATATAAAATATAAATATTAAATAATATAAAATATAAAATATAAAATATAAAATATAAATATAAAATTAAAATATAAAATATAAAATATAAAATATAAAATATAAAATATAAAATATAAAATATAAAATATAAAATATAAAATATAAAATATAAAATATAAAATATAAAATATAAAATATAAATATAAAATATAAAATATAAAATATAAAATATAAAATATAAAATATAAAATATAAAATATAAAATATAATATATAAATATAAAATATAAATATAAAATATAAAATATAAAATATAAAATATAAAATATAAAATATAAAATATAAAATATAAATATAAAATATAAAATATAAAATATAAAATATAAAATATAAAATATAAATATAAATAAAATATAAAATATAAAATATAAAATATAAAATATAAAATATAAAATATAAAATATAAAATATAAAATATAAAATATAAAATAATAAAATATAAAATATAAAATATAAAATATAAAATATAAAATATAAAATATAAATTAAAAAATATAAAATATAAAATATAAAATATAAAATATAAAATATAAAATATAAAATATAAAATATAAAATATAAAATATAAAATATAAATATAAAATATAAAATATAAAATATAAATATAAAATATAAAATATAAAATATAAATATAAAATATAAAATATAAAATATAAAATATAAAATATAAAATATAAAATATAAAATATAAAAATATAATATAAATATAAAATATAAAATATAAAATATAAATATAAAATATAAAATATAAATATAAAATATAAAATATAAAATATAAAATATAAAATATAAAATTATAAAATATAAAATATAAAATATAAAATATAAAATATAAAATATAAAATATAAAATATAAAATATAAAATATAAAATATAAATATAAAATATAAAATATAAAATATAAAATATAAAATATAAAATATAAAATATAAAATATAAAATATAAAATATAAAATATAAATAAAAATATAAATATAAAATATAAAATATAAATATAAAATATAAAATATAAAATATAAAATATAAAATATAAATATAAAATATAAAATATAAAATATAAATATAAAATATAAAATATAAAATATAAAATATAAAATATAAAATATAAAATATAAATATAAAATATAAAATATAAAATATAAAATATAAAATATAAAATATAAAATATAAAATATAAAATATAAAATATAAAATATAAAATATAAAATATAAAATATTAAATATAAATATAAAATATAAAATATAAAATATAAAATATAAAATATAAAATATAAAATATAAAATATAAAATATAAAATTAAAATATAAAATATAAAATATAAATATAAAATATAAAATATAAAATATAAAAATATAAAATATAAAATATAAATATAAAATATAAAATATAAAATATAAAATATAAATATAAAATATAAAATATAAAATATAAAATATAAAATATAAAATATAAAATATAAAATATAAAATATAAAATATAAATATAAAATATAAAATATAAATATAAAATATAAAATATAAAATATAAATATAAATATAAAATATAAAATATAAAATATAAAATATAAATATAAAATATAAAATATAAAATATAAAATTAAAATATAAAATATAAAATATAAAATATAAAATATAAAATATAAAATATAAATATAAAATATAAAATATAAAATATAAAATATAAATATATAAAATATAAAATATAAAATATAAAATATAAATATAAAATATAAAATAAAAATATAAAATATAAAATATAAAATATAAAATATAAAATATAAAATATAAAATATAAAATATAAAATATAAAATATAAAATATAAAATATAAAATATAAAATATAAAATATAAATATAAAATATAAAAATATAAAATATAAAATATAAAATATAAAATATAAATATAAAATATAAAATATAAAATATAAAATATAAAATATAAAATATAAAATATAAAAATATAAAATATAAAAATATAAAAATATAAAATATAAAATATAAAATATAAAATATAAAATATAAAATATAAAATATAAAATATAAAATATAAATATAAAATATAAAAATATAAAATATAAAATATAAAATATAAAATATAAAATATAAAATATAAAATATAAAATATAAAATATAAAATATAAAATATAAAATATAAAATATAAATATAAAATATAAAATATAAATATAAAATATAAAATATAAAATATAAAATATAAAATATAAAATATAAAATATAAAATATAAAATATAAATATAAAAATATAAAATATAAAATATAAAATATAAAATA